>BLBF01000018.1:29821678-29884522 GCA_015471245.1 Laticauda colubrina
GATAGTTGTGGGATGGGTAAGGATAGTTGTGGGATAGGTAAGGATAGCTGTGGGATAGATAAACCTCCAGTGCAAGCATAGTGGGACTGTATAGTCCACCCTCCCAGCTGCCACACATATGGCCCTTTTTTATCAATAACAATTTATTCATTGATCAACACATTTCAAAATAAACAAAGCTCTTTATTAATGCCCCATTCATTGTAGGGCCACTCAACATACATGGCACAATGTCATCAGTGTTATGAGACAGGCTCAAGGAAGCATCCATTAACCATCTATCATCCTGTCTTGCCACTCCACTGCTCCAGCTGGGGAGTTGCACCAGTGTCTCAGGAGGTTGCACTGCTTTTTCCCTTCATGTGAAGCTCTGTTGGGGCCTTGTACATCCACAGTGTCTATCAGGTTTCGTCCTTGTCTCCATTCACCAGGCTCCATGTCCCCATTCCCTTGTTGACGGTCCACAAGCCTGTTCTGCAACACTGGGTTGCGGTTGCGCATGAGATTGTGCAGGATGTAGCAAGCTTCCACGATGCTCCCCACAGTCTCTGGGTGATGCTGCATGGTGGTGAGAAGTACCTGGAACCTGTTGGCCAGGATGCCAAAGGCGTTCTCCACCACCTGTCTTGCCCTGGACAGCCTGTAGTTGAAGATCCTCTCTTCACGGGTGAGGCATCTTGAACTGTAGGGCTTCATGAGGTAGGTTCTGAGGGAGAAGGTATCATCACCCACGATGAAGTAAGGCACATCTTGTGTGTCATTGGGTAGGGGGTCTGGATCTGGAAAACCCATGATGAGGTTGCGTTCCAGCCCATCCTTGAGATCACTGGCATTGTATACCTGGCTATCTGAAGCTGACCCGTTGCCTGAAGCATCGATGTACATGAACTTGTAGTCAGCATCAACCATGGCAAAGAGGATGATACTGAAGAAGCCCTTGTAGTTGTAATAAGAGGACCCTGAGTTGGCTGGAGCTTTGCAGGCCACGTGCTTCCCATCTATGGCTCCAACGGTGTGGGGAAAGTTCCACCTCTGATACCACTCTTGTGCAACTTTCCTCTGGCCTTCTTCAGTGGTGGGACAATGGAGCAGCTCCTCCACGTATTCTTCAATGATTGCCTGCACCACTTCTCTGACCACTTTGCTGATGGTGTTGTGTGGCACCCTCCAGGCATACTGCATGTTTCTGTATGTGCTTCCAGAGGCCAGGTGCCGCAGAGTCAGTGCCACCTTCAGTCCAGGGTCCAGGTTGGAAGTTGGTGCTTAGTTTGGTCAACCTGGGTCTCAGACGCTCTACAATTTCATCAAACATGGCCGGTGGCATCCTCATGAAGTGCTGGAATGCACGAGGGTCTTCATTCCTCAGCTCCACCATCAGCTTGTCATACAGTCCAAACTCCATTCTTCTCCCGATCCATCCTCAGACCCACACAGCTCTTGAACGTCTCCTTCTTCTCGTTGTGTAGAAAAGGTGAAACAGTATGAACAGGGCTTGGTTCTGGTGTTGAATGATCACAGCTACCATAAGGAGTGTGTGATGATCCATGGTGGAGATCAATGGATGATGTGGAAGAGCAAGACCAAGGGTGAAGAGGTCTGTACACCACAGCTGCTGGACTCATATTGAGATCCAGATGATTTCCTCCCCCTTTTTATAGGAAATATCGGTTTTCCACTAGGTGTCCTTCCACATACTCTAGACATACTGCAGACATTCTAAATATCCGAGATACATCCCATATACAAACGTTTTGTCCATTTTACTGCTTTATATACAAGATCCATCCGCTTACATCCTTTCTATTTCCGTGCTACTAATGCTGTGTGGACATTCCGTGTACCTTTCGTTTCCTCCCCCTTTCCATTTTCAGCTGCAGCGGATGTGAGTTGAGGGGATGTCCAGAGGATGCCGAGAGGATACAGCGGACCTTTAACGGATGATTACAGACATAGAACATAGTTTGTTGCCCGTATATATTGCGGATGTACATCATACACGGCAGAAAGTTCATCCGCTCAAAAAGTTTTGTGCAGCTCAAAACTTCTTGGGCGGATGAAATCTCAGTGGAAGGATGCTCAACAGATAGAGCATATGAAACACGTATGCAGTGAGTACACAACGGATGCATCGCATTTTCCAACAGATGGCAAGCTTTTTTGTCCATTTTACATCCTCTTTCCATCTGTTGGTGCAGTGGGACATGGACTTAACAGATGCTGAAGACAAATTAGAGTTTTATTCCTAAAGAAGGTTTATCTTGGTTGGCGTTCTTCCAACGGACTGTACCTGGTTATTTTCCTGAAGTTGGCAATTATCTATCTGGTCTGTTATGGAACTTTATTCAGTGCAGTTTGTTTTTGGTTTTCGCTTCATTATTGGCTCTTTGAACTGTGTTTCTTTTCTTTGAAATGTTATTTTGAAAATATTTTTCTCCTCCAATGTGAACAATTAAACAGTGTACCCAAGTTGAAGACATTAAAGGACTTTTATTTACATTTTGGTTATTTCTGATACACTCTGTGTCATCACAGGTTGCCACAAAGAAGAGGGGGGTCAAGCTATTTGCCAAAGCACCTGAGGACAGTACAAGAAGTAATGGGTGGGAACTAATCAAGGAGAGAAGCAACCTAGAACCAAGGAGAAATTTCCAGACAGTTGGAACAATTAATCAGTTAGAACAATCAATCAACAACTTGTCTCCAGAAGTTGAGTGCACGAACACTGAATGTTTTTAAGAAGAGATTGGACAACCATTTGTCTAAATGACATAGAGGTTAGCCGTTTTCATTTCATTTGTGGAAAGTAGATTCATTTCCATTTTTTTTCCAGAGAAGAGAATGTTGGTAGAACTTCATGCCTGGGAAATAATGTTCTTGCACTTAAGTCTATTACCAAAAAACCAAGGGTTTACTTTCATTGCCCTGTCTTTCATTGCACAATTATCTCTCTAACAGTCTGCAGCTCCTTGGCTTCTCAAACTCCTATTCAACCCTAAAGGAAAGACATATGACCAACATCAATCTCTTGTAGTGGACTTTTTCAATTGAAAAGTATGAGCAAACAGGAGGTATTACAGCAACAGAAAGGTGGAGAATAGAACAGGAATGTTCGCAGGAACACTTACTATCCTCTGCCTCTATCAAGACCCATCATACAAAATACAGAAGAAATCCTCACAGAAAGGAGGCAAAAACCCAAAACTTTTTCACAAAGAAGGAAAACTTCTAGGAACTGGAAATGACACCTTTTCCCCATTATCCAAGGCTGATCAAGTTATTGTAGCTTCAGAGGCAAAATATCCTAGAAGAGTTTATCTTTGAGAGTAAAACAGGTAAATTAACAAAAGCAACAGTGTCCATGATGCTTAAAATAATTTTTATAAGATCATAACCTCACTCTGCATTATGATACAACTGGATCCAGAAGATGTCAAGGAAATGTATCTAGTTCAGCCTGCCTCCTCATTGTTATTTCTATCTCTAGAAACAACAATTATAATAACTAATGCTTCATCTATCTCCTCATCCTGTTTAAAAAAGAGTCTTCATACATGCAATCTCAACCTTTTGGAAACATCAGAACTTCACAATTCATTATATTAAATATAAGGACAGGCCCTCAACATATGAATTAATCAGAGATATGTAACTGAATATTTATTTTGATGATGTATCAAACAATCGCAATACCCTCACATTTCCTATACTGAAAATAATCCTTTATTATATCGGGTGGAAAACTATTCACGTGGTATTTGTATTTTTGTTTTCCATATCAGAGGTTCTTATGGGTCCTACTGATATATAAAGAAAGAATAATAGCATGGTCCCAGGTTGAACTTCTTTATACAAACACAAACTCAATTTCATGCTCATTTTTGTGTTCTATTCCATATCTTATACTATTCTATATTTTCTATATAGTTTTTCCCCTCTTTTAATTTTCTCAATTTTATTTTGATTATCTCATCTCAATTCAAATCATTATATTTATATTTTTGTCTGTTCTGTTTCAATTTCATATTATCTTTTCTCATTAACCAAATTTTCTCCTGTAGTTACTAATTGGAGTATGACTTCTTTATATCTTTTAATTTTATCCATTCAACTCTTATTTAAACTTCAATATATACCTTAAGGTTATGACCTTCAATATAATACATAATACATAACTTCCAGTCGAATTCTGCTTGGTACATTCTTATAATACACACTTTATTCTTTTTAAAAAAGGGATTATAAATATATGTAATTATAAACTCTCATTCCATTCCAATTCAGTTCTATCATTAATAATCATTAAAGTCTTAACATCTTTAACATTTCTTTTCAATTAAGTATCATACTTCCTTAAAGACACATATAATCTTCCTAATTAATTTTTCCCTTATTTCTCTTCACGTTTTGTAAATCATTAAATATTCATATTGTTACATTTATTTATTGACAAGCATTCCACTAAGTTACGATAACTATTTTATCAAACATTTTAATCATACACTGTTTCATATTTTCTGAAATTATTTCTAATATAACAATACTATGTTATATACCTTTGCAGAATCCCTTTTTCCATTAGATTTTAACTCATTATCTCTTAATAGGCTCTGTTTCTCTATATCTTGTTTCTGTCCTTTATAGCTTCTTTTCCTTTCTTTCTTCCCTCTCTTCTTCTCCCTCTCCTTTTTACCCCGTTGCCTCTCTACTTCTCTCTTCTGCATTTCCCTCTTATGTTGCTTTCTGATTTTATACTTATTTTTTACTCTATTCTTTTTTGAGGTTGTTTTTCCCAATCTTAAACTTTCCATTCTCTTTCCCCCCTTTCCTTTTTTTTCCCCACCTAAGATTACTTGTTCATTAATGATGGCTTCTTCTTTGTTCTGCAGACATTTCTTGTTGTTTCTCATAGTTCCAAATCTCCATTTCTAAGAACTGAAATACGAAGCCAAAAGAAACTCTCCTTTCTTATGCATCTTCTTTGTACTTTTTAAGTTCAATTTTTAGTTCTTCTAAAAGTGCAGCCATTTTAAACAGTTTTAAACAACCACCCAATTGATTTTAGTCATTCAAATGCAATAACCAAGAATCCAGAGATCACCAAGTAATCCAAATAGTCCCAAGCTGCTTCTTCTTATTTCTTTTTTCACTTTCTCTTCCTGGGGTTTTACTATTTTGTTGCAATGTTTCAATTAAGATGCATCTTTTGGACGTCTTGTTGAGATTTTGCTGTAAGTTCTTTTCAACTCCAGGCAGTCTCCTCCCTTCCAGATCTTGCCCCTTTATTCTTTTTCTCTCCTTTCCTGTTTTCAAAATCTTTTGATTATCCAGAAATCTTTATTATCCCTTTGACTTTTTATTTTCAGCATGAAATGCTTATTAATGTCAAAGTGGATTTTTTTTCCAATTTCTTGCTTAAGTCGCTTAGCTGTTAGTATAGGAAGAGGAGAAAAAAACCCAAAACGTTTCCCTTTTCTCTCTCCTTTGCAGCTTAGAAATATTTTCAGGGAACAATGTTATTATTTTTTTTTAATAATTTCAATTCCAGGGTACCTTATTTGTTGCTTTTGCTGTTTGACCCGGTCAACCAAAACTTTCTCTTCTTATCTTCCTCCTGCACATTCTTTTCTGGTCAAGTTCTTCTTTGTGGTGGCCATTTCTGATCACCACTACAACCACCTTCGGGAAAGGGAGTAATGGCCAGCTTGGGAGGAGAGATGCAGCTCTCCTCAACCCTGCAGGCAGTCCCCCCCTTCTTCACTACCTCTACGGGGTGGCTTAGCCCCGAAACCAGCCGGCTCGGGTCGCTTCAGTGGCGAGCACAGATTGAAATTGTGCAGAGACGCAGTTTCGGTCTCTCGCCAAAGAAGCTCAAACCGGAGTTCCAAGTAATCTAATATGTTATGTGTCAGTGTGAAAAAGTAGTAACTCCTTTAATCCAAATACATTACATGAAAAACACTGATTTTAAATTAATTATATTTACATTAATAAATCTAATCTCCAAAATAAAATTCATCAACATGTTTGCATTTTAATTATTTTAATGTTGTTAATTAATTAAATAAGTTGGGCTAGTTATGCAAGTATGTGATTAAACATTTAAGGTTAATTTGGACAAGCCTATACAAAACTATTTCTAATACTCTTAGGTTCCAGGAATCCCCAGTCAGGTGCACAGCCTGAAACTGAGAAGATTTGGGGCACTAATAAATCTTCCCAAGAGGAGCTGTCTGGTCAAAATCACTACCAGCCAAAATGAATGAACTTAGTAGCTATCTGCAAGGCCTTCTTACCTTGGCTGAAGCCAGTATTGATGGCTCTACCATGAGAAAATTATGGTAAGATAAACAGAAGAACAACACAGAAGTGTTGCAAATTAAGAAGACTGGTGCTCATCTCTGCTTTGCTAAAAGTTCCTAAAAGATCCTCAAGACTTCTGGAAGGAATATTTAAAGGAAAAAAGAATCAAAAATGAAACTTTGGAGTTATATGGATATGTTACTATATGTCTGGCAGAAATCAAAAGCTATATTCCATAGTAAGTTCTGTAGAGTTAATGAAAAAAAAATTAATGACATACTGTAAACGCACTTCATGTGGTTTTATGCACATTTGCTAAATTGTCATACATTGTATATTCAACTTATCTTTTTCATCTAAGGCGGTGGTTCTCAACCTGTGGGTCGCAACTCCTTTGAGGGTCAAATGACCCTTTCATAGGGGTCGCCTAAGACCATTGGAAAACATATATTTTCAATGGCCTTAGCAACCGAACCATAATTTTATGGTACGTGTCACCACAACATGAAGAACTGTATTTTTCTTCAGAGAACAATAGACCACTGATCTAAGGGTCTCTGAGATAGTAGTTAAACATATCTTTTGAACAAGAATGAAAAACAAGAATCAAAACAATGGCGTGCCAAAAGTATATATAGCAACCATTAACTATATTGCCAAGGAGATTATTATTCCAGAAAAAAAGGTATGCACAGAATAAGTTAAAATATTATGCTGCTTAACTTGATAATTTGTGTGGGCCTTTACATCTGTGCAAATGAGATATAATTAGGCTTGCCTCTGGCTAGCTGTAAACCTGCCCAACCTGTTTTGTTTCTTCTGCATTATTGTATATATTTTGCTTATCCTGAATGCTTATGGGAAGATAGGAATGTACTGTATGTTATCTCTTACAATCAACCCAAACTGTTGTTTTGCAAGAATGCACCAAAACATAAAGATACCACAAATCCATATAGATTCTGTAATGTTGGGCACACTGCAATATTATGGATATACATAACAGGGCTTGTATGGTATTGTAAACAAAGAAACAAAAGATACTGTGCACATACTGAAACAACCTTAAGAAAAAGAGGGAAGGAACACTCATATTTTTATATAAAGCTATTTTTAGATTCTCACAGGAGAAAACAATGTATCTCCTTCTAAGGTTATAAATGCTGATTCAGGAAATGGGTAACACTATTCTAGATCAGAACTATTCTATTAATCTATTCTAATCTATAACTAATCTATTCTAGCTCTAGATCCTTGTGCTGAGGAGCACCTCAGCCTTTGAATGTCTCGTGTAGAAAAAGAAGAATGAGTTTGCAAAACATTTTTTTTACAAAAATGTGGGGATGAAAATGAAATCTAATTAAGGTATTATTGCAATAACTTTTAATTAACATCATTGCTGAACTGTTAATTTTGCATTTATATAAGAACTTTACAGAGATCTCGTCACAATCACAGTTGATTTCCAGGTTGATCATCAAGTAAGAAGCATGTGAGCAAAAATATCTCCCACCCCACTGTCTCATATATATGACCTATCTATCTTTCCCTATCTTTGACACATATGTCTCACAGAGGAAAGAGGGAGAATGAGGCAGAAAGGTGCCATTCCAGAAGCATGTTGCTGGTAAGGAATTGAACGTAGGAGGATGTAGGGGAATTGAGTTATGAAAGGATTGATCACCTGGGGTGCAAATTATGTACTGTTTCATTTGGAATTCCACATGTCAGAAGAAAGATGAGGAGTTTAGCTTTTCAGGGATTGTGTAACTATGTACTACCAAATTATTTTCAACTTCTAGCAACTATATACAATAGAGAGATTTCCTCCAAGTCTTTCATTTTCTCTCACTGTTCAGCACACTGGCTGGGGCTATTGGGATGTTCACAAACATCCCTAGGCCATTCCAACATCCATACTCCCTACAGAATGAGTTTCCTTTTTCTCCTAGCAAAGAACTCTCCTTCCTTTCTCCTTCCACTATTCCCACTCGCATGTCCCATACACAATAAATGACATCAGTCTAGGAACCCTACTGCATGTGCCTGCCTTTTTCAATAGGTGAGGAATGCAGATATTTCAGGCAGAAAACATTCCTCCTGAATGAAAATGGTCATCTTATCTGAGCAGTAAACTCTCACAATAGCCTACAACAGGGATCTCCAATCTTGACAACTTTTAAGACTTGTGGACTTCAACTCCCAGCAAAGCTGGATGAGGAATTCTGGGAGTTGAAGTCCACAAGTCTTAAAGTTGTCAAGGTTGGAGTCCCCTGGCCTACAAGAAACATTGGAAGGAAGGTGGCTGCAACTTCGTTTCTCATTAGTAAATGGCAGAAAAGCAAACACAAGGGAGGATAGTTTTTCAGCTACATACTTAGAATTATGATTTTAGACTTCATTGCTATCTCCTGCTGTTTTAATTGCAAACAGCTTCTGTGGCCTAGGAATTCTAAGCCAGAATTTCTTAAACTATGGTCTGTGGATAAGCCATAGTAGTAGAATGTTAACACATCATGGGATGTTTCATGTATTGTAATACGCCAAAATACGTGATAATTTAGAATATGTGAATCAAAACTTTTATGATGGCATTTTTTTACACACTGAGAACCTCTGTCCAGAGGCAATCCAGCTTGCAAAAGTGATATTTTATTTTAGGGAGAAAAAACCCATTGGTGTTGTCACCCTTTTGTTTCTTCAAGATTAAGGCAAATATGCATGTTATGGAAGAAACACAATGATGGAAAATATAATTGGTGTTAAGATGGGTTTCCTGTAAATTTGTGGAGGATATTCATAGTGGATACATATTTTAGACAGTGCTCAGGTTTCTGGGATTCCCACATGAGCACACTAAACTGGCAAAAGATGTGAACAGATGATGTTATTATCTAAGGTATTGCAAGAGACTTCTCTCCTATGGAATAACCATGCTTGCCACATAATGAGTAGCTTTTAATCAGGACAATGTAATATTTGTACCTGCTTCTCCTGCGGTTAGCTGCACACATGCCAGCTGCCATGTTTCAGAATGAACACGTTTTTCTACCTCAAAGTTCCATTAACCATCTGCCACTCAGCCTTATCAATGGTGGTGAGAAGAAAAAAAAAATCCAGTTCATTGGTAATTCTTTGCTGTCACATCAGATGGATGAGATGGACATTGCTATAGTAGAAATGATGAAAGCTTATTTCAAATCTCCCCTTGCCCATTATGTTCACTAGATAGATTATCTAAGTCACACACAGTAATTGTGAACATCAAATTAAGAGAGAAAAGGCTGTTATTTGAAGAAATGGTAGGATAAAAAAATTAAAATGATAACTACTGTAGAATTACACTGACAAAAAGGACAAGGTCTCATGTCTTAGCAGCCATGTTTTGAATATACAGATCAGGTCAAATTTAAAGAGGACTAAAAAAATTAGCTCTACAGAAAGGAACTTTAAAACAAACAGCTCACACAAACTTATCTTCAATGTCCTACTTATGGAATATGTTCTGCATATGGATTTAATAGCTTTTCATTCTTACCTCTGCATCTGAGACTGTTTCATGATTTTGGTCATTTTAGATTTCACCATTATTTGGAGAGTTTTTCTGGAAAACTTGGCCATATAGTAATTCTAATCCACCAAGATCTCTCTATCTGTATTTACTCCTCTCTCTACTGCATAATCCACTTACAAGGAAAGTGATAATCATTCAACTTTTGATATCAAGATGGAAATAGAGTCTACCTTCTTCTCCAGCTGCAATATTTGTGTGTCACTGGAAATTGCACAAATGGCATCACAGAAGTGCTGCCATATGTCCACCAGCAGTGATACGTCCACCAAGTTTGTTCAAATATTATGCAAATTAAATAAGGAGTATATGCAAACAAGCTGTGCACATTAGGTACAACCCTCTGGCTCACAATATGTGTTTTCCCCGAATGAGTCTCTCTCTGTGTTGAACTAATTGGCCATTTTTGGGGTTAGCATTATTACAATTTGGCATGGGAGGTGCATGCATGAGGCAGGGGGTGCATTTTAACAACAAAGTCATATTAGATCTGTGGGACAAAGTTGAAATTCATCTTTGGCATTGGTTGCAAGAAGACAGGGATGGAAGGCAATGTAGTGAATGCTTCTGGGCCAGAGATTCTGCCAAATAAATCTTCTGATACATCTCAAACTTTCTAAAAACATATGAATACATGTAAAATTAAAAGATGAGAAATGTTGAAAAAAAAGAGAAAAGCATAGTTGAAGGAAGAAGAGGGGGAGCAAAGGAGAAGGTAAGGATACTGCACATCTTCTTGTAGCCCAAAATATTAAAATTGTATATTTTTCACTGGCTGAAATAATCTTCATTCTTACTAATCTTGAGCTTGATTAATATGTATACAACTGAAATGTTTTTTTTTTAAAAAAAAATAAAATTGAAAATAGACAAAGCATCATTAAAATAGCACTACAGCAGTAGCACTTAGACTTATATACCACTTCATAGTGCTTTACAGCCCTCTCTAAGCAGTTTACAGAGTCAGAATATCGCCCCCAACAATCTGGATTCTCTTTTTACCGACCTCGGAAGGATGGAAGGCTGAGTCAACCTTAAGCTCCATCAGGATTGAACTCCTGGCAGTTGGCAGAGCCAGCTTACAATACAGCATTCTAACCAGTACACCACCACGGTTCAATATGATGAGAAACTTTATTTGCTTTTGTATTGCTGTCTGGCAGAGTCCTAAAATGTGGAGGTTTTCTGTTGGCATTCCTAGTTCTGTTATTTTGTTCAAATTAAGAGCCCATTTTACCCATGATGTGAGGCCCTTGGTATACTGTATAGGAGTGATCATTAATTAAAGTGATGGAGTTATTTTAATTATTTACTTCATTCTGCAAGCTACACTTGTGTTCTTGGAACATGCAGCACCCAAGCTTCTCATTTGCCTGTCAGAGTTCCTCCCTTGCCCTGAAACCTGGAACTTAACTTGTTTAATGTTCAAGCAAGACTGGACCGAGCAAGCATGCATGTTATCTCTTGTTTTTTAAGGAACAGATTGGGTTATTGCTCAACCCAGGCAGCTCTGAACACATGTCTGGGATACTAAAAGACAAGCTTGTTTAGAATTACTTTGGCCAAGTAATTTATTGCAAGAGAACTTTATCACTACCAGATCTCAGGATGTTACACGCAACTGATTCTTTTCTCAGGCGATGGATTGCTTTGTGTATGTGACGTGTATATGAGCGCTAGTCTCTAGGACAAACAAGTCCAGTTCTTAGCTTCAAAAGCAGCTGAAGCCAATGGAAATTTTCAAATGCAAAGCACCATAAGAAATCAGTCATTTATCATAGCCGTAGCAGATGTAGGGTGAGTATGTCTACCAGTTACAGAGGAGAATTAGTTACAAGTGCCTTTTGGAAAACCTGATTTCTCACTACTAATTAATGTTTCTACCTGCAAGCACCAATGAGGAAAGTAGGAAAAGGATGAATTAGGCTACCAAAGCAATTTCTTCTACACGGTCTTTTTTCTAAATACTAATACATCCTCTGCATAAAAGATAAAGAGCTTTTATGAACTGTCCAAAAGGAACCCAGAATAAAAGCATCTATCATAATGAACCTCCTGTTGCCTAAGTTTTTATGTATCAAAGCTATTTTTTTTGGGGGGGGGGGTAAGTTACTCTATGATATTAGAGCACTTTGTGTGCTTTCTCAGCCTGTAGCCCTGGTGCTAGGAGATGATAGGCAACTCCAAAGTGATGCTTTTCCTTCTTTACCTTTAAACTGTCCCAGCAGAGGGCAACATGTCACTGCCCTTGGCTGATCCTTCTTCCATAAACAGTTAAGCAACATGTTTGTTTTAAAATTGACATGATATGCTATCGCACCAGATAATCACAGCCACCATTTCCATAATATTCATAATTGTATTTTGAACTAACTAGAGTTATTTCTGATAGGGGTGTCAGCAAGGTATGGCCAAAAATCTATCAAGATGATGGATGCAATGGGGAAGACCTGCTTGTGTTTTATGTGCATTGCATATAGAATCCATATAAAATTCAGGTGGGCATCAATCACACACCATTTGAGCTGCTATGCCGATTTTGTTGACTGCATCCTCATAATGTGGATACTAAACTTTGCTAGTTTGCTTATGTATTTAAACAAAATAATGTGCATTATTTATGAATTTTTAGCATTTAGAGGATTTAAGAATTTTTAGCACTTACAAAAACATTTCTAGATTGCATATGACTCAAAGCATATAGGTTGCCCTCTCTTGTCTAAAGAAAGGGTAGTCAATAAAAATCTTTTTAATTTGGTTTGGACCTTAACTCCACAGCCCATTGTTATATCTATGCTTATCAAACAGAACCTAGGATTGCACAGACAGAAAATCCAGTACCCAAGCCACGTATTACTTTTCATTTTCGATATAAAATGCCAAAGGTAGTTTTCTATGCCTTCTTTAAAATGTCTATCCAATTCTACATAGATTTTTAAAACACTGTGGCATCAGTCTTTGTCAATGAGTAATTCAGAATTATTTCAATCATGGCAGTTTTTAAAATCTTGCTGATGCATTGGCAGAGGTGCTTTATTTCAGTAACATTTCAGTACAAATCAACTGACACAGTTCTTGAATACATGATATTCTATATAAGCCAAAAAAAGGACAATAATCTTATTGTGGTTCTTCCACCTTGCTGCCTAAATATAATGCAAAAAGTTTGCAGCAAATGGTCTTATTTTTATAGAACTAAGCACACCTCCTCTAAAAATAGGCACTGCATGAAACAAAACAGCCAATTTGGGACCAGATCTTTTTTAGACGCCAGAAAACAAAACATCTGCCAAGCAATGCACACTAAGAGGAATTTGGTTCATAAAGAGGTGGCTTAATCATATGCTAAAAGGTTTCAGCTTGATGTAGTCGCAGTTTCAAATCAACACTTCAAAATGAAGTGGAATATTTTCTTCAGCAATCTGCACCAAAATAGAAAATAACAGGAAAATCACCTTTCTCTCAGTGCAAATTTATTGAAAATATATTATTCCATCTGGTGGACCTAATGAGGTCTGATTATGGAAATGTAGGTTTCTTTCAGTCAATAAAGGAATGGGCTAAGTGCTTGCTGGCCTCGCCTCCTTCTTCAGATATTAATTTAATAGCCTTTAGAGAAGTAATGCGATGTATTTTTATTTCTATATTCCAAATTATTTTCCCTCGTAGTTTATTTGCACTTTATATCACAATTCTTCTTAAACACCCTGGGGAACTACTTTAACTTTTCTCATCTTTTAAAGAAGGAAAGGGAACTGTTTCTAATATATATTAAATTACACAACATCCCAATCCAAACTTGACCTCTATATACTTAATTGAAAAGAAAACTTAGAAAAGTGTATTTCCTTCCTACCCAGATAATTTTTGAGACTGATATATTGATTAGAGTGGAAGCTGATATGTACATATCTTACATTATTTTCTATATGAAGTGCCTTCAGTATGTTGATACCATCTCTGTTCTTCACAGAACTGATGTCATCCTAGTTTTTCTAGTTATTTAGAATCTGTCAACAAATATACATGATTGATGTTTAAGAACATTGTTTTCCTTGGCTTATACCCCGGAGATTCTAAGGACAGGCCAAACAGTTAAATGATATATTTAAAATAACTTCAGATGAACAGAGGCCACACTATGATAGAAAAATAAATTAAAATAGAAAAATCCACTACAGTCTTCATGGTCCTATGATCACAATTTGGAGATTTGGTAACTGGTGCACATTTATGCAGGCTGAAGCATTCCAGTCATCACCATTTGGAAACTTCATAACTGGCTTTTGACAAGTAAAATCAATGCGAAAGCTGGCAGGAAGTTGCGAGTGGCAGTCATGCTTAATGACCCACAATGATTCACTTAACAGCTTTCTCAGCCAGAACTGACAAACTGGTGTCATAAAACAGTCAGTCACATTTCAGTTTGCGACCGCATCACATAATGATGGGGTTGCTGGTCCCAATTATGATTGGTGGGGATGACCTGTATATCTATAGTCAAGCAGAAGATATACATTTACAGCATTTGTTTTCACCATGCTTGTATGTCATTCAATAGCCAAAGAAACAGAGCAATGTCTGTAAAATTAACCAAAATAAAGAAAAACTGTATTTTCCCTTACCTGTTCCAGGTATTCCAAGACAGCTAAACTGACTATTTTTAGGAAATGATGTGTTTTTGCAGAAACCTATGGACCCAATTTTCATGTGCAGAAAACTGTGGAATACTATCACACCTACTGTTAATAGAGTCCCAACAGGTATTCTTATATTTATTATCTCAGCTGTGAAGGGAAATGCTGATTTCTTTCATGTTCCTGTTCAGAAAAGTGACCTGCCCTTACCAGTGCTGACAAATCATTGGCCTCCCTCTCCCTCTCTTTCAAAAGGAACCTACCAATTCTTGCTGCCAAAGAGAGTTGATTAAAATACTTAAGAGAGATGTGTAATTAACAACCAGCTTTGTGCTCTAATAGGCCCCTTTGCTCCAAGCCCTTTGAAAAATTAATTAAGTGGCACTCTACCTCTTTGTGGTAATGTAGAGACATTAATCTTCCAGAAGGGGAACCTCAGGCATTAAAGAGTGTGGGATTTGCCCAAGACAAGCTACATCTTTGAGTGAGTTCCCAACTCCTACCTCTAATTTGCTCCTTGTAAATTTTGAACTAATTGGATTCAACAGACGCAAAACTTACAGAAATCCAGAAAAAGCAGTCTTCTTTCTTCTCTTGGAATGTAGATCACATGCATGCTGGATGAGAAGACTTGCAGGCTTTTAGAACACAGTATGCAAAACAGCAAGAAAAGTCAGTTTATTCCTCTCTTTGAATAATACTGGCCAGATTAAAACGAATTTGCATTGCCATCACAAAGAGCTTCAGAAATTTCTGGGAAAAGGGAAATTCTGAGGCAGAGAAGCAGCAAATAAAAACATTATTCTCTATCCCTGGTTTTTATTAGACATCTACTTTAAGAACATGGCAATGTGGGTTCAAGCAATGACAGTTAATGTTTCCAATGTGATTGATTTTGAGCTCTATATTTTGCATGCTTCTCCTTTTAAATGTCTAGTTTGACAAATGGATTATGCTGTGGAGGTTCTATTGTGAACCAGTAGCTGGTTATATCCAATCTTTGGAATTCTCCCTCAAAAGGGGTCCGTGGTTTCTAAGAACCATTTACTTATTTGTCTCAATGACCTGGTTTTCAGCCATCAAGTAATTTGGGTTTATATTTTTATATTATCTTCTGCTGTTTGTATTTCTGCCATTTTGATTATTTTAGAATAACGTAATAACAGAGTTGGAAGGTCTTCTAGTCCAACCCCCTGCTCAAGTAGGGTTAGGATATCATTTCAGGAAATGGTTGCCCAATCTTTTCTTAAAAATCTCGTGTTGAGGCAAGTCATTTCACTGGTTGTTCTCCTACTTCTAGATTGGTTCTTTCCTTGATTAGTTTCTATCTATTGCTTTGTGTCCTGCCTTCAAGTGCTTTGGGTAATAGGTTGATCCCCGCCTTCTTGTGGCATACATTGGAACACTGCTCTCATGTCATCCCTGCTCCTTTTCATTAAACCAGACATATCCAATTGCTGAAACCATTCTTTGTATGTTTTAGTTCCCTGATCATCTTTCTTCTCTGTACTCTTTTCTAGAGTCTCAACATCTGGATGCAATATTCCAAGTGTGGTCTAACCAAGGCATTATAAAGTGGTGTTAACACTTCTCATGATCTTGATTCTATCCCTGTGCTAATGCAGCCTAGAACTGTGTTGGCTTGTTTGGCAACTGTAGCACATTGCTGACTCATATTTGAGTGGTTGTCCACTAGGACTCCTAGAGATCTGTCTTGCAATTACTACGATTGACCCAGGTACAATCTATTCTATACCCGTATATTTGTTTTTTCTTGCCTAAATATAGAAGCTTACTTTTCTCACCACTGAATTTCATTTTGTTAGATAGGGGCCAGTGTTCCAAGCCTGTCAAGAGACTTCTGAATCTTGGGGTGGAGCTGGTGTCTCGACAATACGGCATGCGATCTTGGAGGTCTGTGATTGCTGCCGACATCTTTGCTCCTGGGTGGTCCAAACGGAACTAAACTGTCCCGAAGAGATGGTGAATGTAAAGAGCGCATCCTGTCGATCACAGGGATACTGCAAAGTCCCTGGTAGATCCAGGAGAAGCTCTTTTTGCCAGTGGCAAAGAGGCAGCCATTAAAGCTGCTGAAGTTGGGACAGCTCCGAAACGGAAGAGGATATAAAGAGAAAGTGTGCCAGTTTGGTGAGAAGTTTTTCTTTACTTTAAGATTTAAAAGGACACCCTAAGGAAAAGAATGAATCTATAAAATCTCAGACAGAAGTAATTAAGTGGCAATTTTAAACAGGAAGTCAAATTAATTTTTTCTTTTTTTTTTTGCTGGACTCTTTCTATACAATTTGTTTACTTTGAACTGAACTGGTCTTTTTTCTATCTTATTTTTCATTTTTGTTTCTTCTCCTTTTTGTCTTTACAATATTTTAGGCTAGAGATCCCCTTTTAGGCTTTTTTTTTAAAAACGCTTTTTACTTTTTAATTAACTTTTTTATAATAATTTGTTTGGAAAAGTAGGGGGAAAGTGAAAACAGAGGAAACTTTGTAATACTGCCAACTAGAGGCTCAGAAATATTGTTTCTTTTTTTTTTCTATTTCTACCAGACAAAGCTGAGAAAGAATTCAGACTTCTTTTCAAAGACTTTGAGCCTGTCTGATAAGATAGAGGGAAGAGCATGGGAGAGTGTTATTGCAGGTGCTCTTCTGGGTTTCTCTCAGTGGCTGGAGTCTGGTGTTGAAATATACAGAAAAAAGATAAGATTCTAGAGAAGAGAGCTATAAAAATTCACAAAAGCCTTGGTTAAATAAATAGGTGGTGTGTTCTTTTTCTCTTTTTTAAGTTGGGCTATTCCTCACACACCCTCCTTATCAGCTTATTATTTGTAATAGTTATTTGGATCTCTGGACTCTTGGAACCTGCTTTTGTCTTTCTTTTTGTTTTTGGAGCCTAATTTTTACTTTTGCATTCTATTTTAAAGGAAAAACCTTAGTATTAATGTTTTCCTTCTTCTTTTTTTTTTTTTTTTAAAGGGAGTAGGCCTTTTCTTTTTCTCTCTCTTCCTCTCCTGCATTTTTTATCTACTCTCCATATTGTGGGTTTTTTTTTTTTTTGTGGCTTCCTTTTCTTTTTGTATACTTTTTCATACCTGAGACTTTCTAATTGGATTAAGGTGTTGAAGAACCTGAAAAAATTCCTTTTTCTTTTTAGTTTTTTACTTTTTATTTTTCTGCCTTTCACAAGAATTAATAATTTTTTCCTTTCTCTGTTTATGTTTTTTTTTCTTCCTTTTTTGAGCTTTTACTGCTATTTAACTAAGTGACTGGATTAAGGTATACAAGAACCTGAAGAAATCTTTTTTTTTTCTATCTTGTTTCTTTTTTCCCTACTATTTTTATTTGGAATTGCAATTGGTTATTTCACAATTGGATTAAGATTTAGAAGAACCTGAAGATTTTGAATTGGTTGAAATGAGTAGGAAACTAACAGCTCCTGGTTCTTCATCTTCCACTTCCTCCTCTTCACCATCTGGAGGACAACACTCAATACAGACGATGTAACAGCAAGAAAAAGAACAGGAAAAAGTGATGCTGCACATGATTATGCAAGGAATTCAAAATATGCAAATAAGAACAGAGAATATTGAAAAGAGAACAGAGAACATTGAACAAAGAACAGGAAAAACCAATGAAAAGGTGGAGAACATTCAACAAATGATGATTAAGTATGATGAGAAATTAAAAAAAGTTGAAGATAAACAAAGAGATAAGAAGAGTGGAGACATTGATGACAGATTAACAGTGGTTGAACAAGATAAAAGTGGGATGCTGAGATGGGAGATAGATAGATCAGAATTTTATCTCAGATTTCAAAACACAGAGGAAGAAAAGGGACAAAACCTAGCTGAGATAATGATAGAAATCTTGGCTGAAGCTCTGGAAATAACCAAAGAGAAGATGATGGATGGAATAGACGAGGTTTTTCGAGTCTTCACAAGATGTGCAATGAAAAATAGCTTACCAAGAGAAGTTCACATCAGATTTACAAAGAAAGCCATTAAAACACAAATATTACAAGTGGCAAGAGAGAAAACATTGAAATATAAAGATAAGGAGATTGTGGTCCTGAAACAAGTGCCCAGAAGAGAGAAATGAGAAGAGAATATTGATTCCTGATTAAAATCCTACTTAAAATGATTCCATAAGGTTTAATGTTCACATGGCAAGAACAGAGACACAGAATTGAGTCAATTGACAAAGCTGAATCGTTTTATACTGAATACTTTGGAGGGAGAGAGGAGGAGACAGAAAAAGAAATGTCACTAATTGAATTCCAAGAGGATTGCCAAATAGCGACTGAAAAAGAAGGTACAGTAGGCGGAAAGGTGGAAGTTAAGGAACAATGTGAACCAAGATCTACAGGAGCTGTCAAACCTAATTATAAAGTATAAACATGGAAGAGAAAAAGCTGATTACAATTAACATAAACGGACTTAATTCAGCTGCTAAAAGAAGGAAAACTTTCCATAAATTAGAGAAATTAAAATTTGATATAATCTGCCTACAAGTACATATTAAAAAGCAACATGAACAACTGTTGATACAGCCAAAGTTAGGGAAAATATTTACTTCTTTGACACAATGCAAGAAAAGAGGAGTGGTTTTGTACATTAAAGATATTATTCCAACGAAATTGATTGATACAGTTGATGATGGAAAAGTATTAATGGTGGAAATAATGGACAATAAGATGAAAACACTCCTGATGGCAATCTATGCCTCAAATGACAATCAAGAATTTTATAGAAAACTACATATGAAAATAATTGAACTGGACTATACTACTATCATTATGATAGGAGATTTCAATGGAATTGTCGACAATAAATTGGACTATACAACACAGAAAACAACAAAGCAAAACAGAAAGACTCTCCCTAAATCCTTTTTTAAAATGACAGATGAAATAAACCTAAAAGATGCATGGAGAGAAAGAAATGCTAAGACTAAACAATACACTTTCTATTCAAACAGACATTTATCATGGTCCAAAATAGATATGATATGGATGTCAACAGAATCATTAGCCAATATGCAAGAAATAAATATTGAAACAAGTATTTGGCTAGATCATAATCCAATGACAATTAAATGGAAAGGACAAAAAAGAAGATCTAGATGGACATTAAACAATACTATATTAAAGAAAATGATTTCATACAGAGGATGGAGAAAGAACTGGCTTTTTTCTTTAAAGAAAATAAAAAAGAAGAAACATCAACGCAGAATGTATGGGATACAATGAAGGCATATTCCAGAGGCTTGATAATAGACTATACAAGGAAAAAAATATCATGAAAAGACTGGCCTCCAAGACATTAGAGAATGAGTATAAAGAACTTGAAAAAGAGTTACAGAAAATGCCACAGAAAAAGGATACCAAGTTAAAAATGGATATAATTCAACATAAAATGGGATTAATGGGAAAAAAAGAATTAGTACAGAAAATCAGAGGCACGAAACAGAACTATTTTGAAGATGCAAATAAACCAGGCAGATGGTTAGCATATAAACTGAGACAGGAGAAAGAACCAAGGAAAATATTGCAATTAATAGATGATCAAGGCCAAGTTTGCTATAGAGGTAAAGAGAAGAAGGATATTATACAAGACTATTACAGGAAACTAAACACGCAAGAAAATATTGATGATGAAAGAGTTAAACAGTACTTACAGAATGCTAACCTACCCCAGATACCTAAAGAGATTGAAATAATGTTAGAAAGTAATATAACAATGATGGAGTTAACTGAAGCACTTAAGAAGCAAAACAATGGAAAGGCACCAGGCCCAGATGGACTTCCGGCGGAATTTTATAAAACACAACAAGAATCATTGAATCTTCCATTGCTAGAAGTTATGAATGAAGTTATGTCAAAGAAGATACCTAAATCATGGTCAGAAGCTTATATTACACTTATCCCAAAAGAGGAGGCCGACCCATTACAAATCAAGAATTACAGACTTATTTCCCTACTAAATGTAGATTATAAAATTTTTGCTTCAATATTGGCAGAAAGACTTAAAAAATACCTCAATAATTTTATTCACTCTGACCAAAATGGATTTCTGCCAAAGAAACAAATTAAAGACAATATGAGAGTAATCTTGGACACTTTGCAATACTATGAGGTGAACCCTGAAAAACAAATGGCTTTGGTATTGTTAGATGCACAGAAGGCATTTGACAGTGTGAATTGGCGATTCATGTTATTACAACTGGAACAGATGGGTTTTGGTAAAAAATTCATCCAAGCAACAGAAGCTATATATCATAAGCAAACAGCAAAGGTAATGATAGAGGGAGAATTAATGGACTCTATTGATATAAGAAAAGGAGCAAGACAAGGGTGCTCACTGTCACCTTTGTTGTTTGTGTTAACCTTTGGAAGTGCTAAACAGAAATATTAGAGAAGGACATAAAAGGGATGAAAATTAAAAAGGAATTTAAATTGCAAGCATTTGCAGATGATCTGGTTTTCATCTTACAAGACCCATTAGAAACAGCATTAAAATTGATAGAAAAGATAGAGGTATTTGGGAAGGTGGCTGGTTGGAAAATAAACAAAGACAAAACAAAGATTTTGACAAAGAATATGTTATCAAGACAAAAGGAAGAACTGGTGGATGTATTCAAAATCCAGGTCACGAATAAGATCAAGTACTTGGGGATATATTTGACAGCAAGATGTAGTACACTAAAAGAGAACAACAATATTAAACTGAAGCAGCAGATAGCGCTAGATTTGGCGAAATGGGAAAATTTACAACTGTCATTAATAGGGAGAATATCAACAATCAAGATGAATATATTACCCAGAATTTTATATTTGTTTCAAACAATTCCAATAAGGCTTGGAAAAGATTATTTTGAAGATTTAAATAAAATTGTGTTGAAATACATATGGCAAGGTAAGAAAGAGAGAATAAAATTAAAACTTTTGCAAGATGCTAGAATAAGAGGAGGATTTGGTTTGCCTAATTGGGAGTTGTACTAACCAAGATACAAATTTGATGTGGGTTAAGGAATGGATAACATTAAGAAATGCTAGATTGTTGACATTATTAGGACATGATCTGTTGTTGGGATGGCATGTTTTTTATGGTATAAAGAAACTAAAACATAGGGGTATTTTAGAAGACATTATATACGGGAGTCTCTGTGGTTAAACTGGGAGAAGACTAAAAGGCAATGTTATTTGAAAATTCCAATCTGGCTATTGACTACTGAAGCTTTTTCTTATCCTCTAATATACAAAAAGGAACAAACAGTTAGTATGGTGAAATATTGAATGAAAAGGGTGAACTTAAATTTATGCAAAAATTAGAAGAACAAGGTATAAAGATGAATTGGTTTTCATATGCGCAAATACATTCAAGGTATGATAAAGATGCTAAAACAGAAGGTTTCTATGATAAATTGACTGTTTTAGATAAGATCTTGACAGGTACTGATGAAAAGGTGATTAAAAAAATTGTATGGATATCTGTTAGAAATTAAACTAGAAGAAGAACAAGTTGAAGAAACAATGATTGCTTGGGGGAAGAATTTTGGATATGGGATTGATCTAGAGAAATGGCAAAAATTGTGGTCTCAAAATTATAAAATGACATTGTCAACAGCATATCAAGAAAATTTGTATGTTTTATAGGTGGCATTGTCCCCCAACAAGAATCGCAAGAACGTTCAAGAATAAATCTGAAAAATGTTGGAAATGTCATCAAGTACCTGGCTCATATTACCATATGTGGTGGACTTGTGCAGATGCCAAAAAATATTGGACTGAAATCCACACATGGTTGGAAAAAATGACAAAAAAGCATATAGACTTGAAACCAGAGATATTTTTATTGGGAATTTTACCTGAAATATGTAGTAAAGAATTGAAATACCTGATTGTAAATGTATTAACAGTGGCTAGGATTGGATTTGCCAAAAACTGGAAAAATGAGAAAGTACCATCTCAGGAGGAAATTATGAAGAAAATATTGGAATGTGCTGAAATGAGTAGATTAACATTTGAAATCAGAGAGCAAGATGATAAACAATTTTATAAAATTTGGGATCTATTCTATCAATGGTTAGACAATAAAACATGGTAATGAAATATGTAGATTTTTAGAACATAATGAATTTATAAAAATGTATTTTTTTTATCATATCTACAAAATGATTGTAGGATAGATCTGAGATGATAATATGAACTGTTACAAAACAAATTAAATAAAATATGGATTACTTGTAAAACATGAATGAAAATAGTATACTCAAATGATTAATAATGACATTAATGTATTTGGGAATGTTTGATTGACAATATGGGAATATGTACAATGTAATTGTGATTGAAGACTACAAAGTGGAAGCACAAAACAATTTGTAAACCAACCAACACACTGTGTGTGTATATGTGGAAGATGGCTTGATATTTTTGTGTTTTGTTTGTCTATGTTCGTCTTAAAAAACAATAAAACTTTATATATATAAATATATATAAAAAAGAGACTTCTGAATCTTGTGTCTATCTTCTAGACTCTTGACTATTCCTGCCAGCTTGACATCATCTGCAAATTTAATGACTTCCCCTTGTCCCATCTAAATCACTGATGGAGATATTGAACAGTAGTGGGCCTAAGACAGAGCCTTGGGGTTCTGCACTGCATACTTTCCTCCATGCAGATATAATTCTATTAAGGACTACATGTAGAGTGCAGTTGGTCAGCCAGTTATGAACCCATCTGGTGATGATGCTGTCTAACCATTTTGTATCTTATCTAACATTTTGTATCTTATCAAGTAGTAAGTTGTGGTTTACAATGCCTTACTGAAATAAGTTACATCCACAATATTTCGCTGGTCCATAATTTTGTGAAAGATTGCAATAAGATTAGTTTAGCATGATTTGTTTTTGACAAACCCATGTTTGCTTCTGGTTATGACTTTATTTGCTTCTAGGTGTTCACAGATTCATTGTTTATCTTTTCCAGAATCTTCCCAGGAATTGATGTCAGGCTGATTGGTCTGGATCTATTGTTTCCTTTTTTTTGGGGGGGGGGGAAGCTATTGATTTAATAGCTTCCCCCCCCAAAAGGAAACAATGGATCAAACAGAAGAAAGGGATGATACAAATACTTTAAAAAACAAATGATTTATTAACCCAATCATGACTTTCCCCTCCCTTCGCTAAACTGGGCACGGGAGTGGCCATTGTATAACGCATCTGGCCTTCAGGCTGCGAGTTTGACAGGCCTGATTTAATCAAATTAGCCTACAGCTGCCTCTCTTTAGCTGGCTTACAATATAAGAAAAACTACAAACAGCAATAGCTTATAACAGACAGAAAATTAGCAAGGACCCACACTGGAAAACAAGAAAACCAAAGAGAATTATAAGGGATATAACAAACACTATGTGTTCCTCTAAGTTAATCTTATGCAGTTGAAGCCTTCTAGATACAACTCCCAAAATTCACAGGCAGTGAACTGCCCGTTCTTGTAAAGCATTCTTAGTTTGAGAGGCTTCTACTGACTTCTATCCCATCACAAGTGCTTTTAAGAATGACATGCATATTCTTCTTGAAAAGAAATTCATAGTTTGAAAATATCAAATAATTCCTCACCAATTTCATAACTGAACTCTGCACCCAAAACTATGGTGACTGAGGATAGTTCCTGCCCCTCAACTTGTGCTTCTTGATCCTAAAGTTATTACTTTTGGAAGACCAAGTGACCACTATATCCAAGAGTCATGCACTAGGTGAGTGCAGGTGAGATTTTTCTCCTCCTGGAGGTTAACTAACCCTAACTGTATTTAAAATAAATCACTGTAAGGCCGGGCTAACCACAATGAACACATTGAGATGAGAGATGAAAAAAACTTCCAAATGATTGTAAGGCCCAAGAGATTCATGCCTTTTTATAAGCCTGGCATGGATCATTAGAGTGGTAAGTCTTTGAGCAACTCGAGATAAGGTTTTCATATTTCAGTTTAAAAATAAAGTATCGCACCTGACCCCTATCAGATTACTGAAATGAAGAAAGGCAAGTTTACAAAATGAGATCTACTGTATCAGACCAAATTCTATCTAGTTCTGCATTCTGATTGCATATGGGCCAAATATTTGCCAGCCCCCACAATTTCTCTCCAGGGGCATTTTGTCCCAGAAACTGAAATCAATCAAGAGCAATCTTGCTTAGTAGCCACTGAACAAGAAAGGCTTTGTTTTTTTGTGAATGTTTCCGGTAATCAGGAATGGACTTTTGTGCTCACTTATGGCAATCGGGACAAATCCCCAGGTTCAAAAGTCCAAAGGAATGATGTAAGAGTTTGTGTTTTTAATAATGAAAACACATTAAATATAACTCACTAGCCCCAGTTCTGTCTGACCTTACTATTCAGTGTCTGGCAACAGTTTTCCTGGGGTTTAACAGGAGCCTTTTCTAGATCTACCCAGAGATGACAGGAATAACTCTTGGGAACTTCAGTATGTAAACAATGAATCATGGCCGTATCAGGAACTACAGTAATTGATATGGCTTACAGGTTTCTACGCATTGCTTCATTGAGCAGTGTTGTCTTAATTGTTTTATCTCAGCTTTCTATACTACAATACACTGAGATGACTGATAAAACTTAGTCAAAAGCACTATGAAATGACTTGCAATTATTACAGGCATGTTAGTCATTGTAGACTTTATATTCTCTGACTATAGTTCCCATAGTCTTGTTTTTAAGTCCCTCTTGCAATTATATCACAGAATTGTAAATATATATCAAACTGTGATTTATGATGATGCTGTCAGTATAACCTCTCATCTACATTAGCCACACAGCAGTATCCAGGAAATAGCTATTGGTGGAATCGAAACTTGGGGGACTTATGATTGAAATCTTCAATCTGAACATCTACTCAGTACAGGTAGTACTCGACTTATGACAATTGAACCCAGAATTTATGTTGCTAAGTGAGAAATTTGTTAAGTGAGTTTTGCCCCATTTTATGACTTTTCTTGCCACAATCGTTAAGTGAATCTGTCTTCCCCACTGACTTTTCTTGTCAGGTTGCAAAAGGTGATGACATGACTCCTGGACATTGCATCATCATAAATATGAACCAGTCGAGCATCTGAATGTAAATCACATGACCATGGGATGCTGCAGCGGTCGTAAGTGTGAAAAATTGTCATAAGTACCTTTTTTTCAATCTGTTATAACTTTAAACCATCACTATATGAACTGTTGTAAGTCAAAGACTACCTGAAGTTGCTTCTGTTGTACAGCAAGTTTGGAGAAAGTTGCTCAGGTATATTCTGGGAATTGTATCCCCAACACCTCAAAAAGACACACGTTTGTATAATATTTTACACTGCTGGAATGATAAGCACTGCCACCTCATCTATTGATGTCATGCTCCTGACTCAAGAAGTGTATTCAAATTTGGAGCTGTGAAGCAAAAATGAAAGGAAGGACACGTCCCTTTGAAAACTCAAAACATAAAGAGTATTTGTTTTGAATATTTCTTGCTCTTTATGCCATTTCCAAGATGTTCAACAGCGACCAAGCAAGCGTTGGGGAGCAAGGAGCCTAAATGCAGTTTATGTGACTTATCAGCAGGAGCCACGTCGTTTCCGAACATATAATTTACGGCATCTGAAAGCCTAATCGGGCAAATCAGCCTTCAAACCCGAAAGAATAACTCTGTATTTTTGAAGGCGACACGCGAGGCACTTTTGGATAGGATTTCAATTGCCAGGAGGAGGGCAGATCTTTTTACAACAAAAGCATTGCTTTGCAGGCACCCTCGGTGTGTCTTGTCCGCGATTCCCTCTTCCTCCCCTTTTTCAATTCATTTGAACTGCTGATGCGGAGTTTTTTTTCTCATGCAAAACCTAAGTTTCCATATAGGCAAAGGGGAGGGGAGCCGTGCGCACCTAATTTCCTGGAGAGCTGCTTTTTCGAAAAAAGAAAAAGAAAAAAAAAAACAAAAACCAAACTCAACGTCCCGGCAGACGTAATTCTCAGCGGGAAATTCCATCTTCCGCCGCCCGCTCCCTCCTTCCTTTTCCCGCAACTCCGGTCTGGGCTGGGCTGGGCAGATCTTTGCCCCCGTTACGTTTCCGGCCCGCTGCCTCCCGTCTCGGAGGCGTCACCGCTTCGCTTTCTCCTTCGCGGCGTTGCAAAGGATGCATCGAGGGCCGCCCAAATTCCGCAGAAACTCCTTGATCTCTGGGGACTAGCCAGCAGCCACGTCACTTTACTGGAAGGCAACCGACCCGAGTAACTCCATCGGTGCGTGTCAAGCAGCACAAATCAGACGAAGCAGCAGCAGTTGCCGCTCCGCCTACACAAGGCTAGCCGGCCCTTTTACTGGAAGAGGAGTGGCCCTTTGCAGCGAAGAAGGGGAGGCTTTCTGGTCCGGCTCCAGACGAGGTTGGTCTGGGATAAGCGCCCGACCGGAGCCGAAGGGAACATCGAGTCCCCCTCGCTCCCCTCCCCTCCTTGCAACTTGTTTATATGCTAGGCCATCGGCCAGGATCATAGGAATATGGGTCGTCTCGAAGCTCCGGCCCGGCTTTCCTCCTGCTGAAATGGCTTGCGCCGCTTAGCGGCGGCTACGAACAAATCCTGTAAGCTTCCCTCGCCGAAGGGCTTGCAAAGGCGGGCGCCGGTCGTTTCCCCGTTCGGTACAAAGCGTTCCCCAGATGCTCTTCTCGCTGATGCAATTTTATTCTTCTGTGCAAATTCCAATGTCGATGCCGCGCCTCTTAACTTCGAAACAAGAGCCAATTCGGGGCTTCGTGGAGTCTCCGTGCCGCAGTCTTAAAAGAGCGCGGTTCCCAACGCCTTTATTCGGGCATCCTGGGTTCCCTGGGTTCAACAGGCGGGGGAAAAGAATTGCTCCGCATAACAATAAGGCGGGCGCAGACTCTTCTGTGGAGCTTTTTATCTTTCAAGCGAACGAAAAGAGGCCGCCAGCCGTTTTCTCCCCGTAACTTCCTGAGGAGCTGACAGTAGCGATTACACGTGTCGCATAGAAATGAATCAAGTCTGGACAAGGAGCCGCTCCAGGTTGTTAAAAGAGTCCAGATTCTAGGACTCCGGGTTGTATTTAGAGCAGGCGAGCTGAGGAAATTAACTGTGAGATCCGATGATCGCACCTCAAGAAGCCCCGGCTATGAAGTTTATACCACAAGATCAATGATAATGCGGGGATGTTAATAGAATTCGAGGCGGTGTGAAGCTCCAGCAACGCGTCCTGGGTTCTGGCCCAGGTTTCTTTTTCTCGAATCCCGTCACCTTTTCGGAAATTTTCCGTCAGCTACTATATTTACTGGAACCCCCTCCCCCACCCCCATATTTGAACATCTCATCTAAATTCAACATTGCAAAGAATGAAAATGGTGTTATGAGGAAAATTGTTTAATAAAAATTTTTTTTTTTTTTTAAAAAATAAATTCAATATTGGAGTAAACCTCGCAGCCTCCGAAACGCCACTCTCTCCCCCCCCCCCACCCCTTCTTCCCTGCCTGTCCTGCTTCCGAGTCGCCCTCGAGTTTTCTGCCTTCGCTCCCGCGCAGGACGGCCTGCTGCTCCCCGCTCGAGAAAGAACCGGGGGGGGGGGGGCGAAATCAGGAGAGGCTTTTTTGAATCCGTTCTCTCCCGCCTTTTCTATTAAGATTCACCACTTAATTGAGATTTGATCTGTGCCGGGCGAGCAGGGAATCCCTCTCCGAGCGCGTCACTCTAACCAAGGAAACCCGCGCTCACGTAGTACCACGCAAATGACCATCTTTGGCAACCGCGACCTGCGACAATGGAACAGACTAAACCGAGACGTGGGGAGGGGGGGAGAGAGAGAGAGAGAGAGAGAGAGGAAAAACCATTCCGGACCAGGCAACGGACTGTCCGGTCGGGCGGCCTGGCGAGTGGACGGTGAGACCGTCTGTCTGAATTGCCTGCCTATCCGCCTGCATTCGCCTCTCCGTCTGCATTCAGTAAACTGGGTCGGGTTTAATAATAGCCGACCGATTTTTGCCTTCCTCCTGTCTCCTCCTCCTCCTCCCCCTACCGGTGGGAGGCTCCGCGTTGCGAGTGGGGCGTGGTCAAGCTGCAGGCTTGACGCTGGAAGTCCACATGGTGCAGATCTTAAGAAGAGGAGACGCAATGAGGCTCGGGATTTGAACTAATGCCATCGCACTGACTCATCCAGGGAGAGTAAAGGAGCTCAGAGAACAAGGATACCAAGCGGCAGAGGCGCTTGCTCAAGGGAAAGAGAAAGGAGGGGGAGGTTACGTGTGAGCAGGGGGACAGAAGAGTTCGCCTTCGTGGCCGAGGAGAGCAAAATTCAAGAGCTAGATCGATAATTCAGTCAAATTTTTCAAGAATAAGTCAATAAAAAGAGCCTCAAATCCCGGCCTGAGTCATCCAGTCCAGTTCGAGCAGGAAGACGGCACTTTTCTGAAGGGCTTAATTATATAGGAGGCAACGATCCTCCTTAAAACTACAGAGAGATCAAGGCTTTGATACCAGTAGGCAGGCAAAAGGGAAAGAAGGGGAAACAAGACACGTCCAATTTTCTTTAGAAATAAAGACGCGCTTGGAAAGTCTCTTTTTAAAAAAAAAAAAAAAAAAAAGACCGTTCACAGTGATGCTGACGTTCTTAAGAGACTCAATGATTTGGCTCTACAAGCGGTGAATTTTGCATTCTTCTACGTGGTAGATTTGGGGTGATTTCTCTCTCTCTCTCTCTCTCTCTCTCTCTTTTTTTTTTTTAATCCCACGGTCCTGTTTCAAGAGAGACAGAGAAAGAAAGAAATCAGGCTTTAAAACAGAATCAAAATCCAAATTGCCAGCTGCATCCGCCTCCACCTGATGAGCGCGCTTGAAACCTAAAGCACCACGATTGGAAACCAAGACAGGAAGGTGAACCAAGAGGGAACAACAGCTAGAAGGAGTATTATTTTTTCACTATTATTTCACTTCCACTTGCACCTTGGACAATGTACCAGGACTTTCCGGCAAATTTTGATACCTCCTCTCGGGGCAGCAGCACTTCTCCAGGGCATCCGGAAACTTACTCGAGCATCACAACTCAACAGGTAGGGGCCAGCTCGGGCACCTTGGTCACCAAATTGGCCAAATCTGGTTCTGACAGCGAGGCTCTCCTTTTACTGGGACACGTGTTCTGTCTCCTCTCCTAAATTCATCCTCTCTCTCTCTCTCTCTCCCGTTTGTGGTCCCGTAACAGGAATTTGTCTTGGGGTGCGGAACAGCCTCTTACATTTTATTTTAACGTGACTTTGCCTCGTTCGAGTCGCTGTTATCATGCTGATTGTTTTATTGCTTTTCTTCCCCCACCTCAGCGCCTCTCCCTCGCACGCTTCTTCCCCCACCCACCCCCCGCGAGCGATCTGTGTGTCCCCTCCCTTCCTCCGCGGCTCGCAGCAACTCCTTACTCAAATAGTAAAGTTCGCTAACCACACCCCAGTCCACCTCCTGTGCGAGCGCCTCGACCTCTCCCCTCAGTCGGAGATTAGAGGGGAGCAGCGGGCGACGCGTCTCCTTTGGCCTCCAGTCCAATAGCCGCCTCTCTGCGCGCTCACACCTTAAAAGGAGGCGGAAACGGCCGCGGCTTTTCAAGAGTTGGGACGGTTGCGGGTGAGCGCGAACAAGTCCTCGGAAGTGCAAAGGTGGGAGAGGGAGAGAGAGAGAGAGAGAGAGAGAGAGCCCTTAGAAGTCGGTAGGCAGGAGACGCAGCCCGATCGGAGTGACAAGCCAGCCCGATGCGACCCTGAGCCACCGATTTGGGCGGCGCGCCGGCGAAGTAAGCGGGGTGGGGGTGGGGGCGGGGGCGGGCGGGACTCCTCTCCCTTCCCTTGTTTTTCCTTTTCTTCACGGCTGTCCGTGCGCTCCGCGATCCCTGAGCCGGGGATTCTGAAGAGCTCGAGCAGAACCCGAACCCTGCGCCCCTTTAGGCGGTCTTGTTTTCCGCAGCTTGTGCTGGCCTCTGGTGGAGCCAAAGGCGATGAAGGCAGAGGCGCGCGGTGGGGAGGGTGGGACGTTGCTTTGCTTCTCTTGGCTGTGGGGTGGGGGGGGGGGGCGGGGGGGGGGGGGGGAGACTCTCTTCTGGGAAAGGTGGTTGGTATCTCCGGTCCATTCTCCTCAGAGGAGATCAGCGTGTCTGGAGGCCCTCTCACGGAGAATCGGAGGGAAGGGGCGAGAGACTTTTCTGGGCGAGAGTCTCGAAATCCAGAGCGAAGAGAAAGCCTGAGCGGCCATCTCTTTATGTGCAGAGCCATAACGCGCCAGGTCAAAGGGCTGGGTGGGTACGGCAGTCGGCGGCGTGTTTTTCTCGGAATAAAACGTCCAATTGGGAACAAAAGAGAGGAAACCATGAGTAGCCTTCTGGAGCTGTGAACACAAGGCTTCCACTGGCGCGTAAGCAGTATAAAGGGGGGGGAGGGTATGTGGGCCTCAAGCTCTTCAATCATTCCCATTGGGAAAGAATGCCAAAATGTCTGGTACCTTAGCTGAAGGAGAGCCAAAGAAAGGAGTTGGTTTCTTTTGTGGACTTTTAAAGAGTGCGGAGGAGGAGATGAACCAAGTTCGTCTTCAGGCATATTCAGTAGAACCCCCTCTCACCCCCCCCCCCCAAAAAAAAAAAAAAAGCAGCTTGCAAACAGCAGCCAAAATGTGTAGGTCTGGTCATCTGTAATGTTTCCTTGACTTTTTCCCTTAGGGTATTTCCAAAAGTTCAGAAGTTGCGGTTTTGGGGTGAGATTTTACAGAGGAGAAAATAATCTGGGGAAGGACCATAAACCATGAATTCCCAGTCCTTTTAAGCATTGGGCACATTTTAAGAGAAAGTTATATGTGTTCTTAATAATTTGGAGAGGGCAGTAGGACTTACACAAGATATTTAGGGCAAGTCACAAATCTCCTTTATTTTACAAAATAGAAAATGTAGGTTACCTATGAACTTTACCTATGAAGGCAAGAAGGAATTCTGGGCTTCTATAAACACAATATTTCTGCTTTGAGCTCTTAGTCTTCTACTCCAGTACCCATTTCACAGAGGGCAAATTGAGGAGACTTAGGCTGAGAGATAAATAACTTTGCCAAATGAATACAATGCAGAGGTGTGGTCTGAATGTCAAGTGCCAAAACACGTATCTGCCTGCACAAAGCACAACAAAATACTTTTTTTTTTTTTTCACATAATGCAAACAGGTTATGTTTAAAGAAACACACAGATCATTATACTCCCACATAGAAGAAAATCTCAGACAAAAAGTACACCACACCAAAACATACAAATGAGCTAACATGCATCACATGGTTATGTTGGAAACTGGTGCTTTGCTTTGCAGCAAACTATTTTCCAACAGAAAACTAATGTTTAAGTAAAAAATAAAAATAATGATTTTAAAATTAGGAGGGGCAATGAAATGAGCCTTAATGGTTCTAAGGGGCACATCTGTGAACCCAGTGGTACCCACATTAAAGGCCTATATAATTCCAGGATAGTTGAGGCTCACCTGGACCCTTGTGAGACTTAATCAGTGTAAAAGGTCACTTAAATGACCAAAGAGAGAATTGAAGTCATTTAAATGCATGTGACTTTATGGACAGATAGATATATTTTCCTTATATGGATTGATCATTCCTCTATTTCTTATCTCTAAGTTTCTTATTTAAGAAATAGAAGTTTAAGGAGAGAAAGGAAATTGTGAAAGGCACCAAGTCTTGGGAACAATCCAAGTCTTACATGTCTGTTCCCAGAAGCCACAATGGGAATCTCCTTTGAACTGCTTCAGTTCCGAAGTTCCTTCAATTCAAATGAGTTCAGCTTATGAAATAATCGTTTTTAGGATTTGGAAAAAATAAAACAAAAATAGAGATGTCTTCAGGGAATATGGTTGGTGCCAGCTCACATAACTGTCAGGACAGAATTAAGGATTTGGAATGTGACTAATGTATTTGTAATACCATTGTGTGAATCTAGAAAAATGGAATCTACAATGTCCTCTAGAAAATTATTTCAAAGGTCCAAAGAAAGATACGTTATTTTCATTATATAGTAGTTGGTCTATAGGAAGGAGCCTGAAAAAGTGTATGGGCAAAATTAGCCTATACTTTGGCAGTTAACAAAATTAGATATTTTTCTGAATGTTTAATGTGCTGGTTTTAGTTTTCAAAATTGGGAATAATGCATCTGTATAATTTTTGTGTTTATTATCTGATTTTGTATCTAGGATGCAAATTATAAATCAAAAGTCGTAAGAAGCAGGAAAAGATTGGTTATTTAGTGAAGATGGGTTTACAGAGTTAATACATTTCTGCCTTGCTTTGGAAATAAGTTCTCCCCTTCCTTTTCAAATACTAGTCTTCAATTTTCCAAGATATTTCTAAAATGCAAAATGTTTCCTTGATATTTGTAATGGTTAGTATTTTTTACTGTGACATCCACCCCATTTATTTGTGCTTTATTTGGTAGAAGTAGATTTTCAGAGTTATGGATGTAACTTCTTCCAATTGGTTCTTCCTTTTTCTCCTATTGTATAAACAGAATTTTTATGTTATTTTTAAGATTCTAAGGAGGCTGGTGCAATACTTTGTGTTTGAAAAGGTAGAAATTACGACATCAGAATAAGCTTGAAATAATTAACATTTGCTTTTCAAAAAGGATTTAATGTTAGTATCATTAGCTTGATTTGTACTTTAACTCAGTTGTTGAACTAAATATACGCACAAAGCAAAATGGCTTTTTCCATTGAAAATCTAGAATCTAAATTCAAAATCTGATGTGGGATTGCATATTTGTTTTTAGTTTCAGTATGTTAATGGTGACATATGTTCTGTATGTTTTTGTGTTCAGCACTTTCTTTATAATCCCATCTAATAAATGGCCCTGAAAAAAGCATTTTTGCAATGGATTGTAAATCATTTGTTACATTGAAAAAATGTGAAGCGAGAGAGAATTTTTTCCCCTAGATTAGGCAAAATGTATCTTCGTTGCTCTATTGCAAATTAGTGGAATCTTCAAGTGGAATTGTACTTTTTAAAATACGGATTTTCTTTATCTCTTGTTTGCAATTCTTCTGTTTTACTCTAGCTGGGATCATTTTCCCTTCCATGAACTCTAATGCTGTTTCATGAAGCTTTTCGGTGTGTGCTAAAAATGCTGTTTAAATGATACAGTCATAGGCAAAATACAACAAACACCCCCCTCCCCCCCAAAAAATATCTTCTATCCTTTCAAAGGAGTTGATTCAGTTTGGTTTCTACATTTTTAAACAGTTTTTCCCAGAAGGAATTGGAATGCCTTTTTTTTTTTTTTTTTTTTGTATCTGCTTTATCTTCAGGCAAACAAGAGAGGGCAATTACTGTTTTCCTTTGGTATTCAGACATTCCTGGGCTTGTTGGTATTTATTGTTGATTGGGTTTTGACCTTCAGAATGCAAGTTCTTACAGGATCTGAGCAATCTGGCTACATTTTTGGGATACTTTTTTTTGGTCAGTGTCTGGTCTTCAATGATGTCGGAACTTAAAGAATGAGGAATATTTCCTGTTGGAACTGAAGTCTGATGGCCGGTTTGTTCTCCGCCTTTTTTCTCTCAATTTGCATTTCTCTCTTTATTTCTTCCTCATCCAGCAGCCTCTAGCTGCTTTTTCATCATAGGCAAAATTTATGGCTTCTCTGAAAGGCATTGCACAATCTCCTCAGTTACACAAACTTATGATATTTCATAACATGTTTACATCAGTTGTCTTTGCTTTCCTTACACCTCCCCCCATGGCTTTTTTATTATTTATGCAGTAAAGCAGCAACGGGGAATACAGCATTATTTTTACAATAAGCTATAGGTTTTTTTTTTTTTTTTGCATAATTGCCTTGTGTTAAACTTTGCTAGTAATTCCAGTCTGAAAGATTCCATACATCAAAGAGGCTGCCCCCCCCCCTTTTTTTTTTTTTTTAACAGAAATGACTTTGTGTGCCTAGTTCCATAGCAAAGACACACACCTCTTTGGTGCCCTCTTTTGGCTAATCCAGATAGATTTCCAAAGATTATAGATAATGGAAAGCAGTAATTTACACTAAGTGTGTGGACTGGGTGAATTGTTTGCTTCAAATATACAGCATATTAAAAAATACTCACGTGGTGCAAATGGTTGCTTCCTCAGTTTTATACATTTTTTGACTGAAAGCTTCATCCCTTTAGACTTTCCACCTACATTTAATCACATCCCTATACACTTTTGTAAAATCTGCTCTCTGGGACTAGAATTGTTTCAGGTGCCTCTTTATCTTACTGGTTTCTGAAGATCAGGATTGTGCTGTTCAAGTGACTGGCCAAATAGCCAACCAACTCTTGCCTTCTCATATCCCGACTATCTATCTGTTAGTAGTTGTTTCAATCTATTAGATACAACATAAGAATCCCAATTGGCTTCAGCCTTCGACATCATGTATATATGACCATACTTCTACCGGTACCAGTATTTTTTATAAGATTTCATTTGTAGAGTCAACTTTAAAGCTAGTCCTTGACTTACAACAGTTCATTTAGTGATCGTTCAAAGTTAGAACGGCATTGAAAAAAATGATTTATGACCACAGTTATGACCTTTCCAGCATCCCCATGATCATGTAATCAAAATTCAGATGCTTGGCGACTGGCTCATATTTATGACCGTTGCCGTGTCCCAAGATCATGTGATCATCTTTTGCGACATTCTGGCAAGCAAAGTTAATGAGATTCACGTAACAACCAGGTTACTAACTTATGAACTGCAGTGATTCACTTAACAACTGAAGCAAGAAAGGTCATAAAATGGGGCATAGTTCACTTAAAAATGACGCTCTTAACAACAGAAATTTGGGGCTCAACTGTGGTCGTAAGTCAAGGAGTACCTGTATTCACTACTACAGTACATGCTGTCCTTAAATCTTTGGCAAAAGGCCAACAACTTAAATCCTACCCACCTGCCTTCAACTGAGGACCTGCATAGTGCACAAGTCAAAAAGAAGGCTGTGAAAATATTTACAGACCCTCCCTCACATCCCGGACATAAACTGTTTCAACTCCTTCCCTCAAAAGGACGCTATAGAGCACTGCACACCAGTACAACTAGACACAAGAACATTTTTTTCCGAAATGCTATCACTCTGCTAAACAAATAATTCCCTCAACACTGTTCAACTAATTACAAAGTGTACACTGCTATTACTGTTAATCTTCTCACCACTCCTTATCACCCATCTCCTCCCACTTGACTATTTCCTAGCATGATTTGATTATTGATTGTACCCTATGACTATCATTAAGTGTTGTACGTTATGATTCTTGATTCGTAACGAATGTACCTTTTCTTTATGTATACTGAGAGTATTTACACCAAGCAAATTCCTTGTGTGTCCAATCACACTTGGCCAATAAAATATTCTACATTCAAGTTAAATCCTTTGCACAGAGGTCCTGAAATTCAATCTGGTTTTGTGCCTTCAGTCTTTGTTGACAGTTTGTGACAATAGTAGCTCCATTCTAAGAGTATTTTTTTTTAAAGTGTGATGGAAATTTTATAAAGAAATGAAGAACAGCTTGGTCCAAAAAGGGTGTGGTGTACACACTCTAAGACACTGCTGTTATGTTCCAGATTAAATAAAGACATGGCAATCATGTCAGAATAGATGCATGTATGGCTTGCATCTGACAGTTCAAAGAGAATATGAACGTTTCTGCTTTCAGCTTTTCCTTTGATTCTTCCTGATGTTGCAGATTAAGCATAAATCTGAACTTCAACTCAAGAATTAATGTTTCATAAACTCCTTATTTTATGTCAGCTGCCTTACCAGAGAAAAAAATGTACTGAATTCATTCTCCCTCATCTATCACCAATCTCCCCCTCCCTTTCTTAATTCAGAGTGAGGCATCTTTTCTTTGGGAACGTACTGCCTTTAAATTGCTGCACTCTTAAAGCAGTCTGTTATTTATGAAAATGATGCTGTTATCACAAATTCCCAGTACAGATAACTTTGCACATAATGGATGCATTTTGATATTTCGCCCTGGGACTTATCTTGAAAATATCCTGCAAGGTTAACGATCTGAATCATAGTAATTCAGATCAGATAACAATTTATTTTTCAATTTATGAAGCAGTAAAAAAGATGGGATCCTGTAAGCCATCACTGTAGTTGATGGTAGGCTGATCTTTCCCCCCCCCAAAAAAAATCTCAAATGTTGTGAAGCAGTGGGAACATTGCAACAGATCTGTTTCATCATGAGGCTAATGGGTGGCCTCAATCAAGTCACTCATTTTCTGCTGAATATCCTCATGGAGTTATAGTAAATAAAATAATGCTAAGAAGAGTAGCAGATCTGTGTAATAAATAGGAGCCATAAGAATGTAAAGGTTCTTCTTGTCATGGTATATCTCTTATTAGGAAGAATGATCTCATACATAGATGGATACTTATCATGGTTGTTACTTCCAATATCAGAAGAATACTACATCACTTACTATGGGTGCATAGACTGGCTGCTGTAAGACATAATAAAGGATAAAGCAAATCTTGTGGGAAATCCAGTACTATTTTTCTTAAATGTTCCACAAATGCACAATGGCTCTTCTTTGCTTTGAATTATGGAAGTCCACAGTAGCTTTCTATTTTTATTCTGATCTGATAGCTCTAGATTCCCCTCTGAATGAAAAAGATTAGCAGCTTGATGCTTAATAATTAAAATAGTTAAGTTTTCCATCCTGCAAAAGATTACTCGAGAATGAAGGGAAAAAAAATCCTATTAAAATGTAAAAGAAAAATAGCATTAGAAAGATTATTTTTTTCTCCCTCTAGCCAGATGTGTTGGAAATTAGGATGTATGTGCATGTACATAGAGAGCTGCACATAACCAGTTTCAGATTAGTTAAGCAAACAAACTAACCTGTATCAATCCTGACTCAAAATCCTTCTGCTTTGTTGTAGGCTCTCTTGTCTTTAGGGCTAGTCCTATTTGAAAAGTAATGAGACCATGACCATAGTTACCAAGAATATTGTACCGGAGCCACTTTGCTGATTTTTATTCCACAATCATTTAGGATATTTTTATTTCTGAGTACTCAAATCAGTAATTTAGATCAGGGGTCTCCAACCTTGGCAACTTTTTTGTGGACTTCAACTCAGCAAAGCTGGCTGAGGAACTCTGGCAGTTGAAGTGCACAAGTTTTAAAGTTGCCAAGGTTGGAGACCCCTGATTTAGATGACCTATATGATAGGAACTCCTCCCTTAACATATGGCATCATATAACATAATACAGGTGGTCCTCAACTTACAGCATTTCGCTTAGTGACTCTTCAAAGTTACAATGGCACTGAAACAAATGACTTACATCCTTTTTTCACATTTATGACCCTTACATCATTCCCCAAGATCATATGATCAAAATTCAGATGCCTGGCAACTGACTCACATTTATGACAGTTGTTGCGTCCTGGGGTCAGGTGATCCCCTTTTGTGACCTTCTGACAAGCAAAGTCAAAGGGGGACCCAAACTCACTTAACAACTCTGTTACTAAGTTAACAACTGTAGTGATTCACTTAACAACAGTGGCAAAAAAAGTTGTAAAATGGGGCAAAACTCACTTAACAGATGTTTCACTTAGCAATAGAAATTTGGGGCTCAATTGTGGCCATAGGTTGGGGATCACCTGTAGTGTTTCCTTGATAGCTCTTAATCACTGTTTTACTTTTTATCCAACTCAGTGCCATTCAGATGGGTTGAAATTAAGTAGGGTAAAAACACTCAAGTTCAGCTCTGTCTCTGGTGACCAGGCATACCTATCTACGCTGTTAGCCTTGACAATAATATGGAGATGATTTGTTAATTTCTTTTAGGATATTGTTTTTCCCAGTCGAGTCTACAGCCTTGGCTCTATCTCACCTCCAAATCTTGATAAAGTCTGCTAGAATCTTAAAATTCTCAATCTTCTGAATTTAATTGATTAGTACCATCAAGTTGGTGTCAACTCTACGACCACATACGTTTTGTCTTTGACAATCTTTCCTTATTCTTTTAGTTCTTCGAATTGTGTACTCAACAACATATCACAACTGAGATGTCCACCTGGTTACTGATTGTCCTCTTCTTCTCTTTCCTTTTACCTTTCCCAGCATTACAGGCTTCTTTAGGGAACCAGGTTCTCACATAATAGGACAGGTAGAGCCTTGAGTGAGAACTTTGGCTTAATTTGTTTGCTTAGTTTGTTTTTCCTTGATTATCCATGGTATTCTCAGAAGTCTGCATGTTCTAGCATTTGCATAGTATGCTTTCTTGTTGCACAGAAAAACAGCATTTAACTCCTAAATATGCTCTTTAGGAGGTTTTGAGGAGTATCTTCCTTGTTGATTACAGAGGGATGTTGGTTCAGAGAATAGCAAGACTGAGTGTTTTAATCTGAAAGTCATTGTTAATGCAGACTTCTCCTTTACAATGGGGCTTTTTCCTTCCTTTGTAAGTCCTACCCCGCCAACCCTTTAACTACTATTCTAGAATATTAACTTTCCCAAGCAGGTTGTTAGGATGAGGACATACAATGTATTGCCTCTGACTTATCTCCTTTTTCCCTTGCTCCCTTGTTTATGTTGCGTCATTCTGGAAAATAAATATGTGTTCTTCTCATCACATACCTTCACAGTTAAGATTATTACTAACTTTGCAGATTATCCTCAAGGCACCAATTCTGAATCAGTAGTTGACCTTAGTTTGGATTTCGCAGGACAGATCTGCTGTTTTTGCTCGTTTATTTTACTTCCCTTAATGTCATTACATCAATCAAAATAATTTTCATAAACTGCAAATACTTTTAGTTAATGGGTTTAAAAACCCCATGCTGGGGCATGATGAGCCTGTAAATCTTATCCAACAATTGTTGTCTCCTTGTTAGAAAAAGCATTCCCATTTCTCTTTTTTTTGTCCTTCAGAGGCTGCCAATTGTTTTCTTTTTCCTCCTCCTTTCTTTTTCATTGCCCCAGCTTTTGGTGCCAGTAAAAGTTCCAGATTTACTATGAAAACAAAACAAGGTGGACTAGTATGCCTTTAAATTTTTATATATGCACACAAATACATACACATTTTTGAAATAAATTATTATCTAGCGTCTTTTTAAAAGCTGCTGCTTTGTTTTGTCTAGACAGAGGAAAAACCTTCAGGGAATTTTTTCTGATCTGAATCCCAAAACAATTTTTATGGAATATTATTAAAGTATAGGAACATAAATCTGCTTTAGCCTGAGGCATCTTTATATTCTGCTTTTGAAACAATCCTCTAGATCAGACATATAAAGCAGCAGTACTTTTAACTGGTACCAGGGCTTAAAATTATGTGCTATATTGGTGGAACAATGTCTGTGAAACAGCCTTTTCATTTTTATATTTATTTGTCATGTTTCCATATATTCTTTTTTTTTTCATTTTCTATCAGCTTGGAACATACCAGAACAACAAGTATTTTTCAGTTATTGGCATTTAACTGATAAAGCAATAAGCAGGAAAAATTAAGGGTATTTGGATAATTTAAAACTCTCTTAAGGTATCTTTTTAAAATTCTATTAATACTACAAATATTGTTATTATTGGAATTGTTAAGCTTTTTTAGAAGAAAAGAAAGAAAAGAAAGATGTGACTGTATAAAATGCAACCATTCAGTTTTCATGGGAATAGTTTTTCCTGGATGTTTTTGGACTTTCCAGTCTAGCATGCAAACTTGTAGTTTTCTAGTAGTTTCACCCCTCAATAGGCTTAGTCCTACTTAATTTACAAGGTCAATGTCATTCAAATTCTCCCAGAAACATAAACTTTTTAATTTTAAATATGAAATGGTTTGCTTAAGATCAGCCTACTTTTTGCCTTCTAAAGAGCCAGGGATATTGCCAGTGTTTCCTTAAAGACTGCTGAAGCTTTGTCATTTTATGAGTCAGCCTTGTCTTTTGAGTTACTATTGATATTGTGGGAACATAAACAATTGAGTAGAATATGACCTAGTTACATGCTGGAATTCTCTGGGATGACTGGTTAGAAAACACAACTTTTTCCTCATCTACTCATCCATATTTCACAGATGATCACACAGGTCAAAGAGTAAAGTTGTAATGAAGAAGGGAAAAAACACTCCCTGGGATTTAGATAAGAAAGCAGTCAATCTAAATAGCATTTCTTAACCTTGGCAAAAGTTGGTGGACTTCAACCTCAGAATTCTGAGAATTGAAGTCTATCCATCTTAAACTTTCCGGGGTTGAAAAACATTGACCTAGACTGTGGACCAAACCCATCAAAACCCAGGAAACCCAAGCTCTAATCAATTAACCAAGAACAATTCCCCCTATCTATCAGAACAGCTTCTGAAAAGGCAGGAGCCCAACTCCATATATCCCTACTTTTTTCATCTCCTATCAGGAGAAGATGGAATCTCTCTCAGCTAGCCTTTGCAGGCCTAGCTTTGAAATAAGGGTTGTTAAACAGCCATCTATGGAAATGTGGGGCTAAAGGCAGATTAAAATATGTATGTGTGAGAATGAATTGATGTATGTTAATTGTTTAAAGCTGTTTGTTCCTTTGTATCTTTTGTTGTATTTTGTTGTGTGTGCATGTGTCTGAATGTACATTCATTCATGCCTGGAAGAGATTGAATTTAAACTGAAATTTTCAATTTGATTTCTCATGTTGTCTTCAATTCTTAATTAGTTCCTAGTTCTATGTAATCAACAATTTATCCATTCTTCTTGAATCTGTAGTCTTATTCTGACAGGGGGTTTAGCCTACCAAGCACCCTAGCCAATCTTAACTACAGAAACCCAGAGTAGGAGCAGACCTTAGTTGCTTCTTCCTGCTGAAAACATAGAAAAGATTCTTTGTAAAAAATGGGAAAGAAAGTGACTATATATTTTCCACTTCCACAAATCTATGCAAAGGATTCCAGGAGACCATATCCCTTGGATATATGTGGCTACAAAAGTTTTTTTCTTTTATTGCTTTAGGTTGGGGTGTGGACCTTCAAGGTTTTCTTGTTTTTAAACAAAAAAAACCTGCATGCAGGAATGAAAAAAATGGCAATATTGACACATATGGACTTAGTAATGTTCTGCAGCAACAAGGCTGCACTGACATTAGAGATTTAAATTGCTGTCCTTCCTATATTTATGGTACCTAGGAATAAATGCCATTGAATTCAGTTGACGATTTTGCCATGTTTAATATGAATTTGCAAAGATACATCATTCCACTTTAGCAATAGCAATAGCACTTAAACTTATATACTGCTTCATATTTTCAGCTCTCCCTAAGCAGTTTACAGAGTCAGCATATTGCCTCCAACAATCTTGGTCCCCATTTTACTGATCTTGGAAGGCTGAGCCAACCTTGGAGCTGATCAGAATCGAACTCCTGGATTGAGCAGTGAGTTAGCCTGCAATACTGCATTCTAACCATTGAGCTGCTATAGCTTTAGTAAAATAATCCATGTTGTCACAGCAGAAATGGTAGATTTGCCTTGATTGGCCTTCTTAGGTAGGGAGGGGGGCAACTCTGTCATGCATTTTTCAGTCATAGCAAAACCATGCAGTATAGCTGTCCTGGCTTATAAAAGCAATACCTTTGTTTTTTAAAATTTAAAAAAGTCAAATCCAAAGAATGATATGATGATATTATTTTTTGGGTGACAACAAAACCTTGCCTTTTAATAATACAGCTTAAAGTATCTGCTACTAATAACACAGGTGTCATCATACTGCTCCAAGAAAATGCAAAAATTACTTGAGTAATTCACTATTCAAAAGTAATTGAATCCCTGTGTCTCTCTGATTTATTTTACTTGTTTCCTCCAATGCTTAATAGTTTCTGTTTGTGTAATCACTCTTCCACCATGTTATCAGTGGTTTTTAAAAAATCTAATTTGTTTGGTTACAACATTTTACTGCATTTTCAATATTTCTGGTGCTGCCTGTTGTCAGAAGACTACAGTTAGTTCTCTGACTAGTTGTAGATCTTTCCTATTGCTGTGGTAAACCACTAGTATGCCCACTGGAAGACTTGCACTTTCTCATTACTGGAGCAAGTTTTCATCAGTCATTTTCCTTAACTCTCAAAAGTATGATATTATTTTAGATTTTCCCTTTTCAGTTTTTTGGTACACCTTTTTCAATGACTTTTTTTTCTTTCAAATGTCTGTGAAAATTTGGACTGCTGATTTGCCAAATGACTAATCTAATTTAACTTTTACTTTTTAAACATCCTTTTAACAGCTTTACCCTTTCTAATATGCCACTTGGGTATAATAAGATTTGAAATAGTAAGTAGAATGACCCCCTTTTTTCTGGATATTACTGCAATTATTTTGAATTAAACTTAAGTAAATACTACTTCCAATCCAGCACAATAGTGTCAGCTGAAATAGAAATTATTTTATCAACAATATAATGTCTCAGAATTAGCAATTTAGTTAAATATTTAAGCTCTGCAAATACCTTATCTTGCATATCTAACCACTGAAACTCCACTTCTTGCAATAACAGTTATAAAACTTGTCATATTTGCTATGAATTTAAATGAATGAGTAATCATCTAAAAAAATCTTTATTTCATTCTGTGGACAATGTATTCCAACAATAGCTTCAGTTTTCTTTCATCAAATTTTATATTATGAGCAATGAAAATGTGGTCCAGATTTAATTCTGTTGAACTTTTAAAATTTGCTACATTTAATTTCAGATTTCTGTAAATTTGTTCAGAATTTGTTTATCATGCTCTATAATGATCTCGGTTTCTTTAAAAAAATTGCTGTATTCTGTGATAAACTTCAAAAGCTGATGAAATATCATATGCCAATATGTTAAAGTATACTGTAGCAAAGTAGATAAAGAAAAGTATTTTCTCAAAATATCCTTATTCAGATTCTTTCAACTGAACTAATTTGTTCGCTATTTGATTTTTCCACATTCCACATTTCCTACAGGATTAACCTGTTGGTTCTTCAACTTGTGCTACTGTACCCAGCTTTTTCATCTGTTTGAGTTCTCATTATACCTTGGCTTTTAACATTAAGGCATGTCTTCCTACCAGCACCTATGGATTTCATTTAGTAGACTAGTAACCGGTGTAAACAACCCCGTATTTGAAATACAGTTCATTTCTAATATGGTCTTCATACCTAAAATCTCATTTGCAACACAAATTGTTGGCTATAAAGACCAGTGAAATTTTTTTCTCTTTATTTGCAAATAATCTCACATCTTCCCACGTAATTCCTGCCCAAAGTAAATAAGCAATCTTGCATTTGATTTTCTCCCAAAGATTTACTTTACAATTTAATTTACAAGATCGCATGAACATTTATAAACAAGATGTTGTGCATCTAAATACTATCTCTTTTAAAGCTTTTACTTTACAATGATTCACGTTCAATTAAAGTGATCTGTCCAAATCATTTGAAAAATGAAAGTTGTAGTTCCTGGATACAGTCGCCTTCCTAATAATCATTTTTATAGTCCACTACATACAAATTTCTTTTATTTACAACTTCTTACCCCTTTTTTGTTTTTTGTTTACTAATTTGCAACTTCTTACTCCTAGTTTTGCACTGAATGCTGTGTAGTGTCTGTAGAGTGTTGAATAAGGAGCAGAGAGGCGAAGCTTCTATTCTGTCATTAGATTATTACACATACTGGCTTGAGTTCCTGATTTAAAAATCAGGATAGATACCTGAAAAAAATAAAAATGATTAAGCTCTCACATTTTTTACACTCTTCTTCCATATTCCAAGCAAGCTCAAATACTACAAATAAATATTACACTGCTGAAAGTATTCTTAGCTCCTGTTGTTAACAGTGGCATTTGAAGTCATTTAGCTTTTAGCTTGTTTCACTAACTTAATATCCATAGTATTAAGTTGTTTTTGTATAATAGATCTACTATTTTTTCTGTGCAGTAACATCTATTGTTTGTTTTTGTTTCTAGAGTTAAATCTCACTCCGTGGGTAACTTGCTTGTGATTTACTATCCTATTTCCACAAACAAAATTCACAAATTTGTACTAATAACTTTTCAAACAAACACTCCAGGATTGTTTTTTCCCCCCCTTCCTCTCAATGAAACTACATGAAATATGTATGCATTCCATCCTTTTTTAGTCAATCATGTGCTTCAAATGTAAGGATAAAAATTTGCAGCTTTTGTTTACCCAATCCCTTGTCAAACTGGAAACACTCAGTGGGTTTTTCCCCAGCAATACATAGAAACGGTTGAACTTTTCAGTCTTCTTATCTGTAACAACCACACCACAAAAATCTTTGCTTTCATGTTTTCTGGGTTTCGGCAACACTATCTTCAAACGCCAACTTACCTGGAGTCTTAAGCCAATCCAACCAGTACAGTGTATCCCAACTATTTCTGTCCTTGTATTATGCTAAAAAGTCATGTCTGAGTAATATGAAAAGATTTCTTTAAATTGGCAGCAAAAACTTATTTAATAACATAGCCCTATTTATTAGTGATATGAGAATTCTGCTGTTAGCTGACACAAGCGTCATCAATGTGCTAAAATAATTTACACATTATGTTTAATATTACTCAAAAGTAACCCAGTCATTATGGAGGGGGAGTGTTTGCTTCATCTAAGCACTTTGAAGAAACTTGGTCAAGGCAAGGCATCCCTAATGTATAAGTTTCTGCATTGAGTGAATCGGTTTAATACAATTCAGCTTTGTCCCTTTAATTGTTTTTTACGATAGTACATTTAAACTGAACTCCAAGAAGATCAATTAGTGCATTTATTTCATATAAATTGTTGTCTAGTCATCTGCAAATTACAATGTATTCTGCTCAATGCTAAAGAGGAACCAAAGGCATTTTTCAGTTTAACTGTCTGCTCTCACTTCTGGATTGTTTGAAACAAATGCTGCTCCAATATATAAAATGAGAAATAGAATTTCTAGTATTTAATAGGTCTAGAGATTTAAGCTATGTTGTTTGCCTTGCAAATAAATAGTTAAGGTTTGTATATTTAAAAAGATTCATACAAAATAAAAATGCACACAAGGTTGTTGACTTATATTAATAGAAAACAAATTGTATGTATTCCTATCCTAGCTAGTATTTAAATCAATACTAACAGCTAGGACCATAAAAAGGTTGCTCCAGTACACAAGTCAGTTCTTCAGAATAGGTAGATAATGGGTGTCCTTCCTAATACTTTAGGATTAATTGGAACAATGAACCACAGCAATCTTTGGAAGGATAAATTGCATCTTCTCCAATTATTAAAATATTACTCCTATATAAGAATTGGAAATACTGTTTCTTTCAATATTTTTAATAATTTACATATTTGTATATGTAACATGATTGTGTATCTTATACATCTCTATCACATCTGAAGCTATAAAATTGTGTGTGTTAACATTACACAAAAGATCAACTTTCAAACAATAATTCCTCTTTGAATAACTTGTAGCTTAACTGTTGAAGCATCAAAAATTATGTCATGTAAGAGAGTTGAAGATGGAGAAAGATACAGTTGTACTGTATTTAAAAATGAGAAGCACATTCATTTAGAGGTAGCCCTTGAACTTACAACTGTAATTGAAACAGGAATTTCAGTCACTAAGTGATATAGTTGGTAAATGGGTCAACACGTGACCAGATCTGATTTTATTGCCATTTTTATCACAGTCATTAAGTTGAGTGAATTTGGTTCCCTGGTTCACCTGGTTGAATGAATCCAGGTTCCCCAATTGACATTGCTTGTTGGAAGCTGGCTGGGAAGATTGCACATTGCAATCATGTGAATGCTTGAGGTTGTGCCCATTTAAATGCAAGCCAATTGTCAAATGCCCAGATTGCAGTCACATGACCCAAGGGGATGGTACAGTGGTTGTAAGTTTGAAAATGGGTCATAAGTCACTTTTTCAGGATCACTGTAACTTCAAGTGATGATTGCATGAAATACTATTAGGTTTTTCCAGATAATATTCTTATTCTCACAGTCTAGAAACTGTATTTGTCTGGATAAGAATGCGCTGAAGAAAAATTAGGTCTAGTTATATGGGAAAATATTGCTTAAATTAGCAAGTAATAAGTTGAAAACAAAGCTCAGAACAAGAAAACATACTATCATCACTTTGATTAAATAATAAAACAAAATCTCACAATTATGGTGAAATCATGCAGCAATATGGAAATGTCTGATTACCAGATTTCTTGTAATATTGTTGATCCTCAAGAATGAAGTATTTGCTAATTATTCTTCTACAAGGCATTTTATTTGGATATTAATAGCAATAGCACATAGACTTATATACCGCTTCCCAGTGCTTTACAGCCCTCTCTAAACGGTTTACAGCATCATAGCATATTTCCCCCAACAAGCTGGCTCATCATTTTACCGACCTCGGAAGGATGGAAGGCTCACGCTGAGCCGGTGAGACTTAAACTGTTTGAACTGCTGCCAGTCAGCAGAAGTCAGCCTGCAGTACTGCATGCTAACCACTGCGTCATCACGACTCTTAAGGTCCTGAATTAATCCCTGGCATCTCCAGTTAAAACTATTTTTCAGAGTCTTCTATTCCAGATCATGTATAACTGCTTTCAGCAAGGATGCTCAGATGAATTACATGCATATCATTTCCATTTGATGGAAAAGCAATGCATGCAATTGTCCTGGAGTTCTTTGACATCCTGTGTTTTCATTTAAATAGGTTGCTGACTTCTCTCTCTGTCTTCTAGAAATTCCGGGTCGATATGCCAGGATCGAGCAACACATTTATTCCTACTCTCAATGCGATAACCACCAGCCAAGACCTACAGTGGATGGTTCAGCCCACCGTGATAACCTCCATGCCAAGTGCCTACTCTCGCTCGCATCCCTACAGCCATGCATTGCCCAACCTGTCTTCAGTTACTGGACACACAGCCCTACAAAGGCCTGGTGTTATTAAAACCATTGGGACCACCGTGGGCAGGAGGAGAAGAGATGAGCAGGTAGCTCCCCTATTTAAAACAATTAGCAGAATGGACTTGGTATTGAATGTGACATTTCTAAGTCTGTGCTTCAAATGTTGGTGGCAATTGACAGTACATTTAGGCATTACTGAATCTGGCTTGAAGGAATACTACTTTAGTATCAGAAAGTCTCTACAAACCATAGCTTAACTAGCTTACATTTTGACGTGAGACCTTGCATTGGTCCCAGGATTTTCCAGTGAAGGAATCTTGAATAAGAAAGCTGGGAAGATTTGTAGTGTTAAGGTAGAAAGTTGACACTAATCAGGACTGACAGCTTTCAACAAGCTAAATGAGTAGCCCAATCTGATGTAATACCTCTGCCTAAGATTTCATTTGCATTAATGTTTTAATAGTGTCTCCTTCAGTGATAGTTTCACTGGAACATGTGGATTCCAAAAGCATTGGAAAGGTTCACTATCTCATTTTCATTGCAATTAAATTGTTGGTTGTAACTCACGTGTAAGGCTTAAGATAATACAGAATACCATTCTTTGTTGTCTGGTGGGCATCTATACAGTAACTTCTCAAGTAAAGGGAATCCAAGGCAGCAGCCCTGTATTTCTCTCTAATGGGTAGTTCCATCCTAAAAACATAAGGACTGTTCCCCTGGAAATGCCCAGATCATACCAAGCAGTCCTTTCCACAGTAGCCAACTGTATTGCTCTGGATAATCCATAAGTAGGCAAGATAGTAACAATCTCCTGCTCTTTCTGAGCAACTAATTTAGAGATAAATATATATTTATCTGTAAATTTGAAGGGAACATATTACTCATTATATCATGGCATAATGTGGTTTCTATGCCTCTGGTTTAGTGTATTGTGCAAACCCACCCATTATAGCATAAGGATATGTACAGAAACCAGGCCGCAATGGCAAATTTAAACAATGTTTACACTAAGGCCAGGCTTAGCATGATGAGTGAGTGCTCTCCTTACTATTACAGCTAGTCATTATCGAGAGCCAATGTGGTACAGTGACAAAGTCACTGGACTAGACGTAAAGCAATTCATGTTGTAGTCAACTTTCAGCCACAGAAGCTTATGTACTTACTTTCAGCCAGTTACTCCCTCTGAGACCAGCCTATTTCATAAACAATCTGTGGTGAGAAAAATAGGAGAATACACTATATCCCCTTGAGTTCTTGAATGAAAAATAAGACAGAAATCAAATAAACAAACGGTATTCTCTTTCATTGGTATACACCCATTTTAAAGCCATTAAGGCTCAGGATAATTGTGATTTCTTTTGATTTTTGAATTCACACAATTCTCAGTACAGTTGATGGCTATGAGTGCTGCAGTTCAAAGAATCTGGAACACGAGTAGATCAGATGGATCATCACAATCATAGCCCTGCCCCTTTGATTGCAACAATGTATCCATTTTCATATCTTGATTTCCCCTGTCACCACTGTTCATCTGCAGTGGGACTGGCTGGACCTTACTTTGGCCATTCAGGCATAAGGAGAAGGATCAGAGAGTTAACAATGTAGCTGAGAATAGGCTTAAAACCCAGACCCTGGGCGTGGGTGCCATTCAAGTCTTTTGCATGTTTCTTATTTCCAGTTGTTAGACTCAAAGAATTTGGTAGAATTAGATGCTTGACTAGAATAAGAAAACTTTTGGGTGGCTGAATTCCTTTTTCATTGTAACAGATGGTTAGCTATGATTAGGATACTGAAGTGGTTTTAAGATAACTGTTATCTCTACCACATGTACAGGTGGGAGGAGAGGGCAGAGAAGTTACTAGAAATCTGAGTTTATCTACAGTCCCTCCAAAAGCATTAATTCTCTTCTCTAGGCTGTGTATGGGCATAGTGAAACACTCTATGCCCTCCATGACATTTATCTCCTATTGCTTACGGGCTGCCTGATGATGCAGGAAATGTAGGGTCTTATCTTAAAAAGTCAGAGGTAAGAGAGGAAAGAATGGGAAGGCAGCTCTTTTGATTTGATTAGGGTCATTCCAGTTTGTCCAGCCTCCTGGACCTTGGCTTCTGACCTTCCAGTTAATACTGTTGTCCCAGGAAAAGAAGCACACAGATTTTTTTTTTTCCTAAGAAAGACAAACTTGCAACATCTTCCTATATTCTTACCTCACAAACCACCCAGATTGCAAAACTACTGAGAGACTTCTATCTTTGCATTTAGCCTTAATTGCAGATTCATTGTTTTCTTGCTCAATCTTCCTGTGGTTTCCCCACTCCTGTGCTCTTCCCCCACCTTGCTATCACTTTTTCTTTCTCCTCAGTGGCTCCAGTGCTGTATTATATCAAAGCCCTGATAATATCTTGATGTGAGAAAGAATGTTTTCTCAGAGACCCTAACTCTATATGAGGGAGCCTCAGCTCTGACACCCAGAATTGCATTATTCAGCTAGTAACATGATAGTTTTTGAAGCAACTTGGCTTATCTTCACCAATCTTCAGGCCCTAATTGCTATCACCTTCCAGGCTAGTATAGTGTTTGAGGTTAAGAGGTTGGACAAGACCTGGGGAAGACCCAGGTTCAAGTTCACCTTGAGTCATGGAAGTTCACTGGGTGACTTTGGGCCAATCACATATTCTCAGCTCAAATCATCTTAAAGAGTGGTGGTTGTGGGAAAAATGGAGGAGGGAAGATTGTGGATACATTGCCTTGAGCTCCTGAAGGGAAAGCAGAATATAAATCAGTTAAAAAATAAATGAAAAGTGGAAATTAAACCATGGGTTCATCAGTTGGGTCACAGTTCTAATTGATTCATCGCACAAACTACCAGCCTGAACAAATGTTTTGTTCATTTCTTTATCTACAGTTATCACCTGAAGAAGAAGAGAAGCGAAGAATTAGAAGAGAAAGGAACAAACTAGCAGCAGCGAAATGCCGTAACAGGCGCCGAGAGCTGACTGAGAAACTCCAGGCAGTATGTATTTTGCATAAATCTCCTCCTTTCTTGTTATGGCCTTTATTTTTGGGAAGATAAAATGAAGTCTTGTTGAATTGAACTCAATACCCGGTGACTTCATTTTGTCATTTTCTTGAAAATAATATTGATCAATATCCCATTGATATCTTTTGTTTTTGATTTTCCATTCTAACCTGTAGTCTGGGATTTCTGAATAGCCTCCTGCCCAAGTGCTAAAATAGGCCTGTCTCTGTCCATAAAGCCAGATAACTTTGTAAATAGGGCATATAATATTCTGATTTTATGGCTGCATGATACAAGATGATCTAATATTGTATTGATTTTTGTTGGGTATCAGGACATTTCTAAAACTCTGAAGACTTGCTGAACCACTACTGATGTTGAGAGCTGCCCCATGGAGATTCTTGCCATGGATGGGTGGTTTTTGGTACATGATGGGAATGTTTTTTTGGTGGGGGGGAGAAAATTTTTTGAAGAGCTAAACAGTTCTTCAAAAATTACATATCTGATACCTTTATTAGGGAATAGGGAAAGTGCTGGGAATTGGGTAACAAAAGAAGAGTAATGTAATAAAGCTGAATATGTATGAATAGTGAGCTACCAATTTTTACTCATTCTGCTTCTGTCAGATAATCATACAAGTATGGTGAAGTAAACACTTGAAGACGTTAAATAATCACCCAAAATACAGAAGAAGCAAATGCCTATACAATATTTCTTTCTGCTTTTCTTCATGACCAGCAAAAGAACTACAATTATCTCAAACCTGCTTGGATAACTATCTTTTTGGAGATCATATTTTTGCTGTAAGAATGCATTTATGCTCAGTTACAGGTAAATTGTGATTGCACCTTTACTTGTAAGACAAATGAGAGCATTAATCTTGCAATCATTCCAGTTTTTTAATCTGTTAAATGATTCAAATTTATCAAAGCAGCCAGTAGATGTACATGGACAACATCCAGTCCTTGATAGATTCTTATGGTGACAAGTACTTTATTGTAGCTAAACAAGGTAAATTTTGGGAAGGAACTTAAATTTTGAGCTTGAATATCGCTGTAGTGCATTTTTGTCAGAAAAGGTTTTGTGTTTTGGGTATTTCAAGCCTGCTTTCAGATCTCTAGCCATCCTTTAAATGTCCAGCCATCAGTCCTTCGGCCAGGAGTCTCCAAAATTGGTAACTTTAAGACTTGTGGACTTCAACTCCCAGAATTGCCCAGCCAGCATGACTAGCTGAGGAATTCTGGGAGCTGAATTACACAAATCTTAAAGTTGCCAAGTTTGGAGACCTCTGCCTTAGGCAGTTAACAGAATCATTCAGAGGACCTAGTCTATCCCCCTTACAGCTGCCAATACATATTCTGCTACAGTTGGTTGAAGTGAAGTGAAGCCTCCTTATCTTGCAACCCCTTCTTGGAATGCTAATTGTTGTTCTTGCTGACTTTCTCTTTATCTGTGATCTACAGGAAACAGAGGAGCTGGAGGAGGAGAAATCAGTGCTGCAAAAGGAGATTGCTGAACTAGAGAAGGAGAAGGAGAAGCTGAAATTCATGTTAATGGCTCACAGCCCCATGTGCAAGATCAGTCCCGAGGGGCATCGAACCCCTCCACCTCATAACCTCCAGGCCCTGAGGACTGGAATGAGTGGTCCTGTGGTGGTGAAACAAGAGCCTATGGAGGAAGAGATCCCCTCTTCCTCTTCAGATCCTGAAAAAGGGCAAAGATCTGTCATTAAGCCCATCAGCATTGTTGGGGGGTTTTATGGAGAAGAGCCACTCAACACACCTATTGTAGTGACTTCGACTCCTGCTGTTACCCCTGGAACATCCAACTTGGTCTTCACCTATCCCAGTGTGTTGGACCAGGATTCACCACTCTCCCCCTCAGAATCCTGTTCCAAAGCTCACCGGAGGAGCAGCAGCAGTGGGGATCAGTCATCTGATTCCTTGAACTCTCCAACTCTACTGGCGCTGTAACCCTTTAGCCACCACTCCACCCAGTTACTGTTGGGGGGAACCCCCACCTCAAGACCAGAGACAGCACAATGGCATTTGAGCACAAGGCCAACAAGAGCCAGGAAAGGAAATGATGTTGCTCCAGATATTTCCTTAGACAGGAAGACTAGAACAAATGAAAGCTGTATTAGTCTGGAGTTGGTAAGCAGCAGTCACAATCCCAGAACCCAACGATGAGGGGTTTTTCCTCATTCACCAATGACTCCAGTGGATGTGACCGTCCATAAATTGCTAGCCATTTTCCTGTTAGGTTGATGAATGGACCGTCTGACCTGGCTCCTTCTCCTGCGCTAAATAGTACATTCCAGTTAGTTGATCTCATTTGGGCCTTAACATTTTCTTGATTTTTGTTGGATACCATGACATTTCGAAAACTGTAAAGGCTTGCTGAACCACTGCTGATATTGAGAGCTGCCTCCTGGGAATTTTTGCCATATTTGGGTGGCTTTTGGCACATGGTGGAAGTTTTGGGGGAGAAGGGAAATTTATGACAGGTCCAAATGGTTCTTCAAAAGTTACACATCCAGTGACTTCATTAGGGAATGGGGAAAATGATGGGGAAACTGGTTAACAAAAAGAGAAGAGTCTCATTGAAGACAATAGGGAACAGTGCACTGTTTGTCTACAAAGGCTGTATCTGCAACATACCTTCATCAGTGGACCAGGAGTGGTGCCAAGGGGGCTGGGGAAATGCCAGAGTGGGTTTCCACTAAGCCTTTATTTCTGGCATGATGTCTTCTGTAATTAGTGTTTGTCAAATCTGTTGCAGGACCCTGTGTTTTCTTTCCTTTTGGCTGCCAGCCACTTTGGGTGTGATGCAGCTTCCTCTGAAGTAAGCCTGAATCACATGCTGGTGCTGTTTCTCAAACAGAGCTATCAGCTTCCAGGTTGCAGGCGGTTGCCCTTGCCCAGTGCTGCCATTCTTCTTGTGGCTGATCAGGGAAGGGGATTAATTTGAGGGAGAATGTGCAAGAAGCTCCCTGGAAGAAATCCCCCCCACCCCTTTGGCTAATTTTCAGTCATTGGGATCTGGCCAGAGTTATGTATATTGCCATCTGATGGTGTCGGGCCAAATCAGTCCTTTTCCTAGTCTGAGAGACAACTGAAGAAAAATGGATTCTGCACTTTGCCTCCCGCTGCACTTGGTTTCCAACTCTTAACTATATACAACTGATAAAAACAAAATCTGTGCTCACTACTGAAAAAGGCAGCATGTTTCACTTATGTACATCTCTTGTAGTGCCAAGCATTAATGCAACTGTACATAAAGAATGTGCCGACTTTAGCAGGGATATCCACAGATAACTTGGAGAGAGGTTTGTTATATCTTCATTTGGAAGCAGACAGTTTTACTCTAAAACTTGTCCTTTACAAAATACATAAGATAAGTTAATGGTAAACATATTAACGACAGGGTCTGCTTTCATTTTCTTTTATGGAATCTGTGGATGAGCTAGGCAAGGAAGCTGATATTTTTTTTTTACTCCGTTGTGTTCTTCAGAGATCAGCTTCTTGAGTATGGGCAGGATCTTCAAGCCATGTTAAGTCTGGCGGTAGGCATCTGCCTCTCTTCAAGATTTGCCTTAACAGCTGGGAAACTGCAGTCTTGATTTGGAAGTGTTTTTTTAATTGATATCAGTGATCATATTCTTGTCTATTTTTAATGTGTCTGGGTCACAGCCATAGTTAGGAATATAATGCTAAGTTATTTGATCAGAGTTTCTAATTAATGAAGTTTTTAGAATGATCTAGATGAGGGGTGTCAAACTCACATTATCACAGCGGCATTACGTGATGTATCGGGACTTTTTCCCCCTTCACTGAACTGGGCATAGGCATGGTCAGACTGTGACGCATCTGGCCTGCAGGCCAAGAGTTTGACAACTCTGATCTAGATTATGGGCTTTTCCCTCCTAATTAGAGAAGTCAGATTTGGGGACCTGAATGAATTCTTGGAAATTTTGAGTACTGTAAAGGTAGCATTTGATTCAAGTGGAGCTCAGTTCTTGGTGATTTTGTGGACATGTTTTTGTCATTTTTTGGACAATGATGGAGGCTTGCTTTCTTCAACAATATTTTTAAACTCCAGTCTAATCTGCAATCTGGGATTCCCTAGAGGTCTCCCAAATACTGATTAGATCCAAAACAAACTTCACTTAGCTTCTAAACCCAGAAATGATGAAGCTTCATTGTCTATTTTTGCCTATGCTGGCCATGGGAGGAAAAAAAATTAGATTATTTCTGGCTACTGGTAGTATATTTGACAGCTAAACATGTCCTAGGCATTATTTAACACTATAAAGTTTATATTTACAGCAATAAAAGCCAAACATTTGCTTTACAGGAAAGAAAGGGTATACAAACTGATTTTTCTAGCTGTTATCTCCTATAGTAGATTCTGTTTATTGAAATAATTTAAACCAGCTGATCCAATTTATGCTCAATTTATATGCAACACCTAGTCTGAACCAAAAGTCATGTGGTGAACAAGTCTTTCTGTAAACACGAGCTGTATCATGTTGAGGAAGACTGGTGTAAAACCAGAATAAAAAGTTATCTAGAACTACTTTTGTATGCACATGAAAAGTATATTGTATGGCTCAAGAGTCAGACTCGAGCATCTTATGTTTGGTATTTTAAGGAAGGTTCTGATCTTAATGGGAGCATCTTGACACTAGAGTCAAAAGGAACTACTCAGTATACTTGTATCAGAAGTAAGGGACCAATGCTTCTCTGCCTTAGTGTTTCAGAAATAAAATTCCCACAATTCATTTAGCACAAATTCCATCTTCTTAGGAATTATTGGAAAAACTAAAAGGTAAATAAAATTAAATAATTTGACCTGCAGTTTTCTAAGTTAAATGATTATTGGAAGAAGACAATATTCTGTCAAAATTCCCCATTAATGTTGTGCCAGTAGCAGGGTTAAGTATTCTGTTCCACATTGAATCTATGACCTTGCTATCATTCTACAGATAAACTTGCTTTTCAATATGTGGTTTTCAAGAAGTGTTGCTCCAGAAAACTGGGAGAATTGAAGAAAGTACCTGAGTAGTGATTCTTTTGTTCTAATTCCATGAAGCAGGACACAATGATGCTGAGCTCAATCAGATAGAAAATAGAAAATTGCTTCAAACTTGGCAGAAGGAATAGCAATCTTAAGGGATGCTTCTAGATATCTAGACTTCTATAATTGGTTCTGATTGTTGACTCTGATCTCTCCAGGTAATTTTAGCTTGCTTCTCATTTCATTTTTACTCCATGGGTTTGTGTATCCCAGCTGGATGATGGTTCCTGGAATCTAGCAAAAGTATATTTGTATTTGGTTCATCCAGTCTTATTACCTCAAGCAGGTTGAGGCCATTATGCTCTTCCAGTAAGTGGTGTCTTTGTGGCTAAATACTTTTTGATCAGCCTTTTACAATTGGTTCATTAATGTGTTCAGATTGAGCACTGCCATATTTTGGGTAGTTGAATCCAGCTTTTATTTTAGTTTTGGCTTTTTTTAGCATCTTTTTAAATATGCACATTTATACCCTTGAAATTGCATATTTGCATTTTCCCTTCTGCCTCACAGGTGTAAATCCTGTAAAATGTTTGCATGGCACAAACTCTTCTGTTTTGGCTTTTTCTTCCACAAGCTTCTGGTCTACAGAACAATTGGCAGAGACCCATGTTTTACAATTGTCCCAATTCCCTGAAGGTGACCTAGTAGTAGGAATTATTTAGCCTCATGAGAGCAATATAGGATGACATCTTACACATGGCTGATGGTTATAAGTAACATCTCAGATCTTGTTTTCTGTGGTACAGTTCTATGAATAACACGCTTGTGCGTGAAGTCTTAATAACAGCTTTTATGCAATAAAGCAAACTTAAGAAGTTTTGTAGAATATGTTGTATCCAAATTTTTTACGATCTACAGGATTTATACCAAACTCTGATCTGGCAATGTTTTTCCCAGCTACTTTAGGACTTATATGCATGCCTTGATGGAAAGCAATTCCTGTTCTTGAAGTATTTTGGAGAAAACAGCATCTTTTCCAGAGAAAAAGTCTACTTGTCTCCCAACACTAATGCATTTCTCTCTCTCTCTTTAAATTCCTGCTTCCTACCCATTCTTAGTTCTGATGTTTATACTTGACTTTTTATTTCCATAAGAACACAATCCAGCAAACTCTTTGCTTTGCAGCTTCTGTTAATTTCAACCTGTTTTGACCTGATGGATGACACAGCTAAGGGTGGTGTAGTCACTGGGTTTGATGAATTTTGCTTATTAAACCAGCTGAGTACTTGTGATATAACAGGATCTGAGGTCATCATATCAGTATCAATGGATTTAAAAATATCTTTATTGTTTTATTTAATTGATCCACTAAGTTCACTTGAACTTAGCAGTATGCTGCTTTTGTATTCCACCCAATCATAATAACACTCATTATTTCTTATTTATTGGCAAGCAAACATTTTTTGTGTCGGCTACAGTGAATCTGCCCACCATTAATTAAACAACTTGTTCCTATTTTTTATGCCAAAATGAAATTAATCAGGGAGGGTCAAAATTGTAAAAGAGAATGCAAGTGATAGCATATCTTTCTTGGTTTTTTTTTACATAGACATATAATGTTTACATCTTTTTCTTTGCCACAGATCTGGATTTGAAAAATATTTTTTCCCTGCTGATTTTTAAAATCCTGATTTTTTTTTCTTTTTCAAATAAAAATTGTTAGGCATGGTAAGAGTTAATAATTTCTCCCCTTCCCTTTGTATAATTTTTCAATGAATTGTCTTGGTGCTTCATTTTGGTTCTCGTTCTGTTCAAATCTGCATGAATATCTGTCCTGTTTAGAAATGGTTTACTAGTCTCAATTTCATGTTTTTGTCATTCATGAGAATTATTGTTTTCGGGGGGTGGGGGGAAGAATGAGGTGTTCATTAAGCCATAAGTATCTATCTGTGCAATAAACACTAGGCAAGTGCTTTCAGAAAAGGTTGGTATCTCAGTCATAATGCGCTTCACAGGCAAAAGTTTCCAGGGCTTTTCTAAGTAGGACTGCCTCATGCTGAATGAAACAGACTTGATAACTCACTTTCTGTTTCTTCCAAAAAATCACTGGTTCCTATGATCACATTCAACATTCCATTTAGTTGGCATTTTTGCATATCAGTATAATCCTAGGGTGTGTTTTATTTCAATTCATTAAAAATCCATTCTGCAGGCAAAAAGATCTAAAATGGGAAAGTAGAATATGATTTAATTCCCACAGCAAGAGTAAAAATGCTCTTTCATTACATCCATCGGTTTGCATGAATTGGGTTTTTTTTTTTAAAATTGACAACAAAGAATGTTGATGTGATTCCATATCCAGGCTGATGGAATAGATTGTCTAACGCTGTTCTTGGCGTACACAAATGGAAAGAATATAGCAAAAAAAAGGGGAGGGGAATCTGCAAGATTACCAAATTGTATGTGTATATGCATATTTTCTAATTATAGAAAACAAAGCCAGAAGAACTGAAGGAAGTAAGCGTTTTTATGTCTTTCTCTGCAAATCTCATGAGATTAATAAGGACTATAAAGATTAGGAGATTATGAGAGGGGATTCTCATATAAAAATGTACAGAGAAATGGTTTCTAAAAGTGGTCTTTCAGTCTTCTTCAAATTATAAGATAGAACAAGCATTCTCTCAGTAAAAGACTGTTCTGTCCTAAAATGGTTCTGTTTCTTTCCCACTCTTGAATACTGTTCTGATTCTTTTGTGGCTGTTTTGATGTAGGAAAACCAGAATTATGTGTTGAAAATAGACATTTGGTCTGTCTCAGTGAGCAGATAAATGTTGTGCATGTGTATAGATTCTACTGTGTAGTCCCATTAAATATTGGTAAGAAAAAGTGCATCTTCATTCGCACAGTAAATTGATGGTATAAAACGAAAGAATGCTTCAGGATCAAAGGGCCTGATTCTCTCTTTATTTGACCGTGATCTTAAATGCATTCATTCACCTTAGATGTACGTACACCAGTGTTAAAATCAGTAGAGGAAATTGGTTCAGTGATTTTATTTTTCCCCATCATATATACAAATCCATAGGGATCTTTATTTTTTTCTTCCCACACATTCAAAGTGTTGCATTTCCTTTTCCCCAACATGGGGTGAAATAAGTTTGGATAGGAGTGTTTTAAATTGGGAGCCCTTTTCTGAATGTCTGTGTAAAAGATCTTTCATTGGTAGAGAAGCTTTCCAGGGAGGTCATCTTATTCCTTTTCTTGTATTGCAGGCCTACAATATTTGCACTAAAATTAACAAAAATAATGGTATGGAGGTGGATTAAAGAAAGGTTGCTGCTATGAAAGAAAGAACTTAAAAGAATGGCCATGCTTTTACAGATTTTAATGTACCATTTTGTAAAATGAAATCGGTCTAGATGGAAAAGAATGAAGGTTTTATATGTATGTGTGTGTATAAAATTATAATTATTATTTTTTACTTTCTCTTGCTGTTCATTTCCACATCCCACTTGATTCTATTCTGTGTTCTTTCATTGCTACTTTTGTGATTGTGTTCATTAACCCCATCCCCAAGTTTAAACACTTGTAAATGATGCTTTCATGGCACTGCGGACACCTTTTTTTGTTTGTACAGTGAGATCTAACTGGAGTTCTTCTCTCTCTCCAGTTGAATTCATTAAAAGAAATTATTTGTTATGACCAACTGAATGTTTACATTTTCCTTCTCTCAAGAATTGCGCACATTGCCAGTTGCTCCTTGGTGTGATGATTCAGAGGGCAGCTTTCATCAAAGGGAGACTCTGAAATTCAAGACTTGGGATGATTTGGGAGATGCGAAGTACACATGCTTTTATGTATGAAAACTTTTGACCAATATCTCTCCCTTTCTGTGCAGAACAAAGGAACAAACAATTTTTTTAAAAAGCTACTGGCCTCATAATAGTTATCTGCATAATGTAATCCCCACAATCATAAATGTGGCTCATTGTGAAAATTTTGGGTGCTCTTTACAAGTCTGTTTGAATATCCAACATTCTCTCCTAAATAGACAACCTTGCATTTTTTGAACGACTGTGCAGGAATGAGACAAGGAACAAGGGTCCATTTTCTTACCAAAAAAGCAAGGGACTTTTTTTTCTGCTGCACAGTTTTTAAAGATCATAGAATCAAGGCCAAAAATGATAGTTCCTCTCAATTCCAGGATTGAACACTTAAGTTCATGCACATTCATACATACACACATCCATGACATTTGGAAGAATGCAGGATTATTTTAAAAAAAGCTTGGACAGCTGGGGATAAAGTTGTCATACAAATCATTTCTGTGACTCCTGGTTATCTGCAGATTTTTTTTTGCAGAAATATGGTTTATTTTTAGAGCATAAGACAATGTACTGCTCATTCTAGATGAAGCACATTTGTTGAAATCCCTTCTCTGCAGTTTTTAAAGTTTATCTGAATAGATGCCATATGAGATTAAAAAAAAAAAGTCAATGGATGACTTGTAGGATCCAGTATGTACATTTGCACAACATTCCTTCAGAGGTTACTGCTGTGCCTAATGGTTGGAAGCTGCAAGATTGTCGGTGTACAGTATTGTATGCAGAAAATCTAATAACATGGCAATAATATTTCTTTAAAAAGTGTTTTTATGTTTCCTTTTCATCCCTTCCTGCCTTCCTCAACAGTTATCTAATTGTCATTTGGGGAGGGAAAATGAAGGCCAGCCATAGCCCGATGAGCAGCATTGCACTAATTATTTTCATCCATTAGTATTCTTCATGACAATTAAGCAAAGCAGGTAGCATTGCCAGGTATCCAGCCCAATTTCCTTGTGGCTTTAAGAAAGCTTAGATGTTATGGCTCTTTCCCCACTTCCTGACAATTGTGAATGAATCAATTTAACTTTCACTTAACTTTGTTGGATCCTTTATGTCTTCATCTGAACCTGGTGATAGTTGGTGATAGTGGGTACCAGCAGGGGTGGGATTCGGGTGAACCCTTAGCTCTGAAGATCAGCTGGAAGTGAAACGATTCCCTATGACTATCATGTGGGCCTTCCCCCCTGCCCCTCCATTTTACTTACCTTTATCATCCCAGCTGATCAGCATGGAAGAGCAGATTGCCGCTCCTCAGCTATGTTACTCTCCCAAAGTAACATACAGGTAAGGATTTTTGCATTGCTGTTCACGTGCTTGCAAAGCGCGTGATCACCAAACCGGTTGTTATACCGGCAGCATCCCATCCCTGGGTACCAGCAGATGAATGAAAAGCCCATCAGCGTTATTATGTTAAGGACCCTGTGGAGAAATGAAATTACATCTTTCCAAATCTTGTTTATTCAAAGGAAAGCTTGGAGCCTGTGTTGACGATGGCTTGGGCCCTGGTAATGATTCTCAGGAAACTCATTTTTGATACCAAGTGCTGCTGCTGTGCCTGGTAAATGACATAAGAAGCAGGAGCAGCAGGCCACAGCAACACTGTTGCTGCTAAAGTTTTAAAATGCAATAAGCACTTTGGTCCTGTTAAAAATGCTTCTCAAAACTCCTTCAGGGGATGTCCTGGTGCCTTGTACATGCTGTATTCTGTTCCGGCCTCACTGCAGATAAAGCATTAATTGATGCCATTTCTAGTCCAATTGTTTTTGACCATTTTGGTCATACAGGAAACAAAACTTTCTATATACTTAGTGAATTGCTTGATACCAAATCGAGCAAGCTATTTTATTTAATGATGCCTGGCAGAAGGATGCGCAACAATGTTTACTTGCTCTTTTTAAAAAACAACAGTGATGTTCATACAGTGAAAGAAATCACCAAACTTAGTCATACATCCCTTGCCAAATGCAGCATTCTCAGCTACAGTAAGGATGTATTGGTTTGATTTGGGACACCTTTAAGTGCAATCAAAGTTTTATCCCAAGCATGTCCATTCTAGGCAAGCTAGAAACTATTGTTCATATATACCAACTAGAAGACTTGATTTATAGCCCCTTGGAATTTAGGGAATAAACATTCTTAGTTATTCCTGGATTCACTGATGTATACTAAGATGTATACTTAGAAATCATATTTGTCCACAATGTTCTTTTCAAGTAGTATCAAATTATTTTTCTTTAAAATTTATAAAATTTATCTGCACAATTTCTTCCTAGGTTATTTTTCAGCTTCAACACACAGCCTTGCAAACTGGCATCTCGGCACAGTTTCTATAATTTGAATCTGAAGGTTGAAATTATGTGGCAGTACAAACCTCATGTTGAGTTCAATGTCCTTTCTCTGGGAAACAGTTAATCCACCACATTTTTCCTTCTCACATGAATTTTGCTATTTTGGTGCTTGCATTTCTTCCTCTTGTTAAAACCCCACATAAATATGATAACAGCTTTCTCTTTAGCAGTTGGCTTTTGAAAACTGTTTATATTTGTACTATTAATATGAGATGTCCACATTAAGGATAGAATTATTCTATAGTTCCTGTTTGAATGATGACTTCCAGTGTCTAGAACTAACTAAGAATTCGATGAAAAAACATCTGAATGTCTTTTAAACTATTTACACAAAACCTAATTTTTTTAAAGAGACTTGTAACTTAAAACCTGGTATAGAAGATAAAAATAGGACCAACCAAACTGTATCATGCACCCTATAACATTTCAATATGTTTTGAATTTTAGGGTTTAGGGTTTTTTTTCTTAAAAGATTAATATTTAATATACATTTTAAAAAGTTTTTAAAAACCAACATATTAGACCAATATTTTTTATGAAGATCTTATTACTTTGTACAATTGAATGTTTGAATAATTCCTTGGATGATGTCAGCTCCTGCTTGTGTGTTGAAGCTTCTCAGTTATTATATCTAACATGTTACTGTAATTAATTGTCCCAGTTAGGCTTGATATAATTCTAATATAACTAGTAAAAATGGTCTTCATTTTGGTGAGATGGAATAATTGTGGGCCATTTCCCAATCATTTTGCTAAATACTAAAAATTCAGTAAACAGTTAAGACAATATCTCAAAATTTGCTTTCAACACCTGTACAATTTATCACACCAATTGGTTATTAGTGAATCAAATATTTGAGATCATTTTGAACATTGCTTGGCAATGTTCAGTAGTTCACTGTGTCAGCTGCTCCCTCAATTAACTAGTTTAACCCTTGCAAAGGATAACAAGGATTAGGTGATTTCTTAGTCTCGCTTTAAAGGACACCTGGAAGCAGTCAAGGTGCTCGCTACTGTAATTGGAGTCAGAAACTTAGCCACCATGTCCTTTCTGCCCATTTGCCATAATTCAAACAATTTAAAGAGGGAGGGAGGGAGGGAGGGAGGG
>BLBF01000018.1:29885909-29900250 GCA_015471245.1 Laticauda colubrina
GAATTTTGATTTCAGCAATCTCACTGTGAATATGCAATTTTGTAACTACTGCTCTCATTATCATACAGGCATTAATATCACACACATAAGGAATATATTAAAAGAGAAGATCAAAGAGTATAAGGCAGACCCTGAAGAAAATGGAAAGACAACATCAAAGACATGCAATAGTAGCATCAAATAATAGTTAAGGCCATGAGAAGTGCACGAACCAGAACTTTGTAATTCCCTCAACACTTGAAGTGGTAAAAAGAGGAGGGGGAGAAAACAAGGAAGGAGAACGGGAAGAACACATACATTATTCAACTAAGATTTATTTTACCTACATTTTTGGAACAGTTAAGTCATAACTCATGATTTACAAATGACAGTGGCTAGGGTCACATTTGAGGTTAGGCCAAATTCAAACAAACAGCATTGGGCCATAGCAGGATCTTGAAACACTTGCACTGTAGAAGAACAAATGGCACTCCAAAAATGTCACAAAGCAATCCTTACTGAGGTAAATGAATGCAGTCCTCAAATAATCAGCTTTTGGAGTCAATTCTATGACATTTCTATTAGTTGACCTTCTCCAAACAGTTGCCCTGCAGGACTACAACTCCAAAAATTTCCAGCTAGAAGCCACGCTTGCTGGGAGTTTGGAGGGATGTAGTGAGGGTCATGAAAAGGAGGATTAAAAAAGTTGAAATGGCAATCTCAATTATGGATGTGAAGTTCCACATAAAAAGGCGTGGGGTTTCAGACACAGGGTGATGACTGTCAAGTTGACTGTTTTGAATGCTAGGCAATCCTGAATGTGGGCCAACACCAGGTTAGGGTGGGTTTTTTTAGATATTTCTTTATCTGGATTGTTCCTCTATATCTGGACATACCTATCAATAGTTAAGAATCAGAAACATGAATATAGAAAAACAGAAATAGGGATGTGATTGTCTCAATATCTTACAAACCACAGTAAATAAAACTTTGCTCTTCATTTTCTCTTCCCCTCATCACATGTTCTGTCTCTTGAGCTGAAAAGGAATAGTTTTCATACAATTCCAATCAAAAAAGAAATTCAAATTTTGTGTGTGCTTTATTGTATTGCATTGCATTGCATTGTATGCATACTCAGGATTGTTTGTTTGGTTTAAAACATTTATAAAGCTTCACATCTTATAATCAACTCTAAAAAACTCCCAATCACAAGTTAAAACAACATACAAAACCACTTTAAAACTATAAAACTAAACACATTAAAAACAAGTTTTAGGAACTTGCTAGGGCTGACTGATGGGAAAGGTTTTGGGGCTCAAATTTCAATGAGAAAGCCAAAAAGACAGTCCTAGAATAATTAGGCAATCAGTTCTCCTTGAATGCCAATTTAGTTGTAAGAGCACCTGCTAAGAAAACATGCTTTTCTATACACCTATTAGGAAATGAATTTCCCTAGATTCAGGGAACTTATTCTAATATTTGTATTTAAATGTTGTTGCCTTCTTAAAGAGAATTACACAAAAACATGCCACAGACATAACACAACAGCTTTGTCCTTTTTCTCCCCTGACCAATATAGACCCATCTCTGGAGCACTTGTTCCTTTAGATTATCTGATAAATCATTCTTTGCTCAGTTCTTGTATTCAGATGTCAGTTCAGCTACATTCAGTTAATCTATCTATGCAATATGCTACTAAAACTCGCATGTTTGTATCCTTCAGTTAGCCAAAATGGTGCATCATAGGACAATAATTTTTGAATCAAGGTACCTCGTTGCACTAACTTAAATAATGCATACCAAAAGCAGGACTCATTAGTCCCACAGAATTGAAATTCCAAGGAGCTTTGGACCAGTTGTATTCACAAATCTGTGGCCTCTGTAATGACACTTATGGTCAGCCATAATGTCATGGTTGTGATTTCTAACACTCACTGCCAATGGGGAAACCAGCACGAAGTGAGAAGTCACACACACACACCCCATCCACTTTCACTGCTTTTTTGCGGCCTATGGTCATTCTATGTTTAGGTAAGACATAGAGATATATCTCAAATGATGACCTAATGGGTTATGGATCATTTAGTGAGACTTAGTGTTAGGTAAAAATTAAACAGTACTGAAAAACACCAAGCACCATCAGAAGTAATAACTTCATTGGCAATGGTTTCTGAAAAAGGACCATTATTCCTTCACCTCCATTCCTCTCTTTTGATCATTGTGTTGTAAATTTTAAGGGTAAAATCATTAGGAAAAACATATTTATAATTTATGCCTCATCATAACTTTAAGATAGTTAAAAATCGCTCAAAGTTTCTCTGCTCTGCCATTGCTAAAGCAAATATTAACTTCCCAGAGTTAATAAAGTTAAAGAGAATAATAGTTCTAGATTATAGAGAGGAAATAACTGGTGAAAGATGAAAATTCACTGTTATTGGACCCTTTGCTCTGACATGGCTTCAATATATGCCTCCAGAACAAAGGGAAGACCAACTCTCTAGTAATAAAGTGGGCATCAAATGAACATGGCTTTGAAGAAGCCTCCTGTAGGGAAAACAGTGTTTTAAAAGCAAAATATGGGGAAAATAGCAGGAAACATTTCTAAAATTATTGGTCTTTGATTTTTAGAGCCCAGGAACATTATTCTCTTATGGGATTGCAATTTAAAAAACATAATGGTCCTTCAGAAACATCCACAGGGAGGGGGCTCAAAAGAATATGAGAACTGACCATTACGATGTGATCAAAGCCAACTTTATTTGTATCGCATAGCACATTTTAAAATGAGTGGTGTTTCTTTTACATGCCATCTTGACATTTTAACACACACCCTGGTGGATGCTGTGGAATTGTTTAAGTTTGTTGGGATGAGATGTTCCACTTCATCCCAATCATTCCACAGTCTGAAGCTACATAGATAATAGCATGTTACTTAAACAACAGGAGGAAGAACATACTCTCCCTTCTTTATCTAGCCATCTGTTGCGTCGCAGCTCTAAGACCAGGACAGGTTGGGACTGACAGTTGCTCAGACTTGCATGAGCCTTTTCTGACAACAAAATTCCCCACAATCTCTTTTTTCCTGCCATGAGCTCACATCTTTATCTGATCCCCAGCCCACAGCTGAAGCCGTCACCTTTACATAGATTCTACTATGAAACAAACTGATGCTATTTACCAGCCATTTTGCCAGTCAGGTAGTTGGGTGACCCCTCTAGGGGGTCACTCAACTACTTATGGATGCTATAGGTTAATGTGAGGACCTTCCTGTCTGTCTGTGCCTGGACTTGTCTTTTAAGGCCATTCTGCTTTCAGCCAGTTCCAACGAGGTTGATCCCCCCCTGCCAATACTTATTAGATCTCCAGGCAATTCTCCAACTAATGGACCCAAGTCAACAATAACAGCAATTGACACAGAAGTGGGGCAAAGAGAGTAAGGGGAAGGGAGAAGGGTGCAGAATGGGGCAGTAGAGAGAGACACCTCTCTACTAAGAGAGTAGAGAGGAAGACATTTGTTCTCTGTATTGCAATTTGATGTGTTCCTGTATTTATCAATTTGATGTTCAGACTAGTCTTGAACAGTGCTGAACCTATGTCCAAAAAGAAGTTGGTTATTAGCTCTTAAACGATCAGGTTTTGGATACCAATGTAACATTCTTTCAGAAGTAATTGCTGTGTTCCTTGTGAAAAACCGTATTGAGTTTTGATAGCTGGCTACCAGAGGAGGGCTGCACTTACATTACCAACCGATTCACTGGTTGGGAGCACAAACTCCCCTTTGGAAGAGAAATGGAGCTTCAAACTTGTAGCTAATCAACTTGGCAGCTCTGGTGAGTACAGCAAGGGCGGCACGGAACTCACCTGGGCAGCATGGGTGGGGGGAATGAGCCAGAAAATTAGTTATATTTGGAAAGGATAGAGCAGGGGCAGGTGGGTGGACCCAGCCATTGATCACAACTGCAGGTTCGCCCGAACCCATGTGACCAAGCAGCAACCCACCACTGTGGCTAACCTTGCCAGATTAGCCATCTGACAACATCCATACCCTGCCAAGCCAAGCCCCATTCCACTTTAAAGAAAAAGATTCATAGATATTTCCCCACCAGCTGATGGCATTTGGTAGCAGGGAAAGGAAACAGTCCCTCTTCTTAGTTAGTTCTACATATTTTTAAAAAGTGGCATCATTTATTGGCATCACACCTGTAGCATGATAGGCAACATCAAATTTCCCTCTTAAAGTGATACAATGAAAGACCTGGTCCCACTGGCCGACGGACGCAAAACGTATGCATAAAAGACACAACGGACGAGAAAAATTTCGGGGGTGGCTCCATCCCTTGTCATCCGCTCCAAAAAGTGGTGAAAATTTGCATAAACAGAACGGAAAAGAACGGACGTGAGTAGTATGTAGCGGGGGATGTTAAATGGATGTTCATCGGAAGCCGAGCGGATGGAAGCGGATGGAAGCAGATGACACCTCCGAAGGGGTTCCGGGGGAGAATTTTGAAGCGGACGGATAGTGGAAGGGGCAGATGCATAGCGGATGAAGCGGATGCATCACGGAGGCCTATAGGAAACAAAGGGGATGCCACGCGGATGTATATCGGATGCAAAGTGTTCACTGTGCATGCAGGGAGTATGAATTGCATCAGCTCGCGGATATAAAAGGATGCAGCACACACAGAGTCAGCATACACGGGAAAGACGTGCTGCCACATACATCTTGCAGGAACACCATGGTTCATCAGTCAGGCAAGAAGAGGAAGTCTGTGCCTACTTCAAGCCCTGGCAAGGTGAACAAGGCCAGAACCAACATCCCACCCCCTGGCACTGACTCTGAAGCTGCTGCTGCTGCTGTGGTGGACCAGCCCCAAGGCCCCCAAGCCCCTCAAAGCCCTGCTGCTGAAGGCCCTGCTGCTCAAGCCCCTCAAAGCCCTGCTGCTGAAGGCCCTGCTGCTCAAGCCCCTGAAGGCCCTGTTGAAGCCCCTGACAGAGGCAGGAAGAGGCAAGGGAAGGAGAAGGGAGAGAGGAAACAGTATACCGTTCCCAAGGAGCATGAGGATGAGGTGTTGGAATGGCTGAGGGAGAACGAGTACCTCTGGAGAAAGGGCCACAGACTTTATTGGGACACCAAGAAGAAGCAGGAAGCTTGGAGAGACAAGGCAGAGAGCCTGGGGTACACTGCAGAAGTACTCCTTGGACGGTGGAAGCACATGCACACCTGTATGGCAAGCTACACCTCAAGAAATCTGGGCAGGCCGCCGTCAAGCTCACTGACCGGGAGATGTACGTCATGGCCAAGTGCAGTTTCCTGAAGGGTGAGATCTGCCACCAAGGAGCAGGCCCTCTGAGACCCCTCTCCCTCAGACAGCCCACAGACAGCCAGTCCTCTTCCAGCCAGGAGCCAGCTACCCTGTTCAGGCAGGTGTCTTCAGAGGGCCCCATAGCAGAGACCTCCCCGACAGCTGCATTCCCCATGCCGGCAGACTTGGAGGATCCTGTGGAGGATGTCGCCCTGGTGTCACAAATGGAGGAAGAAGCAGCAGCCACCAGAGGCCAACCCGCCCCCACCTCCACCCCCAGCTCCATAGGATGTAGGCAGAGAGGCAGACTGGAGGGCCAGGACCACAGTGTACTGTTGGAGATCGGGGACACAATGAAGACCAGCACAGAACTTCTCTCTCAGCTGGCCCACTTGGACAGAGCATCCTCGGGCCGGAACATCTTTATCACCTACATGAGCCAGACCCTGAGGGATCTGCCCGAGGCCCAGTACCAGGTGATGAAGCAGAAGATCACAGCACTTCTGCACAACCCTCAAGGCCCAGCTGAAGCTGCTCCTACCCAGTCCAGGTCTGCTCCTCCACCCCAGGCGATGTCACAGCCCTTCCACGGCTTTCAACGGCCCCTCACCTACCAAGGCTACGACTACCAGGACTTCCCACAGCAGAAGCAGAACTTCCCACTCCAGGCCCAGGTTCATTGGACTCCACAGACACCAGTCCTCCCCCAGCTGCAGATCAGACAGCCCCACTACACTCCTCCTTCCTCCACCCCACAGCCAAGCCCGTCAATGGACAATCTGTCATCAGTATTGGGCCTGACATCTCAAGTCCTTGATGAAGGGCCTCTCAACCTCACGGGACTGAGTCAGCTCTTGGATAGCTTCCTGAACACACCTGTTGTACCCTTGGGGCCAAGCACCCCAATGGTGCCTCAGACTAGCACTCCAGCCACAGCTACCTCCACAGTCCCTGCCCGCTTAACAGCTGAGACCAGGGACATGACTCAGAGTGATTGAGAATAGTGTCAGAGACTGAGTTGTTTACTTGTTAAGCTTATCTTTCTTAAGACACTTTACTTGGTTCATTTTGCTTATTTAATAAAGTCATAAAGTTTACTTAAGAAAGTTAATAAAGGTTATCTTTGCTTAAGACACTGAGTTTACTTGGTTAATTTTTTTTTACTTAATAAAGTGTTGGTGAAAACTTTGAAAAAATGGTTAAGCCTTTGCATGCTTGTGGGATAGATAAGAATAGTTGTGGGATAGATAAACCTCCAGTGCAAGCATAGTGGGACTGTATAGTCCACCATCCCAGCTGCCACACATATGGACCTTTATTATCAATAACAATTTATTCATTGATCAACACATTTTAAAATAAACAAAGCTCTTTATTAATGCCCTGTTCATTGTAGGACCATCAACCTACATGGCACAATCTCATCAGTGTTATGCGACAGGCTCAAGGAAGCATCCATTAATCATCTATCATCCTGTCTTGCCACTCCACTGCTCCAGCTGGGGAGTTGCACCAGTGTTTCAGGAGGTTGCACTGCTTCTTCCCTTCACGTGAAGCTCTGTTGGGGCCTTGTACATCCACAGTGTCTATCAGGTTACATCCTTGCCTCCATTCCCCAGGCTCCATGTCCCCATTCCCTTGTTGACGGTCGACAAGTCTGTTCTGCAACACTGGGTAGCGGGTGCGCATGAGATTGTGCAGGATGCAGCAAGCTTCCACGATGCTCCTCACAGTCTCTGGGTCATGTTGCATGGTGGTGAGAAGTATCTGGAACCTGTTGGCCAGGATGCCAAAGGCGTTCTCCACCACCCGTCTTGCCCTGGACAGCCTGTAGTTGACGATCCTCTCTTCATGGGTGAGGTATCTTGAACTGTATGGCTTCATGAGGTAGGTTCTGAGGGAGAATGGGTACGGGGTCTGGACCTGGAATGGGTAGGGGGTCTGGACCTGGAAAATCCAAGATGAGGTTGCGTTCCAGCCCATCCTTGAGGTCACTAGCGTTGTATACCTGGCTATCTGAAGCTGACCCGTTGCCTGAAGCATCGATGTAGATGAACTTGTAGTCAGCATCAACCATGGCAAAGAGGATGACACTGAAGAAGCCCTTGTAGTTGTGATAAGAGGACCCTGAGTTGGCTGGAGCTTTGCAGGCCACGTGCTTCCCATCTATGGCTCCAATGGTGTGGGGAAAATTCCACCTCTGATACCACTCTTCTGCAAGTTTTCTCCAGCCTTCTTCAGTGGTGGGGCACCTGAGGAGCTCCTCCACGTATTCTTCAATGATGGCCTGTACTATTTCTCTGACCGCTTTTCTGATGCTGTTGTGTGGCACCCTCCATGCATACTGCATGTTTCTGTATGTGGTTCCAGAGGCCAAGTGGCGCAGAGTCAGTGCCACCTTCAGTCCAGGGTCCAGATTGGGATGGAAGTTGGTGCTAGGCTTGGTCAACCTGGGTCTCAGACGCTCTACAATTTCATCAAACATGGCTGGTGGCATCCTCATGAAGTGATGGAATGCACAAGGGTCTTCATTCCTCAGCTCCACCATCAACTGGTCATACAGTCCAAACTCCATTCTTCTCACGATCCATCCTTGGACCCACACAGCTCTTGGACGTCTCCTTCTTCTTCTTCTGTGTAAAACTTGAAACAGTCTGAACAGGTTTTGGTTCTGGTGATGAATGAGCGCAGCTATCATACGGACTGTGTTATGAGCCATGGTGGAGAACAATTGATGATGTGGAAGACCAAGACCAAGGGTGAAGAGGTCTGTACACCACGGCTGCTGGACTCATACTGAGATCCAGATGATTTTCTCCCCCTTTTTATAGAAAATATCGGTTGTCTGCTAGGTGTCCTTCTACATACTCTAGACATACTCCAGACATCCTAAATATACGAGATACATCCCAGATACAAACATTTTGTCCATTTGGAATACTTTATATACGAGATGCATATGCTTACATCCTTTCTGTTTCCGTGCTACTAATGCTGTGTAGACGTTCTGTGTACCTTTTATTTCCTCCCTCTTTCTGTTTTCAGCTGCAGCGGATGTGAGTTGCAATGATGTCCAGAGGATGTCGAGAGGATACAGCGGATGTTTAACGGATGACAATGGACGTAGAACGTTTGTTGCCCATATGTGTCACGGATGTACATCATACGCGGCAGAAAGTTCATCCGCTCAAAAAGTTTTGTGCAGCTCAAAAGTTCTTGCGCGGATGAAATCTCAGTGAACAGATGTTTGACAGATAGAGCGTATGAAAGACATACGCAGTGAGTACACAATGGATGCATAGCATTTTCCAACGGATGGCAAGCTTTTTTTAACGTTTTACATCCTCTTTGCATGTAAGCATTAAATGTTGCATTGTACAAGGAAATCACATTTTAAACATTTCCTTCTAATAACATATCCTTTTTGTGACAGATAATTGTGGAAAGTAGGTTCAAAAAATATATTTTTCCTCCATGATGTGCTAAATTAGGAGAAGAATATCTGCAGTCTCTTGAAGGTTAGAAAAGGCTTGTGAAAGCTTCCTGGTCTCTTGCAAGTGAATATATGTAAATACATTCCAGAGTCTTCAAATTTGGCAACTTTAAGACTTGAGGACTTCATCTCCCAGAATTTTCCAACCAGCTATATTATTCCCCATACTGGCTGGGGAATTCTGAGAGTTGAAATCCACCAGTTTTAAAGTTGCCAAGTTGGAGACCCTGCTTAAACAATCCTTCATATTTTGTGATTGAATAGAGTTGGGATCAGTCCAATCGAAATAAAAAACATAATTGCTATTGTAATAATTAAGACCAGGAAAAGAAGCTCAAGCAATGTCCAAGAGATACTTAATTCTTCTGTGGAAACATGGTTTTTCCTCTTTTTGCTGAATTCTTCATTCATTCTCACAGTATAAAAAGAATAAAACTTTCTCTCTGGGGAAAAAAAAATCCTTACCATTTAGAGCTACTGTCTGTTCTATGGTGCTGGATTTTCAGTTATTTTTATATTGCCATTTTTGTTTACATGTCCTGTAGAAAGTGTCCCTATATTGCAGGTAATCCATTTTGTCTGGTCACGCAATCATAATACGGAGGTTAAAAAAAAATAATTCAAAGGAAACTTCTATCACCACTTGGAAGAGGAAGGCAATCTTTTGTAACCCACAATGTCATTGCAGCTGCTTTCCTGCCTGGTAGGATCCTCTGGAAAGCCATTTTGGTGTAGTGATTAAGGCACCAGGCTAGAAACCAGAAGACTGTAAGTTCTACCCCTGCCTTAGACACAAGCTAATGGGATGACCTTGGACTTTTCACTCCCTCAGCCCTAGGAAGAAGCTAGTAGCAAACAACTTCTGAAAAACCTTGCCAAGAAAACTGCAGGGACTTGTCCAGGCACCTACCAAGAGTAAGAAAGAATCACATGGGCTTTAAAGGAACTCTGAAGATTAAAAATGCCCTGTCAGCAAGGAAATGATGTTGGCTCATATGTAAAATCTGAAAAGTCCAATAAAGACAAACTCTCATACCACTTAATATGTTGTGTTCTGAGCTTTTGTGGCTGTAATGATTGAATTGAGGTTTTTATGTCCTTGACATTTTAATTTAAATTATTTGATGTTTCTTTTAGCAGAACAAATATAATTATTTTCATCTAAAAGCCTGAGATAATCACCCTCTGAATGCTCCAGTGTGTGTGGAAAAGGGACAAGGAAATTATACAGGATGTCCCAGAGAAGAATCAACTCCAGATGTTCTTTCTGATATTTATTTTATGTGGACAAGGATTTTATTTCTGTATCAAGCTAGGATGGAACAACAGTTATGAAAAAATGATTGCAATAAGCAAGTTTGATAGCTGATGGCCTGTTGAATAAACTCAGACAATTATTATCAGGATAGGCTGAATGGTCTTCAGCTGGGTTAACAACAAGAAATCCTCATACGCAGTATTGGATTAATGACATATTTTGAGTTAGTTCTCTTCCTCGGCTTTTTGTTTTTTTGTTTTGTTTTGTATTTTTGAAGGAGGGAGTCTTTCAGTGCTTGCAAGGCTCACTGGGAATACAAGTACTTTGTATTCAACTATCTATACTTCTTAATTTTGTTCTCCATCCATTATTTCTATTGTTTTGTGTTTGTCTTTGTGCATTCTAAGACCTGATAGAATTTTCTGTACAATACATCAATGGTGTCTGATGTATATGTCATGCAAAGTACATAAAAAAGATGGAGCCTTGAATGCACAGTCCCAGTTGTCTTCTTCACTCTTTGACCTCCATGAGGTACCGGTTGTATATCACTTTGGCCATGTCCCTTCAGTCTGACAGAGTAATGAGAGAGATAAAGAGAGGGGGGAGGGAGGGAGGGAGGAAGAGGGGGGATCAGGCAGCTTTCTTACTTTGAAATAGTGAAAGACTATTGACCTATCTAATTCAGAATTGTCACTACTGTGATTAGGAGAAACTTTATGGCTACTATCAGCCTGGTCTGAAGATACCAGAGACTTAATCAAGGTCCTTTGGAATTCAAAGGCTACGTTCTACTTTTAGGCTGCAATTCTTCCTGTCTTCTTTCTTCCCTAAGTAGAGCAAGAATTCTTTCTCTTCCCTTTCATCACAAAAAAGGTAACACCAGAAAAGCAAAGTCCAGCGACCTTTTGAAAAAGCACCTTTGGGACAGGGGTGGGATTCAAATTTTTTAACAACTGGTTCTATGGGCGTGACTTAGTTGGCAGGTGTGGCTTGGTGGTCATGTTATTGGCTGGGCATGGCCAACTCAATATCACTCACATCGAGGCATGCATCTCCTCGCATGGCCTCTTGTGACTGTGGGGATGCTGCAACAGTCGTAATTGTGAAAAATGGTCATAAGTCACTTTTTTCAGTGCCATTGTAACTTTGAATGGTCACTCCACACAAGCAAAGTATCAGCAAAGGAGGAGGGAAAAACTCCAGAGACGTTCCTGCGACAGGAAGTCTAGTCCTACCAAGAATGTAATAAGGGTTAACAGAAGGCAGTTTCTGTAAGCAACACCAGCATGTTTCCTTCCTACTTTCCTTACAGGATTAGGCCAGTAATTTCCTCTAACAATCGGTTCTCCAAACTGCTTCGAATGTTAACAACCGGTTCTAGTGAATAGGTGAAAACTGGTAGAATCCCATCCCTGCTTTGGGACAACCATAACCTGGATGACTGAGAATCTCCACAGACAGGTAACATCTTCACTTCAAAGTTTGATGAAGACTCTTGTAGTAGCAAGAGTCCTTATATACAGGGAACTTCTTTATCAATATAGGCAGATAGCAGACTTCCTTCTGATTTTGGTCTGGCCATGTTATTGATTCCAAGATTACTTTTGATAGTTTGAGGCTATTCCTCAATAATAAGAGGAGAGTCTTTTGTTCTTACAGTCTCATTACCTGTCATCCCCCCAAACTGTATAAATGTTTCAGCCACATCCATACAATTTTCAGGAACAATACAGAAGAGGGTTGTGATTGCCTCCTTCAAAGTTTGATTTTGAATTTTTTCTCCTAAATGGCTGAGGTTCCTACTTGACTACAGAACTCCACTAGCCCTCAACTATTTTTGGATTGCCTTTAATTTTAATTCTTTCCCTTGCAAATTTTCTGTCAAGAGCCACCTTATAAAGAATATGTGTTCCCACCAACATTACTATCAAGGTAATTAAAACTATTGAATTCCACTATGTCTTAAGAGAAGCCATCTAATTAGAAATTTGCCAACAAAAATAAGAAAGGGTAGGGAAAAATGAAGAGGGACTTTGCATCTGCTTATTTTGAGAACAGACTGGGGTTTTGCTCAGACCTGAAGTGATAATACTGGGAAATTATCACTATCTCTTCTTGATGCCTATATTGTAACATCTGCTGAGCTTATATATTTGCAAACAAAGAGATTATTGCTATTGAAACTGATTTTATTGCTCTTGTCTCTATGGTGTGAATTCATTTAAGCCCTGACCCATCAAAATTCTGATATAAACTGCACAATGAAAAGATTTTATAAATCTTCAGTGTTTTGTTCCTCAAAGGAAACTGGTCTTGAAAGACAGTCCTGAATTGTCCGCTGCTCAGGAAGAGGAAAACAATATTCTTTGGAAAATAAATGCCTATAAAAATAGGTGCTGTGCTGTCGTGTTAAATCTGACTCTAGTCTGAACTAAGACGACCTGCAATCTTCTTTATTTACTTTGTATGCTCAAAGCAGATTTTTAGAAACAAAGTCTAAGTCCAACATTGGTGGAAAACTTGGGTCACAGTAGCAAAGAATCCCACGACACTTTAGAGATCCAGAGCCTGTTATTTGTTATTCACAATGCTGTCTGAATAGCCCCAGTTTTAATCTCTGTTCTCTTGAGGCTGGTCTGGTCTTGTTCCCAGGCCATGAATTACGCCAACTCATCCTGCTTTTTTTGGTTCCACAAAACATCTGCAGGCAGCAAAACACAAGATAGAAAAGAGCAGTCAGGACAAGATGTTAGCTCTTTCAGCTGACACAACAAGGCTGGATTGCACGAAGGATGCTGGTGAGGAACAGCTCCTATGGGGTTGTTGTGGAATAAACTTTCTAACCACAACAAATCTGCCAGTCTCTGCAATGGCAAAAAAACTTTTTGTAACCTCTTTTTTCTCCAAAGTTTTTCCGTGTTATGCTATCATAATCTTAAGACAGAGTTGCACACCCACACTCTTCTAAAATTAAATAGGAAGGAGCCAGAGCATTTTGCAATTGTACTTAGCTCTTTTTACATTGGAAAAAAATCATTTGTACAGCGACTAGGATTGGCACGGTATGTAATAGGGGAACCCTGAACTGTTGATCCAAACATGTACTTCCTCATTTTTTAAATTTAACAATGAAATTAATTTTCCTCCAGATCTCGCTTCATTCCCAGCTTACTTTAGTTCTTAGGTTTGCCAAAGGGCAGTGAATTTCCAGCTCTACAAGGAAATCCTTAAATTTAAACACAATCAAAAACAGTATTCCCATAATGTTTGCTTACAGGCCAGTACAGTGTACTCAGCAGTTTAAATTTTTTTTTTAAAGGATGTCCCTCCTCTCTGCAAGTTCTTCTCCACTAAGACCTGCATTGCACAAACAACAGGGTGTGTTTAAACGCACACAGAACAAAACTGGGGATGAGGATGTAATATGCACAGCACCGGAACAACAGGAAGTGTTGCAATTTGGGATGAAATAGAATAAATGAGCTGCTCAGTGCAATGCAAAGGGAAGGTGAGGCTGCTGTAGCCGCTGGTGTTGCAATTCAGGGGTGAGGTTTCTTGTTCAAGTATTGCAGGCTTTGGGGAAAAAAAAAAAAGAACTGTACATTTCTTCTTGGCAAAGAGCAAGAGTTGAATTGCCTGTATCTGTACCTGAATGCATACAAACCCTCAAAGGTAGATGTTGGAAGTGAAGAGTGCAATTAAGGTGGCCCAGTGGCCAAATGTTGCCTTCTCAGAATTATAAGATGCAGAACTATAAGATACAGAGCTAGAGGACATTCCAGCTTATCTGGTTCCTCTTGTTAGTGCACATGTACAGGGCTGACTTGTCATAGGCCAGGCATGTATATAATGATGTCATAAGGGAAAAGGAGAGGGAATATGTTTGTTACATTACATAGGCTTGTTTACTAAATCCCAGACAGGTCACCTAAGCTTCCTCCTCAGTGGTAGGAAAATATTTTTGCATAGTCTTCCCCAAATAGAGCCAACCAGGTGTTTTACATTATAACCTCCAGAAGTGGCCATTTTGTTGAGGTGATGACAACTATAGCGCATACAGCTGTGGGTGCCACATGTGTAGACCTGTTCTGTGTAGCCCCACAGGATTTATCTATGTTGACAAGGCATGACTTCTGGTCTGTGGTTACTTCCCACTTTCAGAACACCCTGAGACGATTGATAGTCAGAAGATATCTGGACACATATCCCCTCAGTTTCTTTTGGTTCTGTGTATATGCAAGAGAAAGAAAGAAAGAAAGAAAGAAAGAAAGAAAGAAAGAAAGAAAGAAAGAAAGAAAGAAAGAA
>BLBF01000018.1:29901667-29925640 GCA_015471245.1 Laticauda colubrina
CTTTCTTTCTTTCTTTCTTTCTTTCTTTCTTTCTTTCTTTCTTTCTTTCTTTCTTTCTTTCCTTTCTTCCTCTTTCTTTTTTCCTTTCCTTTTCTTTTTTCTGCTAAAATATGAGAAAAAGATGGGGAGAGACAGGATCAAAAAGGGAAAATGTTAAAAAGTGACAAGAAAAAAATAGCTGACTCCTGACTTTCTTCAATACAAATATACATATATAACAAAGTAATCTCTTACTCTAAGTTAAAATAAAAACACAGAAATAAGTAATCAAAATAACATTAGAATTGTATAACAAGATAACCTCTTACTCTAAGTTTAAAGATAAACATAAAAAATATATAGTATACATGCCTAATAATCACAGTAAAATATATAATATTTCCATAAACATAGCAGATCTAACAATCAAATCATAATTTTTTACAACAAAAATATCACAAATTTACAATTTATTAAGATACATGGTTAGCTAAGGAGATAAACTAAGCACAAATTTGGAAAAGAGATACATTACTGAAAATATCAAAGTGGGAATTTAAAGTTGGAAAATATGCAGCAATGGGAAAATTAGCAGCATTTATTCAAAATAGCCGCTTGACCAAATCCAAGCAAGAATGGGTCCCATACATATCATATATTATACAGCAAGGCAACTTTAGAGTTTAGGGTATGATTGTTTTTAAAGTGAAAAAGAATTGATTAAAAAAACCTAAAGCTAGAAATATATGAAAACTTTATAAATATATAAATATTGTATATCAGTAAGAATGCAACAAAGTGGGAGTTAAAAATTAAATGTTTACCCAATGTTTTTAGCAGGTTTCCTGTTCTTTTCTCTATTAAGTTATTTATCTTTAAATAACAAAACTGTGGAGATATTGGCTTGGATTTCATCTCAAAGATTTTAATGAACATTTAAAATCCTTTCCTTTTTATTAAAAGGATTAAATGTATTCTGTTTTCATATGGTTAATTCTTCATCTACAATATACTGATTACAAACTTGATAACTTTGGCAATTTTTCTGTCCACTTATAGATATTATATTTTTGCCTTATTTTTTTTTTTACTTTTTGCTTGTCTCTTTTAATTTTTTTGAAAAAGATTTATAAAAAATGAATTTTAATTCCAAGAATATTAAATTAATTAGAGTTTTGGTAATTGTGCCCTCTAGTTGTTCCAAATAGGAGCTTCATAATAGTCTTTGACTGAGCTAATGTAGCTACTGCTTGGTATATAGCAGCCACCTAGAAATCTATAAATTTGTCATGGGGAGAGTGTGACTATGCCACAGCTATTTCTACTGCCAGTTGATGGCTGAGAGATCCTTGTTAAAAAGTCAAAATACTACCCTGACTATGCAATCAAAGCTACTAGCTTTTTGTGTGCATGAAAGAATTAGAGCTTTGATTAAATGGTGGTGGGTATCATCTTGATGCTTCTGATTCCTCTTGCCCTTATACCTGGAGACAATAGGTCACCATCATGAATATTGATGATTGACACCATTATCAGATAAACTACTGATTGTCATTATTGCTTAGAGCAGGGGTGTCAAACTCAAGGCCTGCAGGCCGGATCTGGCCTATGGGATGCTTAGATCTGGCCTGTGGGTCCCTCCTGGAAACAATGAAGGGCCACCCCGTGGTGCCTCTGTCAGTGAAAGCAGAGTTTGGGAAGGCCATGTACAGCCCTCCTGAGCTCCATTTTCTCTGGCAGAGAGCTGCAGGAGGATCCCACAGCCACCCCTGGCCGTGGCCTCATCTCCTGAGGTCAAACACAACCCTGATGCGGCCATCAATGAAATTGAGTTTGACACCCCTGAATCAGGATGTCTATAAATAAACTATATGCTATAGAAATATATATCTGGTTTGAGCCCCTTTTAATCAGTTTCAATGAATGATTCCAAATTTTGGATGGGATGGTGGAAAAGAGTCTCTCTTACCCTTTTTCCCCCATATCATGCTTAATTTTGTGAGTCTTAAATAAAGGAAGGATGGTTTCCAAAATGGGCATGTTTAACAATGTGTCTCTTTCTAACTTGAATGGTTGGGAGATGGGAGTACTTCTCCTTTTACATGTATGTTCCAGGGGGATACCATTGTACACCCATAAACATGTACAGAACATTCTAGACATGCTCAAACTTATTTAGGTCCTGTGATGAAGTAAAATAAATATTCATTGTAGCTATTTGTGTATCAGTGTTCAAAATCCAATTGCTGAAATTCAATAGCTTTTCGTCTGAATTACATACCAGATTTGAAATGAAAACAAAGAGATACTAATTTTATCATGCCATAATTTTTTGTATCAATTTACAGTAAGTACATCTTCCTGTTTCTGAGGTCCCCAGCAGTAATTTCCTTGTACTTGATGAATTGTGTGTTGCTTGTTTTCTAAGCCTACATTGGCCACCTGTTTGTGGTGAGCGGGTATCATGACTCATCTACCAGAAGCAGAAGCTAAATTTTGCATCCCACCACAAGATTCTTCAATGTGGGTTGGTTGATGGCTTGCAAAATATCAGTTTCTTCACTAAGCAAATGGATTAAACAATGTCTGGGACCGGACCAGGAACTAAAATCTGGCCAATCCAGATGTACAATCACACTCTAAGTAAGGGACTATCTGGAGATGCAGCTCAGAAATATGAGCTTTATCAACTTGGTTCATCTACTTTACTTTGCTTCCCAAAGATGAAATGTAAAATCCCTGAAGAAGTGTACAGTAGGTAAAAAAAATGGGAGTACAAAGCAGACCAATTACTCTGAATTGAGTGAGGAGGTAGAGCCAGATATGAATTTAAATGTGTAGTAGTCACCAGTGTCAATATTCTAATCACAAACAAGTAAACCACATATTCACTGATTGTATTGTGGCACTCCAGCTTGCCCAGAGGAACTTTTAAAAACTCTCCACATTCAGAAAATGTTTAAACTTTTGCAACTGCTTGTTTTCACGTCTTATGCTGTACTGGTTAAAGAGTTAGAGCAGGGATGGAGGAAGTCCAGTCAGTTCCTTGATAACCCAGATTTTTAGGGGTGGGTGATAAATGATGGTTCTGAGAAACCATCTTTATCTGCTCATAAGAGGATATAGGGTTTCAATCTGAAGTATTTTTTGCAAGATACAGATATTTGTCACAATTATTAAGTCAATATTTTTAACATTTTCATTTAAAAGAGACATCTCAAGCACCACTAAGTATCCAACATTAAAACAAAGGTCACAAGATCCAGGTTAAAAGTCATTGGACAATGCCCATCCTGTGTCTCTTTTTAAATTGAGAAAGTAAACTTTCAGAGGCCTTTGTGAATTATACTGAAATATACTCAATGTTCATTTATTCAGATGAGTACTCAAGAGGGCTAAAAACATGAAAAATTTGATTAATACTGAGATGAATTAAAATTAAAAGACTGACAAGAGTTGAATCTTGATTGTTCTAAAGGCATTTGTGATGATGTCCTTAAAACATTGGTTCACATGAAACAGTATTTTAGCTGTGCATACAGCAGGAGAGAATGGGGATAGAAGTAGGAAGAAAATTGCATGGTGTTAATTCCTCCATCATAATAAAGGGCCAACTTGGACTGGGACTGACAATACTAAGATACAACAGAAAGTGAAATGGTGGAATTCTATAGCTGAATGGATGCTAGGCTGGGTCCCTCATGAGGGCCTTCAGAAAGGTAGCAAGGACCATCTTGTAGTGGTCATTTAGGGCATGGGTGTCCAACCTTGGCAACTTTAAGACTTCCAGCAAAGCTGACTGAGGAATTCTGGGAGTTGAAGTCCACAAGTCTTAAAGTTGCCAAGGTTGGAGACCCCTGCTTTAGGAACTGACTGAACATTGACTGGAACTGGATTTTATTAAGTAACATGATGATTCTGGGTATTCTTTAAGTGGTTTATTTTGATCTGCTGATATTGCAGTGGTTTTTATTTACATTTTTTGTTGAGTTGTAAGCTGCCATGAGTTGACTATGGTTTGGTAGCATACATGTTCAACAAATAAACAAACAAACAAATAAATAACTTTCTGAAAAACAGGGGAAAGGCTTTAATGAATCTCCTTGTACTCTTTAGACCATATACAAATCATTAGAGAAGAAAAAGTAAATATTATTTCACACCTGAACCTCTAATTGCAAAGACAATCAGAATTTAATTGGGACGCCTCTTCGTCTCTATCCTACCCTTGAAATGTGATATGGCCAAATATGTCCCCAGAGTTAATGAATGGAAGCTGACTTATTCTTTAGTCTTCCTATATTGTAGAAATGCCAGCAGTCTCCATTCTCCAGTGGAAAACTAATCATGGGTAAAGAATGCCTTGGAATGTTTGGCAAATTGGGATGAAAAAAGATATGCTGTAATAACATTTCAAAAATCTCTGGTTGTTGGTTACAAGGCATTAACTGTGCCATTTAGGAAGGAGGAATTGTGAAACCAAAATAACAAACTTCTGTATGGGAACAAATAATCTTAGTGGAGGGAGGCAGGGAGGACTTTTCAGTGGGGTGTTTGCATGCTGACAGATTCAAAAACTTCATTCCAAAAATAAAATGAAAAAATGTGTTGTAAAGGAGGGAGGAAGGCAGGATGGAGAGGTGAAATAGCGTAAGACTGAGGAAATTGAGTGGAAGAGTGAATCAAACCCCATACAGCAACATCTTATTCCAAATGCTACCTATGTATGTGCCATTAACCCAAGAAAAAGTTTCTATTTTGCCCAGGAAGTGAAAGTGGCAAGTTTTGGAATGAATCAATCCATAGATTCTCCAAGGAGCATGGAAACAAAACAAAACAAAACCAAAACAGATATAGAATATCCACAAGCTAAAGGAATTCAATATCTGTTTTGTATTTTGTTATATGAATTCCCTTTGCTTGGCCAGTTTGTATCTTTCTTCAAGCAACATATACAGCAAAAATTCACACAATAAAATTTTCCTTGGAATTACAAGAGATGCCATTTACCATACTTGAGAATGAAAATCAGATTAATCTTACGTTTGGTAGGTGGTAACCTCTCATGTACTTCATTAATTGTCCAGCTGTTCTAAAATGCACGGAAACACATACCTTGCCTTCATACTCCATGTTCCTGTTTAGCAAGGATATAATTCAGGGTGTGTCTCCCCAATAGAATGCCACACCTAGGGCGTAGTTATGAAGACAGTGTATAATTATTAACCGCACCAACTGACCCAAGCATTGCACAATAAACTCAGGCCTCCTTTCAGGAGTGCGTTTTTCTTGTACACTTTGAAACACAAGGACAAAATAAAACCTGTTTTAAAATATACGTCAAACATGTCTCATTGAAGTAGGTGTCCTTATGACCTTTATTAGACATTGTAATATTCACATACCCACCATATGATAGACAATATGGATGTTTATTCTACATCCATTGATTTTATTACCATTATTCTTGCAGTCACTGTTATTATCCAGAGACTGTTGTCCTTCCCCTGCTTCAAAGAAGCTGCCATACCGTTCAGAATCTTTGCTTTGGATAGGGATGAAGAACTGCTTGAGTGCCCAATAAAAGGTTCAAGTCAGAATTTAAAAGCAGTTTTTTACTGCATGTACTTGCATTATTGTATATAGGCAGCTGGAAAACTTAACAATAACTAATAGTAGTGTAGAACCACAGTGTTCATAAATCAGAAGAAGGTTGATTGGAAGGTGGGTGGGTGGTTGGATAGATAGACAGATGGAAAGGTGGGTGGGTGGGTAGATTATCCCTAAATAATTTCAGGTGTGGGTGTTTACAATTTGAGGTTGTTGAAAAAAAGGATGAAACATGCCTCATGCTGTCCAATCTCTTTAAGAAGAGATTTAAGACGTAACACTTTAAGAAGAGATTGGACAGCATTAAGATGTTTCATCTTTAAGAAGAGATTGGACATTGATATTCTGCTTGACAAAGTCCCTTCCAACTCTGTTGTTCTGATGTTGCAAAGTAAGCTTTGCCTTTTATGTACTTGTTTGCACTTGTATGTACTTGTATGCAACACAGTTTTCAGTAGATTCAGATTTTTCATCATGACCCAAGGTTAATCATTCCCCCCTAGATGGGCCAGTAACCTAGGACAAATCACTGAGAATTGGGCACCATACCCCCCCAAAAATCTTCACACTACCAACTGAGCACAATAGGAGATATCATTGCACTTATTATTTTTTTAGCCTTTAGAAATCTTCTCCAACTGCCTTTCTTACTGGTGGTATATAAAATATCTACTAGGAGCTTTAATACATTCTCTGTATTCTATCTTTCAAAGTGCCTGACACTTTTATGACACTACAGTCTTTCTGGTACCAGCTTTTCTATTTGCCCTGGCACTGGAAGATATATGTCAACACAACCTGCTGGGTAATTTTAGTCTTTTACTGTCTTTTAATCTGCAGTTCTTATAAAGGATATTATTATTCATCTCTCTGGATTCCACCAAATGAAGGGTTATTTAGAAACATTGTAAACAGAATGTAGGTTTTCTTGAACACAATTTATAAATGGCATTACTTCCATGTTATTCAGCATGAGATAATCAAAGGGTGCTAATTTTATTAACCATAATGTTGGATCAAAGTAGAGATTGGTTGTGATTCCTCACTCTATCTCTTTATCACAGCTGTATCTTCTACAATCTGTGATTTTTTCCCCCCAAATATGCAAGAAGTATTAAGCAAACTGTTCAAAAAGAAATGCAGAATTGAGTCCCAAATGTGTTTTTTCAAAATCGACTGGACTTTCTTGTTTTTCCTTGAAGATGTTTCACTTCTCACCCAAGAAGCTTCTTTAGATGAGAAGCAAAATGTCTTTAAGGGAAAAAAAAAAAAAGAAGTATAGCTGCCTTTTGAAAAAGCATGTTTGGGAAAAACCATGACCTGGATGGCAGAATCTCCACTGACATACAGACCTGAGGTACTCAATACATCATCAGCCTTAAAAGTTTGAAGATACAGAAGTACATCAAAGCCATATCCAGATCAGCTTCCGGTAGTGTTGAATAGTATTCATCAGATCCTATATTTTTTAGAAATTAAGTAACTTATTGCCCTGACAGTTTAACACTTTATTGCAGGATTACTTATCGCAGTTACACAAGGTTCAAAGTTGCAGATGGGTTGCTTTTTAATAATCAAAATGGGAATGAAGACAGAATGTTAATTAGTTTCTCAAACCTGATAAATTAAATAATTATAACCTAAGGTTAGAGTAATATATCACTGCAATGTTTTCTCCAAGCAGCATGAGAAATGAAATTCACACATATATCTTGTATCACGATTTCATATACATTTCTTACTCTGCTGCATGCACTTGGGGTCAGTCTCTTACTAGCTAAAAGAATGCTGTTCCTTGGCACTCTACTGATGGCTAGAGGGAATCCCAGCACTAAAATAGGGACTTGGCTCACCATTGTGATGAGGGGATCCATCCATAATGTGGCTGGTGTATTTTATTAACAGCCTCTCATTTCTGAAGCAAGTATTTCTTCTATTTGCCCGGAACTCCGATTTTCATGACTAATGTTGAATGACCCATCTGCCCATTAATCCACTTTTGCATAGGGAATGGGAGGGAATACTCTCATATTTTGCTCATAAAGCATTGAGTGGATCTTATAAAGGGCATAGTATGTATGTGCAGAGTAATTCAGTCAACTCATGGGGATGATTAGTGACTTCTACGTTTGGCTAAACTGGCTGTCTTGCTGCCCCTGAGTAGTGTTGAGGTTCTTAAGTAAAGGCCCGGTCCCACTGACCGACGGACACAAAACGTATGCATAAAGGACACAGCGGACGAGCAAAATTTCGGGGGTGGCTCTATCCATTGTCATCTGCTCCAAAAAGTGGCAAAAATGTGCATAAACAGAACGGAAAAGAACAGAAAAGAACAGACATGGGTAGTGTGTAGCGGGGATGTTAAACGGATGTTCATAGGAAGCCTAGCGGATGGAAGCAGATGACACCTCCGAAAGGGTTCCGGGGGAGAATTTCGAAGCGGATGCATTGTGGATGAAGCAGATGCATCATGGAGGCCTAAAGGAAAGAAAGGGGATGCCGCACGGATGTATATCGGATGCAAACCGTTCACTGCGTATCCTTTCTATTTCAGTGCTACTAACGATGTATAGACGTCCCATGTACCTTTTGTTTCCTCCCTCTTTCCGTTTTCAGCTGCAGCGGATGTGAGTTGCAAGGATGCCCAGAGGATGCAGAGAGGATACAGCGGACGTTTAACAGATGATAAACGGACATAGAATGTTTGTTGCTCGTATGTCACGGATTTACATTGTACACGGCGGAAAGTTCATCTGTTCACAAAGTTTTGTGCAGCTCAAAACTTCTTGAGCGGATGAAATCGCAGTGGACAGATGCTTGACGGATAGAGCGTATGAAACACATATGCAATGAGTACACAACGGATGCATAGCATTTTCCAACGGATGACAAGCTTTTTTTAACGTTTTACATCCTCTTTGCATCCGTAAGTGCAGTGGGAGCGGGCCTTAATGGTGGCTAGTGTGGAGATTAACAGATTAACAGAGTTGGAAAGGACCTTGTAGGTCATCCAGTCCAGCCCCCCTCCCAAGCAGGAGACCTTACATCATTTCTGACAAATGTCCAGTCTCTTCTTGAAAGCCTCCTGAGATGCTTTGGGAGTAATCAATATGTTGAAGTAAAGTAGGAATTGTTTCTGCATTGTTTGCTCAACATTTCTAGGTATACCTAAGATAGCTATCAATATCATACTGGCTGCCTTGGCTATTAGTTAATAGTCTTCCTGAGAACTCCTTTGTCTGTCAAAACCTAAAGAACCCTCTTTTCACATCTCAAATGGTAGTGACTGTTGGCAGGGGGAAATATTAATCTATAGGCATAGTCTCATTACCTTTGGGGTAATGAGAAGAATGGAGGTATATTGTTCTTCCTCCCCTGTTCAACTTTTAAGCAGCAGTGTCTGTCTCTTCCATGAACCCTGATTTGAGTGCAAGTGAACTTATTCACCCTCCTTAGAGCAGACTGCCAGTGACGTAAACAGAAGGCATTAGTCACTCCTTTGCATCACTTAGCTTTCCAGAAGTATGAGCAAGAAGGGTATCAGGACTCCACCAAGAAAGGGAAGTATCCAGAGGCATAGTTAGAGGTGTAGATCTCTTTATTAAGGCTGTTTCTGTTGCAGCTATTGCAATCTGGTACTGTCTGCACATTCATACACAGGGAAGTTGTTTAATTCTCCTTAAACAACTGATTTGTGCCCAGGGACAAGGAGTTGCTCCTGAGTTATCAAGAAGGGAAGAAGAGGACTGACGTACAAAAGATTCACAGCTAAGGGTCAGTGTCCCATTTTGCAGGATATGAATATTTTAGATAAGCCTGTGATAAGTAAGAGGCAAGTCTCAATTCTCTCTTCCCTCCCCCCACACGTTGCATAGACAAAAAAACATCATTGTGTGTAGGCTTATTACTAACCTCTCTCTCACTCAGACCAAAGAACCAGATAAAATGTGATATGAAAAATCTATGGGAAAATATGAAGCAGTTTGGTGGGGAGGGAATTGGGGAATTTCTGATCCACAAACTGCAACTGCAAGAAAATACTCTTGGAAAAACACCCACTACAGCATCAAATCTTATCTGACCTTGGAAACAGGCCTTAGATAGTGTCTGCTTAGTGTGCATTGCTAAAGGTTGGCCTTGCCAAGCACTGATTATTTCTTTCACTGGCTGTGACAGATTGTACCCAAGGCATTGATCTCAATCCTAATGAGATACCAGAGCGATACTAGGGATATGTGTATGAAGGGGAATGGGATAACTTCACAGTTGCTCTTCAGCAAATCTCACTGATCCCTATCAGTGGTAGAAATTCAATCATGTCCTTTTTGAACCTCAAAATATTCTGTTTCTCAGATAATTGTTGCTTAAGGTTGAGTAGAAATCTTCACAGAATCATAAGAATTGGAAAGGAACATTTAACTATTAATATCCTGCTCTGTGAAGTAACCTAAACATACCTGATAGAGCACTATCTGACTTTTACTCAGACACAAATAATGATCTCTTACTTGGATAATTGATTCCATTTTCCAGTAGGAATCTATAGAAATGATTTTTCTAACATTCCATTAGAATTCATACTTTTATTCATTATTCTGAATCCTCACATTCTGAAATAGTTAAAAACAACAACATCCTATTCTTATATCTTTAAATTTGTAACTTCCTTTCAGATATTTGAAGATTTCCACACCATACCCGACCCCGGTCCTCTCTTTGATGATAAAATATTGTCAATTTCTTCAACTTTTCTTCAAAGGAGTACAGGTGAAACTCAAAATATTAGAATATCATGCAAAAGTTCATTTATTTCAGTAGTGCAACTTAAAAGGTGAAAGTAATATATGAGATAGACGCATTACATGCAAAGCAAGATAGTTGAAGCCATGATTTGTCATAATTGTGATGATTATGGCTTACAGCTCATGAAAACCCCAAATCCACAATATCAGAAAATTAGAATATTACATGCAATCAATAAAACAAGGATTGTACATAAAACAATATTGGACCTCTGAAAAATATATGCATATGTACTCAGTACTTGGTTTGGGCCCCTTTTGCAGCAATTACTGCCTCAATGCGGCATGGCATGGAAGCTATCAGCCTGTGGCACTGCTGAGGTGTTATGGAAGACCAGGATGCGTCAATAGAGGCCTTCAACTCTTCTGCATTGTTTGTCTCATGTGTCTCATCTTTCTCTTGGCAATGCCCCATAGATTCTCTATGGGGTTCAGGTCAGGCGAGTTTCCTGGCCAATCAAGCACAGTAATCCCACAGTCATTGAACCAGGTTTTGGTGCTTTTGGCAGTGTGGGCAGGTGCCAAGTCCTACTGGAAAATGAACTCAGCATCCCCATAAAGCTCATCTGTGGAAGGAAGCATGAAGTGCTCCAAAATCTCCTGGTAGACAGCTGCATTGACTCTGGACTTAATGAAGCACAGTGGACCAACCCTAGAGATGACATGGCTCCCCAAATCAACTATATTAGTTTCACCTTTTAAGTTGCATTACTGAAATAAATGAACTTTTTCACGATATTATAATTTTTCAAGTTTCACCTGTATTTGAAGTACTTTTTCACAAGTATTACTAGCAAATATCTTTGATTATGTGTCTGCCATTCTATACTTTTTTGTTTTGTTCTGTCTCCTAAATGAAGAACTTTACATTTGTCTATATAAAGGTTAAACTGATTGTTAAGTTTCACTATCTTGTTTTCAACTTTTTCTTGTTTGTTTACAGTGTCAAGGTAGATGAAAATTAGATTCTGTCCTTTAGGACAGGGGTCCCCAACCACCGGGCCCCAGACCAGTACCGGTCCGTGGATCATTTTGTACCGGGCCACAAAGAATGAATAATCATGATTAAAATATGTATAAAAATATGTTTTTAGTAAAGAAATAGTAAAGAAGCCCTTTACTATTGGGGAAGAATTGATTTTGCCGTCCTTGAAAATGTGTTTCTGCGTGAAACTGGTCCCTGGTACAAAAACGGTTGGGGACCACTGCTTTAGGAAATTAGCTATAAAGATCATTTTGAATTTTATTTTGAATACATTAATATGCTATCCCATCCCATTTTGTGTCATCTGCAAATCCGATAATTATTGTCCCCAGTTCTTCACTCTGAAAATCAATAAATGTATTGAAATATTCAAATCTCACAATTGTGCTTTGTATCACACTACCGTATTTAATTTTGATAACAGATCTCTAGTTGTTGTTATGGCATAAAAGTGCCCACAAAGCTTCTCATAAATTGTTTTCATGGTAAGAAGCCTGACTAAATAGAAGTCTGTTTTCTGTTTTTCAGGAAGAAAACGTTCTGCCATTCAATTCTATTTATTCAGTGAGACAACTGATGGTGCTATGAGAGTGAACCTCTATCATTTCACTATGGGTCCTTAGGAAAAGAGGTGTAAAGAATAATGCAACAGGGAGCCTGCCCAAAAATCTGATTTTCAATTATCTTCTATATTCTATGAAATTGAGCTTAATGTTGTAAACATGAAGAGAGAAATGAGTCAAGACATGTCTGTTAAGAGGCCTCCAACTTCACTCTCTGCATGGAATTTCTCTGCATGGAGATTATATTCAGGGAGGCAATAGATCATTAACCAAAGAGATCAAAGGCAATGATTTTATTGGAATTTTGTATGTGCTTGCTATCTTACCTCCTTTTTCTATATTTTGTTTTTTTCAATTAACTCCTTAGTTCTAGAGATTTGGTTTAATAAGGAGATTCCTGATTAAACCTCCCCTACTGCAAACCATTCTCTCTCAGTCAAACTACTTCATAGGGTGGTTGTGGAGAGAAATAGCTCTTGTACTCTCCTTGTATGTAAGTGCCAAACAAAACCAAATACCCTCTCCAGCCCTAAATACTAGATTCGTATCAGATTAGGACAGCTAATCCTCCTGCTCCTTCCTCTAGTTTCTGAAGGAAAAAAAAGCAGCAAAACAAGGCAGGAAGGACAGAATTTGTTTCTCAAAATGGGATGATTGGATTACCCCAATACAATTACTTCCTTCCTCTCTGAAAGATCTGCAGTTTGTTTTTGGAAATTACCATCCATATCTCCTTGATTGGAATAGGCAATAATACACATCATCGATAGGATTAATTTATCAACATTCACCTTAAAATGTGCATTCGTATTAGAGGAATGACTATTGCTATTGCAAGTATACTGTAGATTCACAGTAATTATGAATAAATATAAATTTTTGTTAGACCAAATGTGTGAATATCTAAGCATTTCCCCCTGACTGTTGGAATAAATGCAGATGCACTGCATATGAGTCCCTGTTTATGTCCAATTGATTTTAGTGGGTTTAATGCTGAAACGCGTGCTGGAGGGCTTCACTGTGATGTGTACATATGCCTAATTGCTTTGCTGGATGGCAACCCTAGACAAATGTCAGACAAATTAAAATCTTCTCTTCTCCAGGGCATGGTGACTCTCCAGTTTTTTAACATAGATGAAGTAAGAAACAAGAAAATATGCCACCCATCCCGTGCTTGAACATGAACTGCAGTTTTAATGTGAATAGACACACTTCTCACCCATCCAGTGATCTTTTGATTTCATGTGAAACCTAAACCATTATCTGGAATGTAGTTCAAAAGGTATCTTCTGTGTCTACATTCCAACTTGTGTACCGTGCGTGAGGTTACATCTGCTTGACCATCCGTGATCTGACAGTTTAGTGTCAGGCTGTCATTTTGTGTCATGTCATATTAGTAACAGGCTCTCAACAATTATGCAGCCATGTGGAGGATTCCTCCCCCCCCCCCCCACAGAGATGTGAAAGCTAGGTTGAGACCAAAAGATGCTTTTAGCATTCCACACTAAGTGGAACTGGTACAGTACCTTGGGATATCATGAAAGAGAATGGCCAAAGTGCAAGAGAAGGGCATTCTACTTTACCTGACTCTCTTTGCTAATTTTTCCATATTGTTTCCATTTACTCTCCATGACTTAGCTTCACATAAAGTTGGAAAGATTATTTAAAAAGCAACATGTGGATGTTCCTTTTTCAGAGGGGAAGGCACATTAGCCTTTTGCCATAAAGCAGTCCTCTAGCACTTTAGAAAACAAGTCATCCAACCAAAATTAATGCAGACTGTGTTTGTGCCTTTTTAGGTACCCCCCCCCCCAAAAAAAAAAAAGATCTTTGGATATTCCCTTCAATTTTAATTCAAATATGCCTATTTCTGCACAAAAGTAGCTCAGATATAAAAGAAAATGGATACGAACAGACTTGAGATAATGTTTGTGGGCCATACCCACCAAGAAAACTTGAAGAAACTAGTGGGGATAAAGCTATCTGACCTCAACTAGATCTTCTAAGTTTTCCAACAGTACCCTCATTACCATTTTGATTGTGTCCATCCACCTTGCTGCTGGTTGTCCTCTTCCTCACTTTCTTTCTGTCTTTCCCAGAATTACAACTTTCTCCAGAGAATTAAGGTCTTTGCATTATATGTCCAAAGTAGGATAATTTGAGCCTGGTCATTTGAGTGAGAACTTGAGTGAGAACTCTGGCTTGTATGTAAAAATATAGTGATTATCTACAAGAGCAAAATGAGGAAATTGAATTAAAATAAGGAAATTCTTCTCAAAGCAGCCCAAGAAAGAAAGAATGTAATCAGTAACTACAGAATATGGATCAAGAAAACTAGGTTTAGCTGAATGCTCCATGGTGAGATACTTTGCGACGGGAATCAGTGTATTTCACAGTTCCTTCCTTTGTAAAGAAGAAAAACAACAATTTGATCTACAAGGAGCATTCAGAGACTAGGCCATGACTGGGGATAGCCATATCTAAATCACTAAATGCTTTTAGGTAAAGTAGCATTTACTGATTTTATAATTGGCTTTGGAGAATATTCATCAAATGTCATAGCTGGTTATTACTAAGCTATACCTTTCTATCTTGCTTGTATGCTGCCTTTTGAGGAGGAAATGATGAAGATAATGATGATATAGAAATAATTGCCTCAAGTTTTTGTTTCATGCAAATCAATGGTTTTGAGCACGGAGAAAGCTCCAGGAAGGTACCAGAAAACCACAAGACCACAAGTTTTGTCAAACTCATTCTGTATATTTGCAAAATTATTACTGCATCACTTGATTCCCTTAAATGTCTAAACAGCCTGTTGTGGCACACAAATCCAGGTTGTAGTCTCAGGTCATTTTATCAAAATCCTGGATTTTCTGGTAAATGAAGCATGCAGAGAAAAGAGAACAGCCTTCAAAGAAACAGTATAATTATAGATTAGATTTTAGTAGGGAACAGCAAGACTTCCCAATGGTTTACAGACTTGACAGAAAATGAGCCAACCTGATTATTATTTTCCTTTCCTTTATTTCTGTGATGAAGAGATGTTAACCTTTTCCTTTCTGCCTGTCAACAATCATGACATTTAAGTGTGCTTTCTAAAGATTCATCCATATGTAATTGGGCTCAGGGTGTTCCAGAGATGTACCGGAAGAGTGAACACAAAGGGAAAGACAAGAGTGACCTGCTGAACAGGTGTCTTTGAGTGACTCAATAAACAGGGCAAATTAGAAGTAATTGTAGAAAGAAATGAATGGGAATCATTCATAAAGTACAATCGTTTTTGTGAAGAGCATCCAATTTAACTTCAGAAAAAAATAATTACCAGTGCCATTGAGTATGTTCTAGCGGCAAAGATTCTGCACTACCTTTGAAGGTAGTCTAATTCTTTCAGTGTAGGCACGAGAGCCAGTTTGGTGTAATTAGTAAGGTGCTAGCCTAGAAACCAGGAGATTGTGAGTTCTAGTCCTCCCTTAGGTATGAAAGATGGCTGATTGACTTTCTCTCAACCCAACCCACCTCAAAGGACCATTGTGGGCAAAATAGGAAAAGGAATGAGTATTATGTACATAATACATAATTCACCTCCTTCAGTTATTTATAAAGTAATAAAGGAGAAATAAAGAGAAATCTAAATAAATAACACATGAAAGACATTGAGTCCATGATCATGGTAAGAATCAAACCATGTTCCAAAGTCCAAATATATGAAGAGCTTTCTCCCGCTTCACATTTTTGGTCCAAGAGGCACATTTGGAATCTGACAACATAACATGGATAGCCTGGCAAAGCAGTTGCCTTATGAACCACAAAATCACCCCTGAAATAAGCCAGCTACTTACGGCTATCCCAAGATTGCCTGCATCATTTTCCACATGCAGTGAAGCCACGTCCAGGCAAAATCCAGGGCTGCAGCTGCCTAGCATTTACATTTTTAAAGAATGCCTAGATACATTATTAGAAATAAAGGTGATTCTAGCCAGTGGAATTCTGTTCCTCAGCTCATTATGGTGGCTTCTCAGAATGGCTCAAATGCAGCTAAGTAGACTTTTGGCTCAAATTGCATTGGCTTTTGCTTCCACGTGTCACGGAAAAGGAGGCTTGCCAACTTTTCAGAAGGAGGGAAATACATAACTTTAAAATCTATTGAACTTTAATGTGGGTATTTAATTTGCCAGACTTGGCTCAGGATCTTGATAGAATACACTGTGCTTCCCACCCATGTTTAGAGATATCCAAGTGTTCTATTAATGATATATGCATTTGCATTAGCAGAATTTTCTGCAGCTAGCAGTAGATTACTTTGATAACTCTGGAGGCACAATTCCTCCTTGTTTTTTTTCATCTGAACCAGTTTTGATATAGCAGAATGGCAAGTTTTCTGACTGCAGGGCACCACTGCAAGAATACCTCAGAAAGAGCTCAACTTGATTTAGCCTGTTCTGTCTGACAGGCTGTGTCAGATTCCTGGTACTTATTTTAGAAGATTCAGTCATTTGTGTGATGGTACCCTTAATTCTGGAAAGGACATAACAGCACACCCTCAATCAATCTAATAAACTGATGAGAGCCTGAATAAATGGATTCAGCCCCTTTCTCAGAAGCTCTCCTATGTAATCCCATTTATACAAGGCCTATTGATAAAAAAGTAAATTAGGTTTTTATCATTCTGTCAAGGTTTGTTAAGAAGATAGAATTAGGTACTTAATAATTTGTGATTTGCTGGCTAGACACAAGACATAGAAAAGATAGGTTACTCAACTGGGAAAATTAACAGTTTACTAAAGAGGCTGACTTTCACAGTGCTTAAAAGAAAAAGAAAAAAGATTCCTCATTATTTGGATAGGAAGATATAAAACATCTTCCTTTCTATTTTTCAAAAAATTGAGCTGAAAGGGATAAGGTTCCCCAAATGGACAAATGTGGGAGATTCAACTCAGTTGGGACAATCTGTAAGTAATTTTTACAAACCTTTGGAAGAAAGAATCTGCCAGTGAAGTTTTTAAATAAAGTCTCCCTCCCTCCCAGTTTATCATAACTTAATATAAGCATGAAGCAAATAACATAAATCACTTACAGATTCATTTGTATTTCCATAATGCATTTTCTACAAAGTCTCTAGAATTTTCCAAAGTTTAGCTACTGCAGTCAACTAAGTTAACAAGAATAAGCTTCAGCTTAACCAGGATGAGGTCATAATGTCAGAATGTCCATGGCTTGGTGAAAATTAATCACTTTTCTATGCTTGTGGGTGGAATTTAAGAGCCCCTCCCTTCATCAAGAACTTGGGCTTACATCACAAAGTGGACTAGGACGTTCCCCACTTTTAGCTCCTTTTCCAGCTTATCACTGATCTGTCTCCTGTAATTTCTACATCTCGTTACAGTACTGGGGTGTAGTATTCATGGGCCTGCTTCAGAAATTGCCCAATAACTTAAACTAAGTTGCATTAACAGAGGGATGCAATCAAGATCAAATGGGGCACTAATAACACTCTATAAAGCCTTACTGAAACCACACCTAGAATACTGCATCCAGTTTTGGTTACCACACTATAAAAAGATGTTGAGACTGGAGAAAAAGTACAGAGAAGAGCAACCAGGATGATTAGGGGACTGGAGACTAAAACATATGAAGACCGGTTACAGGAACTGGGCTTGGCTAGTCTACTGAAGAGAAGGACCAGGGGAGACATGATAGCAGTCTTCCAATATTTGAGGGGCTGCCATAGAGAGGAGGAAGTCAAATTATTTTCCAAGGCACCCGAAGGCCAGACAAAGAATAATGGATGGAAACTGAACAAGGAAAGATTCAACCTGGAAATAAGGAGAAATTTTCTAACAGTGAGAACAATCAACCAATGGAACAGCTTGCCTTCAGATGTTATGGGAGCTTCATCACTGGAGGCTTTTAAGAAGAGATTGGACTACCATTTGTCAGAAATGGTGTCTCCTGTTTGGGCGGGAGGGTTGGACTAGATGATCTACAAGGTCCCTTCCAACTCTGTTAATCTGTTAAATGTGTTAATGCAGGGTGCTCCTGACACCCATCAGAAAATTAGATAAATATTTGCATCCTGCTCAGATTAAGGCCAGTTTTAAATGCATGCACAATTTGAGATATTTAATTTCTCTATGTCTCTCTTCCCTTTTCTACTAATCCACTTAGATAGTGACAGTCCCCAAAATGATTTGCTCTGTTTGCCCTCCAACTGTGCTCTCCAACTTGAAGAGCTACGGAAATCTTTGCTAGAATTTAGGGGCAAGGAAAAAAATATTGCATGATGCAGAATTTCTATGGTAAAACATGGTCGGAAATGAGCTTTGGTTTTAATTTGCCTCCTAATATATACAGTTTTTATGTTTTAATTGTCTGCCACTCAGGGTTATTCTGTGAGTGAGATAGAAGGTGGTTTTTAAACTTGATAAATAAATAAATAGGTCAGCTTTCAATTCACAGAAATGTTTGTATCCAAACAAACAGCCTATTGGTAGAAGAGGGAAAGGAGGAAATTTCCTCCCCCCCTCCCATTCCAGAAATTTTCTCACATTCATATCAATGCAGACCTACTTATCAATTACATTGGGAAAATTGTCCATTCTTCTGACAATTTTTTAAAAAATAGAATCAGAACCACCAAGCTCTAGTAAAACCTCTAACTCATGAAGACACATAGAAGGAGAGCCCCTCTCCACTTTTCCAAAACTGTTCCCCATCCCTGAAACCGTTTCCAAAAAGATATCTCATTCAGGAGGACTTTAAAACCTTACGGATAGATCTGCCTTCAATCCACTTTCAGATATGATATCGTCACACCATTTTGTGGTTCCCATCAGACTTCTAGAGTTTGCAAACACCGGTATGACAAACATATCTCAGATTGGAACCTTGATTTTAACCTTACAGCAATGTGCCCGCTCCCGTATACTACACACGGAACTCAAAAATCATCTAGACAATGGAGAGAAGGACCTGTACATTGATTACTGTGCAGACTGTATCAAAAGAAAGTCACACAACCCACAACTCAGCATCCAAACCTTCTTCAACCAATCCACCATCACCCAAAACTAAGCACGCACACACCCAACTACCACAATTCAAACTACAACTGGCCTTAAATGCAAGCTACTCAATGCAAGAAGCCTTGTGAATAAAATACCTGAATTTCTCCTCTTGCTAAATATGGCTAAATTCGACATCATATTTGTCTGTGAAACATGGCTCAACACATCTCTCCCTGACTCCATTACCTCAGTAAGAGGCTATCATGTTTACCCATCCGATCATGAAATCCATAGAGGAGGTGCTGTTGCTATCTTCTATAAAAAGTCCTTACATCTAAAAAACATCCAAGTTACCCAAGAGCTTGCTCTTCCTAAGGCCATTATCTGTGAACTGACCTTAAATATCACATTTCGGGTCTTACTATGTTACAGAACCCCTGATTATGGCATCGAACATGTAAACAAGCTAAATACACTACTAACATGGGCAGCATCCTGCCCAAATGCTTTTATCTTTCTTGGTGACTTCAATCTACCTCATATTAACTAGACCTAAATGAATGTACAACTGAACCCATACATGCAACCTTCTACAATGCTGTAACAAATCTGGGACTAGAACTACTAGTAACCAACAATAGACTAAACAACTGTCTCGATCTCATCTTCTGCAATAGTTTGAATTCAATTTACAGAATACAAATTAAAGAACCCTTTTCCAACAGTGACCACAGCATGATTGACTTTTGTCTCAACATACGTCCACATAAAAATCATCACAACAACAAAATCCCCAATTATAATTTCAAAAAAAGGCAATTATGATCTTATAATCAACAATCTCTCTTCCCTTGATTGGCAATTTCTATTCACTTGGTGCAATACTGTTGAAGACCATTACAACATATTCTTACTAGAAATCAAAAGATCCATCAAACTCTATGTACCAATAGCGACTCCCAAAACCAGGAAAAACAGATTACCCTTAACAATAAGGAAGCTTCAATCCAAAAAGAGATCACTTTGGCAAAAAAACAAATCTGGTCACATTGCCAACTTCAAAAGCCGATACAAAAATCTATGCCACCAGATAAAAACTGAATGCACTAATTATCACATTAAACAAGAGGAAAACCTTCTACGCACAAATTCCACCTGTGCTTTTCTACAGTTTTGTAAACAACAAACTAAAAGACTCAAGGTCCATCTCACCCCTGAAAGGACCTAATGGCAAAGACTGCAACGATGACACCATCAAAGCAAACCTCTTTAACACATTCTTTGGCTCGGTATTTGTAAACAGCAGTGGATCAAGCCCAGTACTTCCTAGTCAAGCCACAGACAACTACAATGATCTAATATATATCGATTTTACAGAAGACATTGTTGAAAAAGCACTGCACAATCTAAAACCATCCCTATCTATTGGACTGGACTGAATATATGCCTACTTCTTAAAAAAACTATTCACCACCATAGCCAAACCTCTAAGCATAATCTTTGAAAAATCTTTCAGGACCAGCTCCTTGCCAAAACTATGGCCACAAGCCACGGTCATCCCCATCTTCAAAAAGGGAGACCCCAGCCTAGTTGAAAATTACAGACCAATCTCCTTATGCTGTGTCACCTGTAAAATCATGGAATCAATTATTAACCAATCCATTATCCTCCACTTAGAGACAAACAACCTACTCTCTAATAAACAATTTGGTTTCAGAAAAAAAAACTATTCTGTAATCTGCAACTCTTACACTGCAAAAACATATGGACTACACAATTCAATCAGGGCAAAGCAATAGATGCAATCTACATACACTTCTGTAAAGCCTTTGATTCAGCGGTATATGACAAACTACTCCTAACACTAAAATCTTATGGTATCTCTGGACACCTACATAATTGGATAGAAGCATTCCTGTCAAACAGACAACAAAAGGTCAAAATTGGGAGTGTCCTATCAAATTCTGTACCTGTCAACAGTGGTGTACCCCAAGGCAGTGTTTTAGGGCCAACTCAACATAAATGACCTCTGTGATCATATTAAGAGCAACTGCGTTCTGATCTAAGTGCTAGAGCCCACTGTAACTACATCGCCAAAAAGGCATTAAGAGTTGTTAATCTAATCCTATGTAGCTTCTTCTCTGGTAATATCACACTACTAACTAGAGCCTACAAAACATTTGCTAGACCTATACTTGAATACAGCTCATCAATCTGGAACCCGTATCATCTATCTGATATTAACACAATTGAAAAAGTCCAGAAATATTTCACAAGAAGAGTTCTCCACTCCTTTTCTCATTGAAGAATAGCTTATGCCACCAGACTTGAAACTCTAGACCTAGAAAATCTAGAAATACACTGCCTCCGGTCCAATCGAAATATAGTATATAAAATCATACATTGCAATGTCTTACCTGCGAATGAATACTTCAGCTTCAATCATAACAATACAAGAGCACACAATAGATACAAACTCAAGGTTAACCACACCAAACCTGACTGCAGAAAATATGACTTCAACAACAGTGGTCAACTCTACCTGACTTCTTCCCCAAACCCCAAAAACTTTAATCTTAGACTGTCTACTATTGATCCCACCCCCTTCCTAAGAGGCCTGCATAAGCACACCAATCATGCCTACCGTCCTTGCCCTATGGTTTTTTATTTTTCTTATAAGTATCTATCTCATGTATTCAAAAATATGCTTATTCTTATACCTGTATCTTGTAAGCGATTGACAAATCAAATAAATACTAAACGAGCTAACCAGAAGTTTGCATCCTGCTGCATGGAATGGTGGCCTGGCATTGACCATTTCTGTGCAACTGGGCAGTTGGACATAGAGCATGAAAATCTTGATGATAGTGAGACAGTGAATAAATTACATTCCTTGTTAAAAAGGACATCCATTTTGTGAAATTGCTGCAGCTGCTTCAAAGTACATTCTTTCTGGAGCAGAGCTTAGCTCTTGGAAATTTCAGGGGAAAATCCATGTTGCTCTCTTAGCCACAGCATGAAAGTAATTAGCCATTTGTATCCCTCTGAAATACTTTTGACTCTTCAGTCTATCCCATTGCCTTGATATTTCCTGGTGGTTTTCCATTCAAGTTCAAACCAGGTCACAAAAGAAAAGTTTGAAAACAAAATAACGCACCAGTGACCTCTAGTGGATACAAGTGGATTTGAATTTAAAATGCAGGTACTCCTCAGCTTACAATGGCAATTGGGACCAGAAAGGCTACAGCTAAACAATGGGATTATAAAGAATGGACAAATTTATGATCATGTTGTTTAGCGACTATAATTCTGATGGTCCTGGTTGTTGTCATTAAGTAAGGAGTCTGTGAGGTGTTAAGGGACCCTGACTTTCAATTTCCTGCTGGCTTTCCTGTTGTTTTTGCTTCCAGGAAGGCAGCAGGGAAACATTGAAAATCGTGATCATGAGATCACCGAGATTCTTGATGGCTGGAATTCAAAGTACCCATAATAAGTACCATTCAGTGCTATCTTGACTTTAAATGAATGGTTGTTGTAACCAAAGGACCCCTTCCTGTACTTTCTGACATTTTAAATAAAATTTCCATTACCTATTAAAGATGTTATGATGACAAGAATAAAAGAAATGAAAATCAAGATATCACATAGGCTACTAATAACCTCTTATTGAAAATAGATTAAAATGCAATTAATCTATTTCCCATGGGATGAGTTGAACTTTTACAATGTAATTATTTACCACCTTTTGGGGAGGGGGAGATGGGAGGGACTTGCCTGCTAAATATGGTTCTCTTCATCTGGCCAAAGCATCTAAAGAGGTTTTGCTAAAGATCCCACCACCCAAAAAAATTAAGTGGACATTCCATAGTAGCTCCCATTTTCTGCATGCAGCACCTTAATGATACACCTGGTTATTCCTGAAGGCTCAGAAAAAAAATGTTTCAAAGGCCCTTTGGCTCAAACAGGATGATGGGCAATCACCTAATTGTTATCATTATGAAGTTTGAATGGCCCCAATCCTGGAGGCTTTTTGAAATGCCTTAAAAAAACAAGATCTTCCCTCTGGATTTAGGATCAGAAGGTTGTTGTCTTTACTTGTGCTGCTTGTAGAATGTATTTCTATCTAGTTTCTTTTAATAGTTTCATCTATTATTTATATATGGAGATTTCTATGTTTCTATGTGCTTATCACCCAGAATTATTTGATTAAAAAGGTTGAGCATATAAATTTGAATACAGTAATAAATAAATAACAAAACAGCAATAGTAATAGCACTTAGACATATATATCACTTCATAGTGCTTTCCAGCCCCCTCTAAGCGGTTTACAGAGTCAGCACATTACCCCCAACAATCTGGGTCCTCATTTTATCAACTCGGAAAGGGGAAGGCTGACTCAACCTTCAGCCTGGTGAGATCCAAACTGCCAAACTGCTGATTAGCAGAAATAGCCTGCAGTACTGCATTCTAACCACTGCGCCATCACAGCTCTAAAAGTTGTTTTCATGTGGATTTGTTTGTTTCCTGCATATGGCCTGGAAGCTATGTTATATTGACTGAGACAGTGTATAAATACCAAGATAGATAGATAGATAGATAGATAGATAGATAGATAGATAGATAGATAGACAGACAGACAGACAGACAGTTAGATATTAGCAATTTCACAATACATGAACCAAAGTTCAAATATTCTTTGAAAAATATATACCACTGAAGTTAGCATTGTAATTCACCTGTGTAATTACAATAATATATACACCTTTAGAAATCACCAAGTGCCCCAAATGAGATCATTTGATCACTGGGGAAGGGGTTGGGTGGGAGGGGGCCATTGGAACTTTGAAAATGTTCATAAGTAGCCCTTCGGTAGTCTATTGTAACTTCAACTAGTCACTATATGACTGGTTGCTAAGTGAGAACAACCTGCAATAGAATGAACTGAACACAATGAATGGAAAAAAGAATAGAGCAGAGCAGATCAGAAGAGAAGAGAAGAGAAGAGAAGAGAAGAGAAGAGAAGAGAAGAG
>BLBF01000018.1:29925650-29992490 GCA_015471245.1 Laticauda colubrina
AAGAGAAGAGAAGAGAAGAGAAGAGAAGAGAAGAGAAGAGAAGAGAATAACAGAGTTGGAAGGGACCTTGGAACTCCCTGCTCTGAAAGGAAATCTTATATCATTTCAGACAAATGATTGTCCAATTTCTTCTTAAACACTTCCAGTGTTGGACCATTCACAACCTCTGGAGAAAAGTTGTTCCGCTAATTGTTCGAGAAGCTGATATTTATAAGTTTGCCTCTTTCTGCTCTTAAGTAAAAAGATAATATATGTCGGTAAACTTAAATTCTGAAGTGTGCTCGTTTTCTCTAGTACCCAGAGTGTTGCCTACATCAAAGTTCTATGGAAATGGATAGGGAAAATGTGTTGATTATAAGCCCAATAAAACCACTTATTTTCTGCTTCAGGAGTGGCAATGGGACATGGGGATGAGAAAGGTCAAAATGACAATGGTGAGAGTGAATCAAGATTATGGCTATGTGTGTTGCAAACAATTCTTATAGGGAGAAATGGGAGAAGTCTAAAGATGTCAGTGTGTATACAGTGAAATGCTGAAAAGAAAAAAAGGTTTGTAGACAAGGAAGAGAATAGAGACCATTCAATGTAGTCTCCAGATATTGTGGAAACTCTCAGAAAGGCTAAAATCTTCATATAATCTTAGTATAATTACTTCAAAAGAAATTCCAGAAACATAGAAAATGGATTCTGTGGGTACGTTAGAAACCAAAGGAAGGGCAAAGAAGGTCCACTGGATGAACAAAAGGGTGAGGAAGCAGTACTGTTTTGCATCTATATTGTCTCAGAGGGGAAACAGAGCCCTAGCTGATCATCAAAGAGAAAACCACAATTTAGACTAGAAAGAAGATTAAAAAAAATATATTTTAGTTGATTTAAACAAACTTAGGTCTCCAGGTCAGATGAACTACATCCTGGGTTTTGAAGAAGCTAGAAATGATTGCCTAACTGTTCTTCGTAATCTCAGATTGTTCCTGGAGGGCCAACAAGATTTCAGAGGACTAGAGAGTAAATGTTATCTCCCTTTCCAGAAAAGGGAAGTAAGATGATCATAAACCTGTCAATGTGACATGTATTCTAGGCAAAGCTTCAGATTATTAAATAGCATGTTTGCGAGCATTTAGGCAGGCTACAATTAACAGAAGCCAGCCTATCTATCATAACCAAATCATGTCATATCTCCTTATCCAGTAGAGTTCCTAGTTTAGTAGATTGTAGAAATGCTACAGTCATAGTGTAGCTGGACCTCACCAAAGCTATTAGGGGAGTTTCTCATGGTAAAATAAGAGTTAGGTGATACTGCTCCGAGATGGACTCACACTTGGCTGAATGATCGCATCCAAAGAGCACTCATCAGTGGCTCTAGTTCATCATAGGTTGCTGCTGCCCTGCCTAAAGACACCCCCCCCCCCGATCTTAACCTTTTCCATCTTCTTGCTCCTGATGTTGACCCCTGTCCAGGCCAGCCATTCATCATCAGCAGTGGGAGCAAAATATACAGGGCAGCAGCAGGGTCCTTAAAGTGCCGAGCAACAAAAGAGGCTCCATGCTATGCTGCTATGTTGGGGTGGTCATAGATTCCTGTGAGCAGCTGTGTGGCTGGGTGGGAATAGCTTGGATCGGGTGGGTCGTTGGATAACAACCAATGGAATTCAGTGAACGATGGCAACATAGATTGGTGGGATTGCTATCACTAAGCAATGCAGCCACATGATATCATGGTTTATGCAGGGGTGGGATTCATTTTTTGAATGAAAAATTCTGTGGGCGTGGCTTAGTTGGTGGGCGTGGTTTGGTGGTCATGTGACTGGGTGGACATGGCTTGGTGGTCATGTTATTGGCTGGATGTGGCCAACTCAATATCACTCATATAGAGGCACGCATCTCCTTGCATGGCCTCTCATGACTATGGGGATGCTGCAACAGTCGTAAATGTGAAAAATGATCATAAGTCACTTTTTTCAGTGGCACTATAACTTTGAATGGTCACTCCACACAAACAAAGTACCAGTTTAAGGTCACCCCGCTGGCTTTGTGCCTAAACGGGATTAGAACACACAGTCTCAGTAGCCTGATGCCTTAACCACTGCACCACTCTGTCTCTCCTTTTTATAATCCAATTATTTTGCAAATCATTTTATTAATTACAGGCTTTTTTACAAGAGGAATTTAAATGACAAAGGGTCAAAATATTCAGTTAAAACACTTGGTGTATTGGCAACTTGTTTCAGATGCATTTCCTGAATTATAATTACAATATTACCAGAATGTGTTGTAGTTATATTTAACCTTACATCATGTTTCAATAAAAACAACTGAAGTTTATTCATAAGTCAGAAATTCATTATTTTTAAGAACAATAGGACAAAGAACCAGAATATTCTATACTAATGATTCAACAGAAAAGGGTTTTTTTTGTTGTTGTTATTAGTCGCTAAGTCATGTCTGACTCTTTGAGACCCCATGGACCATATCATGCCAGCCTCCCCCCTATCTTTCATTGTCTGCCCAAACTCATGCCCACTGCATCAATGACAATATCTAGACATCTCATTTTCTTCTGTCCCTTTCTTCACTTGCCTTCAATAACAATGATTCATAACATCTATTAAATATATCTCCTTTGATGATTGTATGACAAAACTAATTCAACACAAACTTCTTTTCTGTGTCTACCATATTCCATAGAAAATGTTCCAAAAAAGCTGGTTACCGACCCCTTTGTGTTGAAAATGCAACATGGATGAGGAACACATGTAGATATAACGTGAGTTTGTTCAATTAATATCATTTTGGTTTGGTGTTACAATGCTTAGAATTTGATACTATAGAGATCATTGTTGCTTAAAGATGCAATTATTTTTTTAGAATTATATATTAAAAGTATAGAATGGATCACAATATGGAGAATTATGGATACATACTTACAGCTGGAAGGATAGTTAATGCGGAGTTACAAGTATATATTACTTCCTGTCTATGAATGAGCCAATGCAGTAGAAAGACTGATAATATTTCATGTGTCACTGTTTAATGAGTTACCGGTATTTTAATTTAGGCTGAATGATATCTTTAAAGTACATTATAATATGTTTTGGTCCTTCCTTCCTTCCTTCCTTCCTTCCTTCCTTCCTTCCTTCCTTCCTTCCTTCCTTCCTTCCTTCCTTCAATCCTTAAAGATGGAACAAGCTTTTGGAAACTTGCTTGAATTATAAAACTGTTCAGTGCTATCATATCAGAAATGTAACCCAAGTCCCAAGCCCAAACTATCAAAGCAAAACCATGCCTAGGGGCAGCATCTTATTTTGACCAGGCCCCATGACATTCCTTCTTCCCTACCTTTTGAATTCAAATCTTAGCTATATATTGTAGTTAAAGTATTATTTTCCCTCTTGTTACAGTTCAGAGCAACTTGCAATGACTGGGCACAGGGGCAACAGAAGCTGGAGAGAGATTGATGAATTGTACCCTGGTGTAGTTTTTTGGTTTGGTTTTGCTGATGCAAGGATGGTTGACGATCACTACAGCTCAGCAATGGGAGAAGACTATTTCTTGGGCAAAATGGTTTCACAAATAATTTGGATGCCTTAAATGCATGTAAGCAAAGAGAAGAAGAGTGTGACTATCAGGAAGGTGGACAGGTTCAGAGTAGCCAGGAGGCACCATGGATACAGCTGAAGGATCAGATTAGGGTCTGATCACCACGGAGGAAAAAAAAATGTATCCATTTGGACTCCAAATGAACATTGACTTGATGGCACATAATATTTAAAGCCCCTGTCCCACTGCACCAATGGATGCAAAGAGGATGTAAAACGTTAAAAAACATTGGAAAACGCTATGCATCCGTTGTGTACTCACTGCATATGTGTTTCATACGCTCTATCCTTTGAGCATCCGTCCACTGCGATTTCATCTGCTCAAGAAGTTTTGAGCTGCACAAAACTTTGTGAACAGATGAACTTTCTGCTGTGTACGATGTAAATCCATGACATACGAGCAACAAACGTTCTATGTCCGTTTATCATCCGTTAAACATCTGCTGTATTCTCTCTGCATCCTCTGGGCATCCCCTCAACTCACATCCGCTGCAGCTGAAAATGGAAAGAGGGAGGAAACAAAAGGTACACGGAACGTCTACACAGCGTTAGTAGCACAGAAATAGAAAGGATGAGCAGTGAACGGTTTGCATCCTATATACATCCTCTAGGCTTCCTACGAACATCCCTTTATCATCCCTGCTACATGCTACCCACGTCCGTTCTTTTCCTTTCTTTTCCATTCTGTTTATGCAAATTTTTGCCACTTTTTGCAGCGGATGCAACGGATGAAGCCACCCCCGAAATTTTGCTCATCCGCTGTGTCCTTTTTGCATACGTTTTGCATCCATCGGCCAGTGGGACCTAGCCTTAATTAGGTTTGTGCATGCATTTGTGTGTGAAGGAGACATCATCAGCATTCACTTACATTAGCCACGATCTTCCTAGAGCTCTGCAAGCAGAACTTTCAATCTAAAGGGCCTGTCACATTGGCCGACGGATGCAAAACGTTTGTAAAAAGGACACCGCGGACGAGAAAAAGTTCCATTGTTATCCGCTCTCAAAAGTGCTCTGAATTTGCATATACAGAGTGGACAACAACGGAAAGGAATGGACGGGGGGAGGACGTAGCCAGGATGGAAAGCGGATGCTCCACAAAAGCCTAGCGGATGGAAGCGGATGGGAGCAGATAGCATATCCACGGGGCTTCCAGGGGAGCACAGCGAAGCAGACGCGCAGCGGAAAGAGCGGATGCAGAGCGGATGCCGAGTGGATGAAGCGGATGCAGAGCAGAAGCCTAGCGGAAGCCTAGCGGATGCACAGCGTTTGCCAGCCCTGCATTGCGCCAGCCCTGAAGATATAAAGGGAAGCAGCTCGCAAGCAGGTCATCATTCAGAGGAAAGACCTGCTGCCAGACACAGCTCCAGCCAGCCAGCCAGCCAGCCAGCCAGCCAGCCAGCCAGCCAACAACCATGGGGAAGAAGAGGAAGCCTGTGGCATCTTCTGCCAGCCCTGGAAAGAGGGACAGGGCCACCATCCCACCCCCTGGCCCTGACTCTGCTTCTACTGGGGCTTCTGCTGCTGGGGCTGACTCTTCTGGTGCTGGAGTTTCTGCTGGTGCTGCTCCTGGTGCTGGTGCTTCTGCTGGTGCTTACTCTGCTGGTGCTGCTCCTGGTGCTGGGTCTTCTGCTGGTGCTCACTCTGCTGGTGCTGCTCCTGGTCCTGCTGGTCCTGCTGGTGCTGCTGGTGCTGCTGGCGCTGCTGGTGCTTACTCTGCTGCTGCTGATCCTGGTCCTGCTGGTGCTGCTGGTGCTGCTGGTGCTGCTGGCGCTGCTGGTCCTGCTGGTCCTGCTGGTCCTGCTGGTCCTGCTTTTGCTGCTACTATTGTTGTTGCTGCTGCTGCTGCTGGTGGTGTGGAGGAGCAGCCCCTACAACCTTGAAGCCCCTCTGATGAGGGCCCATATGGCCCTGCCAGAGGGAGGAAGAGGCAGACGCATGAATGGGAGAGGAGGCAATACAACATAGAAGAGGAACATGAGGATGAGGTGCTGGAATGGCTGAGGGAGAACGAGTATCTATGGCGGAAGGGACACAGGCTCTATCGAGACACCAAAAGGAAGCAGGCTGCTTGGAGAGAGAAGGCAGAGATCCTGGGCTATACTTCGGAGGTGCTCCTCGGCTGGTGGAAACACATGCACACCTGGTATGGGAAGCTGCACCTCAAGAAATCTGGCCAGGCTACGGTCAAGCTGATGGATCGAGAGACCTACGTGATGGCCAAGTGCAGCTTCTTGGAGGGTGAGATCTGCCACCAAGGAGCAGCCCCTCTCACAACCCTCTCTCAGGCAGCCCACTGAGAGCCAGTCCTCTTCTGGCCAAGAGTCAGTTCCTGTGTCCAGGCAGGTGTCTGTGGAGCGTGCCACAATGGAGAACCCCCCGACAGCTGCACAACCCATGGCGGAGCGCGTGGAGGACCCCCTGACACAGCGGGAGCAAGGAGAGGGCGCTTCCACCACAGGCCAATCCACATCCACCCCCAGCTCCACCTCCACAGTAAGCCAGAGAGGCAGACCGGAGGGGCAGAGCCACACTGTCCTGCTGGAGATCAGGGACACCATCAGAAGCAGCGTAGATCTCCTCTCTCAGCTGGTACACACCGACGTCCCATCCTCTAACCCCAAGCCCTTCCTCACCTACGTCAACCAGACCCTCATGAACATGTCGGAATCACAGTACCAGGTGGTAAAGGACAGGATCACCGGTCTTCTTCACAACCCTCCAGACCCAGCTGAACCTGCTCCCACCCAATCCAGGCCTGCTCCTCCACCCCAGGTGATGTCACTGCCCTTCCAAGGCTTTCCACAGGCCCTCACCCACCAAGGCTATGGCTACCAGGAGCTCCAGCAGCACAGGCAGCCTTTCCCAGTCCAGGCACAGGTACATCGTTCGCCACCGATGCCACTGATGCCACCAATGCCACCAATGCCACAGATGCCACCCATGCCACAGATGCCACCCACGCCTCACCTCACTCAGCTGCAGACCAGACATCCCCACTACACTGCTCCTTCCTCCACTCCACAGCCAAGCTCGGCCTCAGAACATCTGTCATCGGTATTGGGGCTGACATCCCATGTCCTGGAGGAAGGGGCTCTCAACATCACAGGACTGAACCAGCTCTCTGAGAGCTTCCTCCACACACCGTCCCCTGTTGTCCTCTCGGGACCAGGCACCCCAATGATGCCTCAGACCAGCACTCCAGCAGCAGCCACCTCCACAGCACCTGGACCCTTCCCCCCTGAGACTGGGCACACCTCAGAGTGACCAAGAACAGTGTCAGAGACTGGGTGGCTACTTGTTGACTTTATCTTTGCTTCGGACACTTGACCTGGGTCATTTTTCTTTTACAGCTTGTTATTAATAAAGATTATCTATGCTTCACACACATGTTTCATTTATTTTTTTCAATAAAGTCTTGGTGGAAACTTTTAGAAATGGTTTAAGCCTTTGCATGCTTGTGGGATGGGTAAAGATAGCAGTGGGATGGGCAGGGATACCTTTGGGATGGGTAATAGCTGTGGGATAGATAAGCCTCCAGTGCAAGCATAGTGGGACTGTATAGTCCACCCTCCCAGGTGCCACACCTTTGGCCCTTTATTATCAATAACAATGTAATCATTGATCCACACATTTGAACATAAACACAACTCTTTATTAAATGCCCTGTTCATTGTAGGCCCACTCAACATACATGGCCGAATCTCATCAGTGTGATGAGACAGGCTGAAGGAAGCATCCATTAAGCATCTATCATCCTGTCTTGCCACTCCACTGCTCCAGCTGGGGAGTTGCACCAGTGTCTCAGTAGGTTGCGCTGCTTCTTCCCTTCACGTGAAGCTCTGTTGGGGCCTTGCACATCCACAGTGTCTATCAGGTTTTGCCCTTGCCTCCATTCACCAGGCTCCATGTCCCCATTGCCTTGTTTGAGGTTCACGAGCCTGTTCTGCAACACTGGGTAGCGGGTGAGCATGAGATTGTGCAGGATGCAGCAAGCTTCCAAGATCCTCCTCATGGTCTCTGGGTGATGCTGCATGGTGGTGATAAGTACCTGGAACCTGTTGGCCAGGATGCCAAAGGCGTTCTCCACCACCCGCCTTGCCCTGGACAGCCTGTAGTTGAAGATCCTCTCTTCACGGGTGAGGCATCTTGAACTGTAGGGCTTCATGAGGTAGGTTCTGAGAGAAAAGGTATCATCACCCACAATGAAGTAAGGCACATCTTGTGTGTCATTGGGTAGGGGGTCTGGATCTGGAAAACCCATGATGAGGTTGCGTTCCAGCCCATGTATACCTGGCATTGTATACATGGCTATCTGAAGCTGACCCATTGCCTGAAGCATCGATGTACATGGACTTGTAGTCAGCATCAACCATGGCGAAGAGGATGATGCTGAAGAAGCCCTTGTAGTTGAAATAAGTGGACCCTGACTTGGCTGGAGCTTTGCAGGCCATGTGCTTGCCATCTATGGCTCCAACGGTGTGGGGGAAGTTCCACCTCTGATACCGCTGCTCTGCAACTTTCTTCCAGCCTTCTTCAGTGGAGGGGCACTGGAGGAGCTCCTCCATGTATTTTTCGATGATGGCCTGCACCACTTCTCTGACCACAATGCTGATGGTGTTGTGTGGCACTCTCCAGCCGTACTGCATGCTCCTGTACGTGGTCTCTGAGGCCAGGTGGCGCAGAGTCAGTGCCACATTGAGTCCAGGGTCCAGGCTGGGCTGGAAGTTGGTGCTCTGCTTGGTCAACCTGGGTCTCAGCCGCTCCACAACTTCGTCAAACATGGCTGGAGGCATCCTCATGAAGTGCTGGAATGCACGAGGGTCTTCGTTCCTCATCTCCACCATCAGCTTGTTATACAGTCCGTACTCTTCTCTTCTCGCGATCCATCTTTGGACCCAGACATTTCTTGGCTGCCTCCTTTTCTTCCCATAGAACAGGTGGAAGAGCCTGTAGATGGCTTTGCACTGTTGTAGAACGATGGTGGCTACCAAGAGGAATGTGTGATGATCCATGGTGGAGATGACTGGATGCTGTGGAAGAGCAAGAGCCAGATGAAGGCTGAAGAGGTCTGCACTGCAGGGCTGCTGGACTGAAAGTGAGATCCAGGTGAGTTCCTTCCCCTTTTTATAGGAAATATAGGTTTTTCACTCGGTGTCCTTTTACATCCTCTAGGCATCCTGCAGACATCCTAAATATCTGAGATAGGTCCCCTCTGCGAACTTTTTTTCCGTTTTAATACTTTGTATGCGAGCTGCATCTGCTTTCATCCTTTCTCGGTCCGTGCTACTAACGTTGCGTGTCCGTTCCGTCTCCATTTCGCTTCCTCCCTGTGTCCATTTTCCACTGGAGTGGATACGAGTTGCGCGGATGCACAGTGGATGCCTAGTGGATGCCTAGCGGATATAGTGGACGCTTAACGGATGACGACGGATGTAGAACGGATATTCCCCGTATGTGTTGCGGATGCAGAATGGACGCATTGGATACATTTTCCGCTCAAAAAGTTTTGTGCAGCTCAAAACTTTTTGAGTGGATGAAATGTCAATAGACAGATGCTGGACGGATAGAGAGGATGAAAAACGGAGGCAGTGAGTACAGAACCGAAGCATCGTGTTAACCAAAGGATGGCAAGTGTTTCTCTCCATTTTACATCCTCTTTCCATCCGTTGGTGCTGTGTGACAGGGGCTTAAGCTCTGCACTACGGTATTTCATTTGGAACAGTGGAATGGGGCAGTTTCCTGTTGACAAGCAACATCCATCTTCTCAAATATTCATATCCTATTCTTGTTATTTCCCCGTCTTGCCAGCCTCCTTTTGTTAGGTAGGAACAAGAGAAGGCATAAAAGCAAATGCTCAAGAAAATAGCAAGTGGTGAGCAAACATCTGTGGCTGATTTTTCCATCTCCACATTGACCACCTTGGTAATGACCTATTACCAAGGTCATACTGACCTATTACCAAGATCTATGCTCTATTAATGCTGCTGTTTTTCTCTCAATCACCTGTTGCAGAGGACACACAATGAAGCTGGTGGCAATATGGAAGTACTCTTCAGGTTCCCTCCACCCCCTTCGATTGTGGATGCTTTGCACTCTCATAATGAATGCATTTAACTTTTTGAGTTTCTTGTAATTTTTATTATGTACTGCAGGGGGAAGCAGAGTACTTTAAATATTCCCTTTTGTTTTCACAAGGGATGATTATTATTTTTTTTTTGGACAATAGAAGACAAACCAAAACATAAATCTTTTTTAGAAATTCATGATGTGGCAATTTGGATAAATCACTCAAATAGGATGCACTTGGGGTTCAATAAACCTTACAGTTAACATCCTGTAAGAAAGACAAAGTTGTGCTGTGTGTTTAGCCCTTTTTTCCAGGTTTAGCCCTTTTTTTCCAAAGGGGACAGAATGTCAGAACTGCCATCTCTTTTCTGTCATCTGCTATTGCTAGGTACCTGTCTGCCATGAACTCTGGGGGTGGGGGTGGGGGGAGCTGGATGGGAGGGGAGAAGACTTTATCTCCTGAGGCACCATTTCAAGGTCATATGGCTGGAATGGAAAGCAGCTGCATACCAGCCCACACTTGAAGTGACTGTTCCAAAACACTTCCAAAAGTGACTGTTCTTCTTTGAATATGATTGGATGATGGGGGACCAGAAATGGGAAGTACCTAAGAGAGAGGAAGTTTACACTTGGGGAATTTGGCACAGGAATTTCAGTTCTTTACTGTAGGTCTTTAGTAAACTATAGTTTAAACTTTCTCTTTAATTTTATGGTAGGTTGGGTTCCTGCTGTCCCCCCTTCCACCCCAGTTATGGCAAGCCGGTCAGGGCTTGACAGGCAGATTGGGTGACCTGAGTCCATTCTTTCCTCATTGATGGCAGTTTCTTTACTCACTGATAGCAGTTTCTAGTAGTTTCTCCAGGTATCTGCCAGATTCTTGAAGGCTGGGAAAGCACGGGCAATTTAGGTATCAACCCAACTGTCCACCACATCCATTTGTTAAATTTGTAACATTTGTTAAACTGACAAAAACAATGTTGTGCTGTTGTGATGCAATTCTTCCCCATTTGTGCATGTGAGTAACATTATGAAGCATACACAAAAATACCAGCACTTGGGTCATTGTAGCACAACACGGTTATCATTAGTCACTGCTTTTGAAACTGAGTGGGAGAAAGAGAGAGAGATTTATGAAGAGGGAATGTCAGCCTTTGAATTTATTTTATAGGATGTTCAACCTACTGAACTAGGGTGAGCAAACAGCAGTCTCCCAGGACATTTTGGCATCCATGAGATCTCTTTGATTTGTGCTGCTAAAACATAGCCCTAAAATGGCAGTTTTAACATTGCATGTTTCCCCCTTGTTTGGATGTTAGATTTAAAATCAGTGCACCAAGGCTTTGGAGTATCACATCTGAAAGCAAATAGATGATTGTGATGATCGAAAGAAGAACAGGAAGGAGAACAATTCAGTTTTATTTGAAAGAATGCTTTACAAGGTAGGTATTGTATAATTCAAAATGTTCCTGAGGCACTGGAGAAACCCAGATTTTGTTCAGATTTCTTTGGAGAGAATTTTGCTTTTCTTTGGTCCCAGTGAATTTTTTTCAAAGCAGTTTGACACTGGATTCAGCATTCAGCTGGATTTGGCTGTTCTTGATTCCCATCAGAGGACTATGCCAACTGGTAATCTCTTTACTAGACCTCAATTTTATAAGTAAATTTACAGGGTCACAAGAACTGTTAATATTTTAATATGACTTAGTTTTAACCCTGTTTCCTTTTGGTTTCTTAGTTTTCTTGATTGTCGGAAATTAGCATACAGCATGTTTGGAGTATATATGGAGTGCTAAAAGACTAGTGAGTAATTAAGTCACAGTATGTACCATATAAGTAGAAAAGGGTGCATGATAATAGTTGTCTTGGATGCAAGTATGTCACAGCATTCTAGTGTATCTCCATTATTTTCCAGTAAATAAATAAATGTATTAAAAAATGGACAGAACCAGAAAGTTTCAATTCCATCTAAAAGAAAAAGAGAGAAGGAAGAGATGGTCAGAGGAGAATTGGTGAGGTGAGAAACAGGTTCACTTATCACTCCCTTATTTTTCCCACCATTTGCTCTAATAGCCAAAACAGGCTCTCAGGAGGCAAGAGAGAGCTTCCATCTCTTCCACCCTCATTCTTCACCCTACTAAACCATGTAAACACCCATGAATGGTAAAGGAAAGAAATAGTGGGGACAGAGAGAGTGAAGAATTTGGAACATAAGACTGATATAGGTAAAAGCCATTGGTGGGATTCAACTGGTGTTACTACTGGTTCAGTGACTACCTTTTGCATGCACGTCTAAAGAAACCTGAAGCTGTGCCACCCAGACAGCTGAAAAGCACTGCGGGCAGGTGTGCAGTGTTTGAAAAGCCTCTTTTTTCCTGCTTTTTCAACCTCAGCTGTGCCGTGCAAAGCAGCTGAGGTTGAAAAAGTAGGAAATAAAGGACAGGTAAGACCCTGGGCAGGCGGGTGCGCCAAACAGCAGCAAACACAGAACTGGTTCTGTGTCTGCTGCTCTTCAGAGTTACTGATTCTATAGAGCCTGGCAGAACCGGTAGCATCCTACCCCTGGTAAAAACTTTGTTAAAAAGAAGGTGTTTCTATCATATTCCAGATTCCAAAGCGCAGACCACTCTGAGGTTTGGAACGCTTTACATTCATATTTTCAGGACTAGAAGATTGCCCTTTCTGTCCACAGCAGTTTGTTTCATGATCATTCAAAGTTACAATGGTACTGAAAAAGTGAGTTATGACAATTTTTCGTACTTACAACCATTGCAGCATCCCCATGTTCATGTGATCAAAATTCAGGCACTTGGTAACTAACTCATACTTATGTCGCTTGCAGTGTCCCAGGGTCATGTGATTCCCTTTTGAGACCTGATGAGCAAAGTCAATAGAGAAGCCATATTCACTTAACTGTGCTACTAACTGAACAGCTGCAATGATTCACTTAACAACTATATCAAGACAGGTTATAAATGAGGCAAAACTCACTTAACAAATGTCTTGCTTAGCAATAGAAATTTTGGGCTTCATTGTGGTGGTAAGTCAAGGACTAGCTGTAACACTAACTCCTCTTTAATAAATGGGATTTTCTTTTTTAAAAGGAATTAAGGGAATAAATACTGCAAAGGCTTACTCTCTTTGAGCATGTTATATTTAAGCCCCTATGAGGTCTGATGCTATGTTCTAATGTTGTCATTGAATCCTGTTAGACTTTAAGCCCTATGCTTTGAAATATTATCTTACTAGGATCTTTTCTATTTCTTAGGTTCTTTTCTCAGAACTGCTGTTTCTTGAAACCATGAAGTAGGAAATGTCCAAACTATTATTGTGCCATTTTTGTTGTGTTCCTCAGCTCCTGACATTTCCACTGCCTGTGTTCAGTGGTGAATTTCAGGTGAATGTTGAGAAGAAACTGTACTTAAGCATTTAGCATTAAGTAGTAAACAAATTAATTTAGTGGGATATGTTGGCTTCTGTTTAAGCAAAGTTGAATGGAAATCTTCAGGAAAAGAAAATACTGAAAAATGATGAATTAAATTTGTTGATCTCTCATAAAGTCCCAAAATAGCTGCCAGCAAGGGTTTCTGTAAATTAATATGTGGGTGTGGCTTGGTGGGCATGATGTGGCTTGGTGGGCACGGCAGGGGAAGGATACTGCAAAATACCCTTCCCTCCCCAACCCACCAACCTGCTTTCCAGCTCCGTTCTCCTGTGCAGGGCAACCAAAAAAGACTCAGCCGATCAGTTGGTACTCAGGAGGCAGAGAATAGATGGGGGTGGGACCAGTCAGTGGTGGTATTTGCTGGTTCTCTGAACTACTCAAAATTTCCTCTACTGGTTCTCCAGAACTGGTCAGAACCTGCTGAATACAACCTCTGATGCTAGCCAGATGAATACTGATGGAAGTTGGTAGGCAGAGACAGAATTTGTTCTTCCTTATTTTCCTCCCCAAAACCCGACCACATAGTTTCGTAGCAAAGCACGGGTATCGAGCTAGTAATTCTATAAACAGTGCAAACTTTGCAAGGATTTAGCTGTAAATCTGTAAGTAAATCTACAGAAATCTGTATCTTGGTATCATACAGATATCATACAGGTTTTCATCTTCTTTTAAATTCTTAGGAGACATAGAAATGTAATTCCCAATTTTGTAATTACATGACGTTATAAAGTAGAACATGTAATTATTGAAGAAGCAGGTCTGCTTTGATCTGATTTCCCATAATAAACTTATATAAAAATGGGAAATTGCCAAGTACCAGAGGTTGCTTGTTTAAAGAGCAATTGCTCCTTTTTATTCTTTCTTGAAGAAATGATTATGAAATATATAAGACTCTTCTTCTTACATTGAAATGTTAATATTTTATCACTTTGCTTTTAAAAGTTGCATTTTCAAATGAGAAAAGGGCAATAAATTTTATGACAGCTGAATTATCTGCTCATCAAGTTATAAAAACTGGCAGAAGAGAAAGTAATTTCTTAACCACAGAATCATCATTTGGTAAAGGAAAGCCAACATCTTTCTAGAAGCATTCATTCAAAGAGGAGCAAAGCATGAAGAAGCTGAAGCTGTCATTCTTCCTCTGGCTACCCTTTTTCTTAGGTAAGGTACTTTTCCTTTATAAACTTTCCAGACATACCTCAAGCAGCAACTCATCTCAGCAACTCATCTGAAAGTCAAAGCTGATAAGAATCTCTCTGATGGTTTACATGCTAAAGCAGAGAAAACATAACTGAAACTAATCTAGGGTAGTGAAAAGAACTACTTCAAACTGGAACATTATAATGCCAAGATATGTGTGTGTTGTGTTTTGTGCTGATGACAAATGTAGGAACATTGGAACCATAGTTATGAACTGCAGTTTCCCGAGAGAGAGGCTTTTCCCATCATGATTTTGGATTGTCAACACTGTTGGCATAAAATGCCGAAAATGCCAGGTCACATAGCATTGTTTAATTTATCTTCATTATTAACAGAATGAAAAAGCAGACAAGTTTTCATCTGACTAAAATAAAGCAAGCCCTTGTTGCTGGCTGAGTTCTAACACTACCAAATGCTACATCTGTATTAAAACTGATGTGGTTTCTCTTCAAAGTATTTTTTTAATTGACTGGGTAAATACTAAGACTGGCAGACACAAATCCTGGTAAAAGTAGTATATAGTTCTTCCAGAAGTATTTTACCAGAAGAATACTACATTCCTCTGTTCGCAACAGAATACTCTACACCACCAGACTTGAGACTCTAGGCTTAGACGATCTTGAACTATGACGGCTAAGATTGGACTTAAGCTTTGTACATAAAATCATATGTTACAACATCTTACCAGTTTATGAATATTTCAGCTTTAACCACAACAACACAAGAACACACAACAGATATAAACTAAATGTAAACCACTCCAAATTTGATTGCAGGAAGTACGATTTCAGCAACCAGGTGGTCAATGTGTGGACCTCACAACCTGATTCTGTTGTCACCTGCTCTAACCCCCACTCCTTTTACCCTTAAACTAACCTCTGTTGACTTCACCCTATTCTTAAGGGGCATGCATAAGCGTACAATCGTGCCTACCATCCCTGTCATATTGTCCCCAATTATTAGTTCCTGTTTCTTACATTTAAACTATGTTTATTCTTATTTCTATTGTATTGTAAGCTTTTGACAAAGTAAATAAATAAAAAATAGTTCTGTAAGTAAAAGTTTGAGAGAAGTTCATAATAAGCGAATTTCAATTTTTGTTGTTGTAAGCAACCTCTATTTTTACACATTCTGTGCAATTGTGCCCTCCCCTATGAGAAAGAGCAACAAGATCAAATGCCAGTTCCACTGATACTTTTCATGCAAGTGTTTGATATTTTAATTAGATGTTGTTATTGGAAGCATTTTTAAGAATCCATAATTCAATCATTAGCAAGTGTATCTGTTAAAATCTGTCCTGTTATTTGTGTAAAAACCGAACATTTACAACCCCAAAACAATCATATTACTCAGTCACTATGAATCAAAAGAAAGTTGGTGGAACAAAGAAATAAATTAAACACATTTTTTCTTAAAGGGACTGCAGCTTATACTCTGATAACCAAGAGTAAAATGAAAGAAGAAATTGAACTGGATGTAAGTCATTGTTTCTGCACAATTGCAAGATGGAAAGGGATGTGTGACATCTTTCAAACATGATCTCTCATTCAGATGTGGCTATTTTTGACTGGGATAGCTCATGCATAAACCTAGAAAAGAGTGTACTCAGCTGTCTTTTCTAGCTTTAGCTTTCCAGTTATTGAACCTGACTGGCCTGGCAGATGAATTTAATTCCTATTTATTAGCCTCTACTAATTAAGCAGAGCAATCTAGTTTAGGCTTGTCAGGCAGGTATATATATCAGTTTCACTCAAAGCAGATGTATCATTATGTAGCATTAATCAAAAAGTAATGGGAGGCAGTGGGGAGGGATGTTCATATTTGGTTCTGAATTTTCTGGTTGCCCTGCTTTGTTTAATTAAGTACACAGTCTGAGGCAACAATTAGTTTGCTACCGGTAGTTCAGGAACGATGGAAGATAGTGTAGCCAGCTCTCTGTGCTAAAGACAGATACAGTTGCTAGTCCAACTAGCTTAGTATATGAAAGTATCAGGATATATGATTGATGCAAAGAGCCATGGTGGCACAGGGCTTAAAGTGCAATATATTGCAGGCTAATTCTGCCCACTGCCAGAAACTCAATCTGAGATTGACTCAACCTTCCATCCTTCTGAGGTGGGTAAAATGAGGACTCAGATTGTAAATTTGTAAACTGCTTAGAGAGTGATATATAACACTATGAAGTGGTATCGAAGTCTTAAGTGCTATTGCTATATTTGATAAAGAATGTAGACAGCCATTGTACTGACATGTCCTTGCAGAAAGTCTTTTAATGTTTTAAGTCCAAGGTCTATAAAAAATATTTCCTGGAAAAGTGGATGAGCTTTCTTATTTTAGTATTGTGGATCTGATTGTCCATTATAGCATACTGACTGTCCATTTGCTCATGTTGTTTTTCCTACAGCCTCTAAGGAACTACAAGTTACAAAGTTCTCATCAAACTTTGTCTTCAGGTATTTGTCCCAAGGAGCATATTCAAAGTAAAAGATAAGAATTATATTACTGAGCGCAAGAATGTGGGAGTCAAGTTTACTTATGTCATCCAAGTCATAGATAAGTCGGGGAGGAAATACAATTCAGATCAAATGAAGATGAGTGAAATAATGGATTGTTATTATTTAATTACAATATAGTTTGTTTTATGAGTTAGGATAAAATATTTCATCCTTATTGTTTAGAATTATTTCAATCAACTGCTATCTGCTTTGCACATAGCATTTAAGTGTCTGTGTGTAGGAGTGCAAAAACACAACATATACATATATCCACTTTTGGAATAAAGCAATATGCATGTGTAAAAGTAATTGTAATATTTTGGATTTGTCTTTATTTTAATTTAAATAAATAGTGATAAGGAAAACTATTATCGTACTTGGTTAACTGATAGCCTATGTTTTATTTCTTCAGTTCACACACTGCGACCATCAGACATTCAAGTAGCTGTTGCTATAGGAAGTTTGGGAAATGTGAGTATAGCAGTGAATTCTTTTGAAAAGGGATTGTGCAAGAAGTACAGTAGCCTTTAACCAGATAGAAAAACTACTAGTCCATTGAATCAAAGCAAATTTGCCAACTTATGAATTGGCTCCTGTAGCCATGCTCTGACCAACTACTTGATCTGCAACATTCCTAACTTTTCTTTCCTTATCACTCTGATAATTTTTCTTGGGTGAATTACTGACATCTCAAGGCTCCGTACATCAAAATGGATTTATCAAACTTTCTGCCTTTCTCCCATGCTTTCCTTTCTTCATACATTCTCTTTGTCTACTTTTAAGATTGTCACATACTAAGGTGGTGGAAAGCCTTAACTTCACCATCTAGTAAGTCTTCTGCTTTAATTCTCCTATTCAGTTGACAAAGTCTCTTTATTGGGCTTTTATTTTTATAGTAGGGACCAACTTTTGTTCCTTCATCTCAGCAGGTCTTCTTATGCAAACTGGCATTCTCTTTGAACTTCTGCCTGCTTTTTGTTCTTCATTTCTTTTTCTTGGGGGTTATAGATCACAGTAGTGGATCAGGAACAAAATTCATTAGCATAATAGAATTTCCCTTCCAGTGTAGACTTAGAATTCTAGGTCTCTCTCCTTTTCCTCACCCTTTCTTTCCTGGTAATAGTTCAAAAAAAAACACAATTTGTTGTCATCTTCCTTTTTCTCTTTATTTCCAGATGGGAGCTTCTGGAAAGGAGCAAGCAGATCTCTTCCAAAGGTAGTATCTTTTATTAGGTTCTGAGGACATGTTATTTTCCATTTGTGTGCTTTGCAGAATTCCAGATCTGTCCTTTAATAATAATAGAAGAAATCTACCTGAGGCAGGAATCAGTATAGAAGGAACACAATATTACAACAGGAGAGACCATCAACACTTTCTTCAAGCACAGTAAATGGATCAAATATATGAGCAATTCATCTGGTGAGGTGTTCCAATAGGGGACAGCTAAATAGTCAAATATATACCATAATATTGGGGACGCAGTGGCTCAGCGGCTAAGATGCTGAGCTTGTTGATCAGAAAAGATTGGCAGTTTGGCGGTTCGAAACCCGAGCACTGCATAATGGAGTGAGCTCCTGTTACTTGTCCTAGCTTCTGCCAACCTAGCAATTTGAAAGCATGTAAAAATGCAAGTAGATAAATAGGAACCACTTCGACATTTAGTTATGCTGGCCACATGACCACAGAGATGTCTTTGGCTCTTCAGCTTTGTAACAGAGATGAGCACCGCCCTATAGAGCCAGAAACGACTAGCATGTATGTGTGAGGGGAATCTTTACCTTTACCTTTTTGTACCATAATAGGATCATATTTCCTTCATTTCTATCCCGATATTGAACAGGGATACTAATGGATATATTAGATACATTAGATACATTTCTGACAATGTTTTTTAAAATGCAATTTTCCACCGCTCCTAAATGGATTAACAAGTAGGAAAAGAAGTCTCATGGCCCAGATTCAGGATTCAGATTCTGAGTTTGAACTGAACGTGTGGTATGTCAGCTTCAGATTGGAATCACATGAGGCTGATCAAACACAGGCAACAGCTGAGCAGCTGGGAGAGTCATGTGAAGTGATACCAGACCTCCCAAATGATGTACCTGATGTTTTGAGAGCAGAGCAGTACACTGAGGCCTCTTATCAAACAAAGAAGTAGACCTTTGCGATAGCTGGCTGCAACTTATATAAGAATCTGCTCTGCCTCTCTTCTCTTTGGTGAAAGCAATGTCTGACTTCTGGCTTGTGTGTGAATGCTGTTCTTGGATTTCTGACTCTCAGACTGGCTGAAAACCTTGACACAGAGCTTTGAAACTTGGACACAATTTTGGGTGATTCTTCTGAATGTTCCTGTTTCAAAACTAACTGTGCTTTGTTGATACTCTTGTACTTCTTTGATAATTATGCTCCCTGAAAGTAAAACTGATAATCTCCCAAGAGAGCATCTGTGCTGAAATCCGAAGCACAACAGTGAGAATTTCATTGGAAGTTACATTTTTTCATCCAGTGAGCACATTGGATGTTCAAAAGATTAGGGTTATCTGACATATTTTATCTAATGTTTAAATTGTCCTCCATTACTACATTGAATAATAGAAATTAAGATTTTAATAGTGAGAAGAAAAATAGATGATTGCCGGACTCAAAAACAACTCCTTTCAGGAAATATGATTTTTTCCTGAACATCCCACAATATAAATAATATAGATATTAAATGGAGGGGAGGGAAAAAGACAAGGCCTAATACAAAGCTAATATATTTTGGTATCTGTTATTCTGTATGAAGGAATAATTAATTGATATTGCTATTTTTAGCTCAGAACAAGACTTTACTCAGGGAAGCATGAGAATACTTACAGGTATGTCTTAAATTCTTGACAAAATTATTTTGCTACTCAATGATTAGAAAAGTTTAAGAAAGGAAATGGTTCTCATTGTTTAGTCTCAAAGAGGAAATGATTTTCCCTCCTTGTTCAGCCTTGATCTTGTTGAGTCTCATGATGTTAGATAGTCAAAGCTGATGCCAGTCTTGTAGTTAATCTAACCCATTCCTTTATTGTGTGCAGAAAATTTAGAACTAGACCAATAGTTCAACTATAATCTATGAGCATATTGAAGATGGCCTGTGGGAAGCAAAATAACAATGCAATAATAATATAAACCCCATGCATTACTTTTACATCCTGCTCAGAGTTAGATAAACAGTTTGTTGTTTGGTATAATATTCTGTGAATTTAAATAGAGGTAAATCTATTGCACGTGTGTGGTTTTGTTGAAGTATACTTTCTTTGTTCAAACCTGTTTGATTCAGTCCTGATATCAGGGGCCACAGAAAACAAGTCTTTGCTTATTTTGAAGTGACATTTGAAGAAATATAAGAAGCATGCCATCATGTCTGTAGGAGGAGTGGCAGAACCTAAGGCCAGAGTTAAAAGAGGGATCAGCCTAGAATCCTTTTGTAGCCACAAGCAAACTAAATCCAACCCCCCTTGAATTCCATTGACCCTTATTTAAATCCAAGCAAGTGTGACCTCTTAGTTGAGAAGATTCTGGTGCATAAACATGATAAGCAATAAATCAGTTTAATTGAACCTTCAGGTATGACCAGATCTTTCACACCTGACATTATCCTCCATTAAATTTTATTTTTCTCCTGGCAGAATTTGTCTGTACCTTTTAATTTTCCCTCATAAGACTTGTTTTTATTTTATTATTTTTTGCTCACCTTTACCTTCTGTCAAATTCATTAACATTTTCATTTATATCCTTGGAAGTGCTGATGAACCACACACTATCACTCCATCCCACCCAATTTGGTATTGTCTGTCAATTCAATATGTATTCCACCATTTCTTGGTTGAACTTAAGAGTAGGAAAGCTTTGGCCCTTTAGCTATTGGTAAACTCAACTTCCAGCAATTCCTCCTACTGAAAAACTGTGCCCAAAATACAGCTAAATTTCATCTGCTTTACTTTAATATGATGAATCATTAATTAGCACTGTGAACATAAACCAATTATACTTATTTTGTCTATTTTTCTTTTAGCATCATTAATAAAAAAATCTCATTCTTAGCCAATCTCAAAACACTATGCTAAGTTAAAATTGGTTAGTACTAAAGTGAGAGGTGGTTTGAAAATTATAGGGACTAAGAAGAAAACAATGACAAACTATTTCCAGAACAGTTTCATGGAAAATAACAAGGTAGGAGGCCATAAAGTCTTCAGGGTTTGAGTTCAACTCAAAGGAATGTTACTTCATATATTATAATTAATATTATCATAGCCATGATGAAATTCCCATTCAAGTCTTCCTTCTGTATCCCTTTTAAAAAATCCCTAATTTGTTGCCTGGTTGGTTTCATTGTCATATGTGCACAAGCAGTTCCAGAGCCTATGAATAAACTGAACTAAGTTTATTTCTTTCAGCTCTTATTAGGATGTATAATCCTTCTGTGCAATATTACTCTCCCTTGGGAAACAGTGGGATTTTATCAAGAAATGGAACTATGTAAGTTCATTTTTTATAAACTGGGCTGCTTCTTGTTCACCTGGGTGTCATTGTTGAATTGATGAATGATGCTATACAGTGGTGATATTCAGCAGGTTCTGATCAGTTCTGGAGAACTGGCAGTGGAAATTTTGAGTAGTTCAGAGAACCAGCAAATCCCACCTCTGACTGGCCTCACTCCCCAACTATTCTCTGCCTCCCGAGTCCCAGCTGATTGTCTGGGTCTTCTTTTGTTGCCCTGCACAGGAGAACAGAACTGAAAATCAGGTTAGTGGGATGGAGAGGGAATGGGATTTTGTAGTAACCTTCCTCCAGGAGTGGAGTGGGAGTGGAGATTTTGCAGTACCCTTCTCCTGGAGCGGGGTGGGAATGGAGATTTTACAGTATTCTTCCCCTGCCATGCCCACCAAGACATGCACACAGAACCGGTAGTAAATTTTTTTGAATTCCACCCCTGATGCTATAGATGAAAATTATGCAGGAAATAAAAAATTGTCAACTCATAAAATATTTCTATGGTCTTTTTAGAGTTGCCAACAGAAAGGGAGTGGGGAGCTGTGGGGAGCTTGCATCCCATAAATGTTTTCAAAGATAGTTTCTAAATAACTGAAGTTTTTCTGCCACGCAAAATTCTAATTGGACATATGATTGATGACTCTTGGCTATGGATGTGTCCCATTGGAGAATATGAATTATGATACACCCAGGGGGTGGGAGAAAACCAAGGTCAAGGGTGACAATGAATGATGTGACTCAGAGTCAGGTAGCTGTCAGGGATCCAGCAGTTACCCCCATTTAAATCATGAGTTTCGAGTCGAACTTCCAAAACTTAAAGGAGATTTATTAGGAGTAAACATGCCAGCACTGCCTGGGTGTAACCAACTCAGAGACACATCAGAAGAATGGGTTCAAACTTATGGCTGTGTGATTTGCTTAATAGTTATAAAATTAGGTCAGATAAGGTGGCTGCCTCAATTTATAACTGGCACAATTTATAACCAAAATTCCAATCTCAATTGTGGTCATAAGCTGAGGACTACCTGTATTGTTATGTAGGAATGACACTTGGGAATGTGGGAAGGGAAATTGCTGCCTAAGGAATAGTCCAATAAGAGACGGCGTGGCCCACAGCTGCATAATAGGTAGAGAAACAGACTCATAAAGTATCCCTCTTTAGTTCCTGTATGGGAATATTTGTACTTTTGTAGATCCTGTTAAGGTAGCATTACAACAAAATGGAATCATCTCATCTGGTCATGTTTCCTATCTAACCTGGGAAGGCTGACATCAGTCTCACAAGTGTGAAAGTACAAATATCCCATCGTCCCCTTTAGTAAACTTTCTAAATACTGCACATCCTACTCATACTCTTCTCTTGGCTTCTGAAAACATAACTTAAGAAAAGGCCATTTTATACTTTGGAATAGCCTGGATTATGTAGATTAAAATTCATCTTTCTAGCTGCAGAGAAAGAATATTTACCTGCTTAGCCATTTCTCTCTTTGATTTGTGACACAGTGATCTTTTGGATCAAGCAAAAGAACTTGTGGAGAGCATGAGAGAGATCCAGGTATGTATATTGCAACATATTATAGTGCAATCTACTTATAATTATAACCTCTTGAATATTCAATGTTGGCCAAAAGTATTTCCATCCTTGAATCATATACATCTATGAGAGCATACATGTCTTTCTGGTGCATTCAGGCAATGGTTCTACCAACATTTGCTAATTTCTCATGTCACACTTGTATGATAGGATCAATCCTAATTAATTGTAACCTGAAATTCTGCTTTGGATAGAAACACTGATATTTTAGGTTTGAGTTAGGATATCAAAATGCCAAAGACACAAAGACATGGAAGACATTCAAATAAGCTTATAACAATATTTTGTTGTCTTTTGCTTTCTCTTGCTTATAATATGATGATGGTCAAACCTTAAAAATTAATATATTTATATAACATAGCAGCATTTAATTCTTGGTCCCATGAAACTAGGGAACACATTCCTTGTAATTCTGAAAATTGTTCTGATTTTTTTTTAAAGGCCAGCTTTATTTTTCAATTAATAAGACTACCTAAAATGTACTAGGATAAAAAATGGATTAAAAAAAAAACCAGAATCAGATATGTTAATATTTAGTTCTCAGATGATGGAGAATTCTGAAGACGCCTAGCTTGGTGGAAACCATTCATATCTTAGAAGCATTTTTATGAGAAAACCCACTCTAGATACTTCCCTCTTACCTGGAAATCATTCAACTTTTTTCATGACAGGAACTTTCAGATTAGAGTCCAAACGGTACTTTTTCAAGAGCCAACTGGACTTTCTGATTTTTCTTTGAAGACGTTTCTCTTCTTATCCAAGAAGCTTCTTCAGCTCTGGGTAAGAAGTGAAACGTCTTCAAAGAAAAACCAGAAAGTCCAGTTGCCTCTTAAAAAAGCACTTTTGGGATAACCATGACCAGGATGACTGAGAATCTCTATAGACTTTCAGATTAGAATTTTTGACCCTAACATTTAAATAAGTGCTATTTTTACAAAGTTCATACTATGATGAATCTATTTTTTGTGTGTGTTGGTTCTCCAAACAGATTTTGGTAAAATTGTGAAGAGGACACAGTACAGCTCCTCTTTCTTATTGTAACTTGAAACCTTTATCCTAGTTTAGTTCAGCTAGTAATGTGGCCCCAAAGATTGTAATAAATGTAATAAAATAAAGGAAGTTAGCTACGAGGCTCAAGGCAATTCCTTTACATTCAGTGTAGTCCAAGCAAGCCAAAAACTTGCATATGTCTTGTTTAGTGATTAAGGCTTGAATCCAGGAGACTGTGAATTCCAGTAATGTCTTAAGCATAAAAGCTAGCTAGGTGACTTGTGGCCAACTTAGCCCAACTCACTCACAGGGTGATTGTTGTGGAAAAAATAGGTGGAAAGTATAGTATTAGGTATATTCACCACATCCATTTATTTATAAAAATAATAATAGTGGGATTAAAAATATTTTTAAAAATCAAACAAACTGCCTAGGACAATTATTGTAATCTGGCCATTCAGAAATATTGAGGACAGGTGTATCAGCTGTTCTCTTTAACCTCTTCCTTGTGATAGCTTGTGTTCTTTCCCCTTAGTTGTTTGACTATCAAAATAACTGGAAGCTAATCACAGTTTTTCACCTGTGTTCTTCGCAGAATTCTGACTCCCAGGTAAATAAGAGGCATGCGTCTTTACTTGTTGGTGTTGAAGTTTCTTGGATGGTGCCAGCTTTTTTTAGAATACATAAGCCACCCTAGGCAGGGTCATCTGCAGGGGGCAAAAAATATATGTTTAATACCCGTAAAAAGGGGCTGGAGTTTTGATTACATTATCATGGCTGCTATATTGACTTTTTGACCGCTCCAGCAAATGGCCTTTCATCTAGGCCAGGGGTGTCAAACTTGTGGCCCACGGGCCAGATGCATCACATGCTGGTCCCACCCCTACCCAATTTAGGGAAGGGGGAAAAAGTTCCGATATGCCATGTGATATCACCATGACAACGTGAGTTGACACCCTGATCTAGGCAGCAGTATCTTCAGGATCTCATTGCATTTGCCTGAATGATAAAAGCTGCATTGCTCATGCAAAATTGCAATGATTGTAAAAATGAGGTGTGGCTGTATTGCAATGCTGCAAGACTGATTTTCCTTCCCAAATAACATTTTATTTTTCCTTTAGTAGTATATTACACATAATAATTTGTATTATTAAAAATAATTCATTTTCCTAAGGGATAAGCTTTCTCTTCTTGAAGATTTAATCAAATCTTATTAAATTTAAGATTTAAATCAAAATGTATTAAACATTCTTAAATATGTGTACAGTAACAGTTAATCATCTCCCACATTTTAGAAAATGCTACGAATACTACAGTGAATTACTTAATATGGAAAAATCAATTTATTTATGCTTGCAGTCAAAGTAGCAGATTAATAGCACTGATATCATAGTGTTGAAATTCAGCAACAAATCAATTTCAACAGTATATCTGGAGTTTTTTTGCATTTTTCATTTTAAAAAAATGAAAAAAAATATGAATGATTTGTAAATGATATGTACAATATATTTAAATTTATGCCTACTTGGCCCCTAAATTCTTTTATACTATTCATGTTGGTCCACTTCTCATTTCATTGTTGTCATGGCCTCTAAAGTACATTTTTAATTTTAAAAAAATTGTGCCAAGTTATGAATAGATTGCCCCTTTGCCTAATCTAACAAGTAAGACTTCACAGGACATTATGTAAACTCAATCACAAGCCTTGGGAAAGGTACACGTTTTTTGTCTTCACAAATACATATTAAAAATATTTTCAAAATATAATAATTTTAGCAGAAGAGTCCCTGTAAAAAGTATGTGCCCCACTTAGAATTAGGGTTTAGTTCTAAAATTATTGAATATAGATTATTTAATGCAGGAAAGAAGACGGTTAATCCATAACCATATTTTCATTGATTAAATTAAGAAATGGAAAATTCCCACTCTTTTAAAGATATATTACTTGAGATTCCTCTCCACGCTGGTGAAATGAGAGATATAAGAGGTAGACATTATTCTGACATGTTTGATTTGGAGTGAAAAAGTTGCACTGTTGACTATTTTCTCATATAAATTGCTTTATTTCAAACAGGATATTTCCTGCTTCAACAGCATAAAGAAACTTGAAAGAGTATTGGATTTTTTATACAGAGAAGTATGAACTTTTTCCCAGCTTCAATAATTTTGAAACATTGGAGTTATTGATATGGACTTATGTATAGCATATGCATATCCCTGTATCTGTGACAGCCAGTGTAACATAGTTAACATCGTTAAGGGAATAGGGAGACCCAGTTCTTATAGGCAGCTGGTGGTTTTGGGCCAGGAATTCTCCTTCTTTAAATGCTAGATTGGAAAGTTGAAAAATACTTATCTATTTTGGGCCAGCAGAATAGAATAGAATAGAATCTTCAATCAAAGGACCTTCATCCTGTAATGGATTGATTCAGCCTGATATTACTATTACCTATTACGGTATTAGTAATATCATACACACAAATATATACAGACCTACAGATATTCTGCTCACTGTTATATTTGTCCCAAGATGGTTTATAATGTAACAATAAATATGAGCTCCACTCAAACCACTGAACATGAATTATTGCTATTTTTACAATAAAAATTGTAGTGTTTATAATAAATCCATTGCCCACATAAAACATCCCCTATGGGAAAATGTCTGGTTGCCTAATTTATTCACATTGAATTACAGAGGTAGTTCCAATGTTGGAACATGTAATTAGTGTGCAGGGAACATCCTTCCCCTTGGAAAGTTGGGGAAAGTTGTTTTAGAATTTAAGTAAAAGTAATAAGATCCAGCTCAATCTCACACACCCTTCTCATTATACATTACCTCTGTTGATGTATACATATTTCTATCAAAGTTTTGCCTACAGATAATAGCTGTTAATATTATTTCATAATCCAAAAAGTTTAGTTTCAGTTGTGTACAGTTATGTCCATACATAAATAGCATGCTTAACCTAGATACTCAGTTGATCCCCAATACACTAAACCAGGGGTCCCCAAAGTTTGGAGATCTCTGCACTAAGCTCAAACTAATCAAATAGGTGTGTGCAACCTGCTCAGAAACCTAACCAAGAATAATTCCAAACAACCTGTGAATTGTTGTGAATTTATTTGGTAGGTTTTCACCTGATTTAAATAAACTGGCTGTATGAATATTGCTCAAGCTCTTTCATAGGCTAAATCAGTATCCATTCTCTCAGTGAAACTTCTTTTACCATTCTCTTCCATCCTGAAATAGTGAGCAAGGATTGCAAAGGTACCAAAGTTTATAGTAAAGATTGGTGGTAGAAATCCTTTTCTGCAATAGGAAACAATTAAAGTAATTCATTTGGCTATTCTTCTATCACTGCAGGTTCCTAAAGTCTTTGTAAATCTGGTGGATTTTACATTGCTCCCAGTCTCAACTCTTTCACACTCAGATCGGAATTATGTCAGGTAACCCAAAATTATAAATTGAGACACTTTTCCTTTTCCATTTTAGCTATGTATTGTTGTTTTCTTTATTTTTCCCCCAGAGGTTTGTTCGAAAAATGCTCTATATGATTTGGCAAATCACTACTCATTTAGGCTTCACTCATAAAAGTTTTCACTTGGGGTCCTTTGGCCCATTTCTGTATTACCTTAACATGTACCAAATGTGCATGTTGATTAGCTCCTGGAAGTTGAATTTTCCCTGTTGTGGTGCCTTTGTAGAATTCCCAGGCAGTTGAGGAATTTCCAGGTTATGGATGTTTATTCTACTTTCTTAGTCATGCCAAACAGGTTGTGTGATTGTAGGCATCCACAATGACTTATTATGAATCATGATATTGCATAAATGAGAATTTATTCAGTTTGCATGATAACAGATGATTTTTGTAAGCTCCTGAAAATCTGTTTGATTATAACACGATGGAAACATATTTAATAAATGTCATTTCCCTCCTTCTGTCCCTCTGGACACTGCACTGTGGTATCAGATATCGGACTAGGATTGAGTAGATTTAGGTTCAAAGCTGCTCACAGCCATGGAAGCTTCTCCATCAAGTTCGAGCCAGTCACTTTCTCTGCAGAGGAGTATTCTTGTGCTGGAGGAAAATGGAAGGAGAGAGAATTATGTTTGCTACTTTAAGCTCCTTCTTAAAGCAGCATACATAAATGGAAAGGAATGGAATATAGCATTCCATAAATGGAACATAAATGGAACAAACATGGCATTTGTGATAGATTATTTCACTTTAAACATTCTAAAATGACTGAAACAAAAGTGACAAAAAATGAACCCCATAACATATTTTCTTCTAAGCAAAAGTGACTCTCAGCACCGATAAATTGCATTTCTTATTTGTACTTAATAGAGCACATTAGAATATTTGTATCAATTTTGAGTATTTTGGCATTTGGGAATCTCTGGACTTTATCTGTAAATAAATACATAGGAGACAATACTAACAAATAAACTTTTATCAAGTAGTTATGTCAGAAAATAATGCCAATCTTTTAAAGAGGAAAAGTAGTGATATGCAAAATATTTTGAATCTGAAATGTTTTGAGCTTGAAGCTTCCTATTTCAAATTAAAAACAGTTGTTCTGAACTTCCTGGACATGTTCCCATTCTGTTCCTGAACTCTGGAAGTATTCAAAATTGAACAGCTCTTTGAATAATTGATTGGAATATTGGAACATTTCCAAGAAGAATATACCATCCAATTTTAAGCTTGAGATAGTTTAAATTCAAAATATTTTGCACATTTCCAAGGAAAAGATAGACTAGCTGGTTATGCCAAGAAATTGTCTATTGAAGACACCCATTTTTCCTTTGCTAGATATCAAGAGATTTCATGTTTTAAATTGAGATTTTGTGGCCTTCCATATTTTTACTCTGCTTTCCTATTGATGTATTCTAGGAATATAGTTCCTAATTCATGCATTTGTTTCAGAAACTGTTCCAAATTAAATGCATCTGTACATAAATGGGTGTATCAGGTGAGTAACATGGTTTAGTGAAAAGAGAATGTGCCTCCCATTGTATATTACAAATAGACAACCTGTTTTTAATGTTTCATATCCCTTTTTCATGGTATCATCCACTTCTACAAAGGAGCCTATCATGACCAATTTGAGAGCGCTTGGGACAAGATTGTTACAAGATCACCATCATCACCGTCAGTTGCTAAACTGATGAAATGGATGGAATCTGCTGCTAAATATGTCTGATTACTTAGAGAAAGAAAAAGCATCACTGAAATGCCTCCAGGATATGGAAAGTCTACTGTGAAATCCAATGTTAGCCTTTCTAGGCTTATGCTTTTCTTAAGAAAATGGATTTATGTGAAACGTTTCATAGCCACTGGGGCATTTTTAATGGTCATTAAGAAATAGATTATTTTCCTTATTTTGTTTATATTTTGACTATGTACTTTCATTATTCAGATTTACTAGGCACAATAAATGGGCTTTATTTAAATCAAGGAGAAATGTGAATATTGCACTCAACTCTCTGTAGGGTTTTTTTTTCTTAAGTTCTTGTTATCCCTTTCTATAGGATGCTTTGGAAAAGTTACTGGCATCTGAAAAGTATGCCCTAAGGAGAGATTTCACTGCAAGTCTACAAATTTCATTTGAAGAAGAAACTATGCAGCTTGCAACAGTAAGAATTGCAAATTTCTTATATTTTCTAGGCCTTCTTCTTTTCTTTTTCTCCTTTTTTCTTTTCTTTTTCTCCTTTTTTCTTTTCTTTTTTCTTTTCTTTTCTTTTCTTTTCTTTTCTTTTCTTTTCTTTTCCTTTCCTTCTTTCCTTCGTTTTCTTTGTTTTCTGTGTATGTGTGTGTATGTGTGTGTGTCTTTGAGTCAGTATTAATTCCTGGCAACTGCAGGAACTGTAGGATTTCAGAAGTGGTTTGCCATTGCCTTGTCTGTTCAGGAGTCTATGCAGTGTTGGCTCAGAGAGTGAGTGGAACAAATTAAGGAACAGTAGGAGCTGGTGGGTGGAGCACAGGGAAGGAGTAGTGTGGAGAGGGTCTCTGTCAAGCCTTTTCTAGCAATCAGTGCAGTTATACTGTTGCTACTGCTTGAAGTCACTATGGTCCTGGTCTCCTGCAGACCAACTATACTACTTATGACTATACTACTATACTCCATTCTTATTTCAAGTCAGAAAGCTTAGGGTTGGAAAGTTAAATTAACCATCAGGAGAGACATCGGAATTTGTTAGGCATGGATAGCCAAATATTATTTTATGGAGTTCAATTCCTCACCACTAGGAATTGAGTTCTTAGACCTTTGCCCTTTAGAGAAATAGCAGTAGCCCTTAAATTTACAGTATATAGTGCTTTACAGTCCTCTAAGTGTCAGTATATTGCCCCTAACAATCTGGGCCCTCATTTTATTGATCTCAGAAGGATGGAAGGGTGGGTCAACAGGATCTTACCCTTTCGGGATCGTTTATTGAGAACTATATACTAGTTTTAGGAGCTATATCTATAAGAAGATTTGGAAAGAAGATCATGAACTCTAGGTGCCAAGTTGTCAAAGCTTCACTGGGGGCACAATAGACATGAATATTGCAACCTTTTATGACTGCAAAAAACACTAAAAGGCTAAAAGGACATCCATTCTCCATACAATGGACTGAAAAGCTTCTCTTTTCTAGGTAAACAATTATGCTGATAGTTCTGTTGGAGAATTGTTTATAAATTAAACAGTCATTTTTCTGTTTAAGGAAGATAATTTAAATGTTAATAATTTAATTGTACAATGCAAAACACAAAAGACTAATATTTGTAGCATATGTCATGCATATGAGATGACATGTTTGGGATTTTTAAAAAATGTGTATACATAAAGTAGTTGGGTTCGTTAGATTGCCTGTTTGAAACTAAATGTAAAACATTATTCAATTTACCTCCATCCTTAATTATGTTGCAGGTTGATTGTGATATTGATTATTCACTGAAGGAGGCAATAGTGAAAAATGCAGGAAGGAAAATTGCTGCTGTAGGAATTGGACTTTGGAACAATATGGTAAGAGGACATGAAAATATATGGAAGACTTCACAGTGTTTTTCATTCTAAGGAAAAGCTGCAGTAGGAATGGGTATAGCCCTTTTTTCAGGAAGAGGCTTTGAGATAATGACTAATCAGAGACTTATCATTGTAACTAAGCAAGAATTTGAATTCAGGTGACCATGAAGCAAATCTGTCATTCTGACTACCTCCTTAGGTTTAACTTCTTCAGCCTGGTTTCTTTTCAATGTGTTGACTTTCAATTCAACAGCTGCATAAAACAAGTATCAGTGACTTCTGCATAATTGATGAGTTCTAACTTTCTTTTGGATGTGGACGTCCTTCACTTTAATGACCCCCATTTATCTGATATGGAAGGACAAATGTTAAATCCTTGAGTCAAGATTGTAATCTTGGATCACAAGAGCTGCACTTACTTGTCTTGATCAAGTTATCTCTTTTATCCATAAACACACATAATGATGTCAAAGTTCTTGTCTCAGCCCTCTATTTATTGCCAGTCGGATGCCTTGATAAGGGGACAAAGGGTGGTATCCTAGATTATTAAATTTGATTTGCTTTTTAAAAAAAAATCACGACACTTGAATTGTAATTCCAATTTAAAATCTGATATGCATGTTTACCTGAGCTGGAAAAAAGATTGTTGAATCTCCCGCTCCCTTTTTTTAAACCTAATTAAAAAGTTTGCAATCTACCCATTCCAGTATTTTAAAAGAAAAGCTTTATTGCTAAACTATAAATTACACATTTCCCAAGTGGGAAATTTTTCCATCTTCTGCTCATCTCTCCCTTTTAAGCCACTTCTCATTCTTCTTTTCATAATTCTTCAAAGTTTCCCGATGAGCATCTCTCTGGGTGTTTCTGTATTAATGGCTTCAAATAGTATTATTCAAAAGATACTGTACAGCTGTCCCATCTGTTGTGAACACAATTATTGTGGTAGGAGAAAAGCCAGAGAATCGGTGTGGAAATAAAACAGTTGTTAGATGAAGACATTGACCACAACACACTATAAATGAGGCAAATTTTACAGATCGTGACGCTGCCCTTGAATAATTTTGGAATAAGAGGCAGAACTCTACTTTAATATACCCTAAGAACTGTTGTGCTTCACTATCCAGGTTCTCTTTTTACCAGAAGAATATGACCAAAGATTTATTTCCCCCTTTTATGTACTGTGGTTTGCAAGGATGTAATCCATACAAGTAAAATATCTGATAACTGCCAGAATTTTAAAAAAATATAATAAAGATGACCTTATTTGATCAGCATCTCTAACAAGGAGGCTTGATGTTCTAGAGAAAAAAGTCCATAAGAAATCAGAATAAGAATAACAAAATAACCAAATCCTTGTAGTTCCTTATACACAGCTTAATTTTCCTTAGTTATTTATTAAATTTCATTTACTTATTTATTAGATTTTACACCACCAGGCCCAAGGGACAAATGTCTTGTTCTACGAATATGATACAGAAAAAAAATAGAAAATTATTTTATATCTCTCTATATCAGTGGCTCTTAAACTGGGATTAACATTCCTTCATGTTAGGACCAGTTTAGTCAAGTGCTTCAGCTAAGAAACACTTATTGCTTATATCCATTGTACTCAGAAGCAAAGCTATTGTCCTTGTAGTAGGCTTACAACTCAACCCTGCAAAGGAGTAACTGGAGGAGTGATGAACTGAGCAAACCTCATTTTTGGTTTTCTTTCTATTTTTTAATTTTAGTTGACTCCAACTGGTCAGAAGAAGTCCTATCACTTCACAGAAGTACCTGATCCAAAGTGTCCTTCTCAGGTAGAACAATATTTTCTGCACACAACTTTAATATTATTTCTTTTTCCAGAGAAATACTTTCTCTCACTGGGGTGAGCAAAACATGTGTGGCTCTAGGGTTCTATGGTTGTTAGTGAACTACAATACCTTGTAACTCCAGCTAAGATGACTGATTGTAAAGGCTATTGGATGTTTCTATTTCAGCAACACTTCCAAGATTGATTTCTACCCTTGCTTTAAGATTTATATATAGTACCTTCCAGATTGTGGATAATATAAATTATTCTCCAAAACGTCTGGTGGCCATCAAGTTCAGGAAAGCTGGTTAAAGAAATTTAACACAGTCTTTAAAACCTGCATTATTTCTATGTATAACAGATAATGTTAGATTGCCCAGAGTTACCCTGTAATAAGATGGGTGGCCAATATGTTTTACAAATAAATTTTAAAAAATGTTCGAAGAAAAAAAATGTTATTCTGTAAATTTCTGTAGGAATGAGCACAATATATATACCTAAAGTGATATACAGATAAATTTTACTTCTTCCCGCATTTCATGGTACACTATCCATTAAAAAGGCATTTTTTTTAAAAAAAATCTGAATATATTTGCATGTAGTTTTAGTGCATTTCTAAATAAAAATCTAACTTAAAGCAAAAACAGAAAAAAATGGACAAAACACAACCCCCAAAAAGATGGAAGCATCTCTAAATTATGAGTACCTATTCTGTAATATAATTTCCTTTTTGGAACAGATGAATTGGTACATTGTATCCTTTGACCAGCATGAGTTAATAACACAAATAGCAGTATAGTCCAAAAGTTAATGAACAGTTATAATTAATCCTAAAGGTTAAAGGAAAGCAATAATTTTCAAGAAATATACCCCTTGCTGGGGAGAAATAACAGAAGAAAGGTGTTATGTTTAAATTGTGATCTCATTTCTTTTCAAAAAGATCTGATTGGCCATTGTGGTGATATGAATCTCTCTTGTTCTGTGCAAAAACTCCATAACAACTGTTACAACCTGAGTGTAACAGTTCTGAGCCATTTTGGACTAGCAATCCTCTGCAGATAGTGCTCAGTTTACGACCACAATTGAGGCAAAATTTCTGTTGTTCAGTGAAATAGTTGTCAAGTGAGTTTTGGTCCATTTTATGACCTTTCTTGACACAGTTCTTAAGTGAATCACTGCAGTTGTCAAGTTAGTAGCACAGTTGTTAAGTAGCTTCCCCCTTGACTTTGCCAGAAGATCACAAACTGTGATCACATAACCCCATCTCACTTCAGTTGTCATAAATATTAATCAGTTGCCAAGGATCTGAATTTTGATCATGCGGCCATGGGTATGTTGCAACACTCATGAGTGTTAAAAGAGGTTATAAGTCACTTTTTTCAATACTGTTGATACTTATGGTGGATTAAGGCTCACTGGTGCCCTAAGCACTGATAAATCTTAGTGCGCCCCACCTTTGTAACATACTGTACAAACAAAACCAAGCTGAGGCTACATAAAAGTTTTTGTGGTCCCCCCTTTGGGCCTGGTGCCCTAAGCATGTGCTTAGTTGCTTAATGGTTAATATACCACTGGATACTTCAAACAGTCATTAAAGGAATGATTGTAAGTAGAAGACTACCAGAAGTAATAGAACAATGTCAGGTCCCCTTTGTCTTTGCACTTTCTTGTGTTATGTGTCAGGCTGATGTTTTGCACTACAGGGGAAAAAAACAGTAAAGGTTAGTTAAAGATGATCTGAAAGTGAGACAAGGGTTAGGGGCATGGAGTAAAACTGAGGCTATTTGATTATTCTAGTCATGCTGCAAATAGCTAATGAAACAGGATGGCAATCATCACCAAGTGTTGTGATGAACAAACTTTCCAGTTTGGAAAGAGGAGCAATAAATTCCAAAGTCTAATTCAGGACAACTGTGATGGCCCAGGGTGGGATACAAAATAAACACAGCCATCAAAACAGGTGAAGCCCCTTTTATTCCTTCACTTTGCTTCAAAGCTCCAAATATCCTTTACTGAAAACTGAAAACTTTCCTACAAGCAGTTACAAAAAGAAGGAAATGCCGTTTAAACTAAAAATGGCTGGAAATTATAAAGAGGAAAAACAACACAAACCATACTGAAGCAATTAAAGCAAGATGTCCACAGATACAGGAATACACACTGGGAAGGATGCCAAATTCAGAGTGGAACAACAGACAAAAGATATTTCCATGCTTTGTTTCCAGCACTGGCCCATACGCATGTCTGTCCTTTTAATCAGTTCTCACACTGCAACCATGAAGAGGATCAAGGCCCTTTCCTCCCCCATAGACCATGCCATTCAAGTGTCTCTCCTCCCTGCGTGCCCTAGGATGGAGATGGGATGGGCCTGGGTCTTCCTCTGACTGACCAGCCAGCCTCTGCCCTTCCCCAGCCTCCTCCACAACCTCTGGAGCCACACTTCCACTCCTTGTCGGCTGTTTCTCTTCTCCCTCAGAATCAGTCTCTAACAGGGGCATAAAACAACTGAACTTTTGCCATGTCATTAAACACTACAAGAACCCAAATTTTGGCACTCAAGGTGGTAGCAGTTTAATTTAAAAAAAAAAACATTTTATAAGAGAACATAGGAAGCCTGCCTTGCCCACAGTAATCTACATAAACTGGCAGCATTCTCCAGAGTTTCAGGCAGGACTTTTCCAACCTCCAAAGAATCCTGAGTTCTTCCTGTGCAGAGCATATACAGTATGTTACAATTGAGTTTTGCTTTTCTCCAACCATTAAGGTCAGAATCACAGCAACCAAATAGACAGAAAAAAGCATGTTCCAGGCTCATGTCAGTGGGCTTTCAAATGTGTCTCCAAGGACGTTTGTTCATCAACTGGCATTGCTTCTTCATGGTGTTAGTGTACCATTGAAAATGGAAGAAAGATCTTTTGAACTCAACTGTGCTTCCTGATTAATGTATATTTTACATTTGCTATTTAATGCAAGGAAAAACTAAATTGTAGCCTGATTGTGTCTGAAAAGTAATTATAGTTACTTGTTTTAGCAAATGTGTCTTCTACAGGGTGGTGTTCTTCTTTAAAAATAGAATAATAATGCAATAAAATAGAAACAAACTTATGCAATTTTATTACTACAATAAAATTACAAATTTGAGATCCCACATGATAAAAATTAATGCTGAGTCAAAGTAGTAAATATGAGGTTCCAAGCTCAGTCATGGAATAGAATAGTAGTTAAGGCACTAATGGTAGGTTAAATGGCAAAGATCTGAAATGATAAGCTTAGCTTATCAAAACACACCTTAAATTTCCTGTTGGGAAGGGTTCTGCAATCACAGGGCCATCAGCAAGAAGCATTTTCTCTGAGTCTTCCCTCTGAATTTTGAAATGAAGGAGATCACCTGGGAAATTACTTCCTTGCATAACTATTGTGCTTCAGCATGCAAAAGAAGCACATACAGGTAGTTTTCAACTTACTACCACAACTGAATCCAACATTTCTGTTGCTAAGTGAGACACTTGTTAAGTGAGTTTTGCCCCACTTTGCAATCTTTCTTGCCAGTTGTTAAATGGATCACTGCAGTTGTTAAATTAGTAACATTTTTTCAGTGTCTTTGTAACTTTGAATGGTCACTAAACAAAATGTTTGTAAATCAAGGACTATCTGTACTGAAGTCTAACCCATAGAGATCTTTAGAGATCCAAACTACCACTTAGCCAATTGTTGTGGTTAGCCGGCAGCAGATGCGGATGGCTGAGGAGAGCGAGGACTCAGATGAGGGGCCAGGACCATTCGGGAGTGGACTGCTGCCTTCAGAGATTGTGCGGGCTGGCAGCAGCGATGAGGAGGTTCCTGAGGAGCCTGTGCCAAGTACGTGTGCGTGCAGGATTGCTCACAGGAAAGAGCAGTTGCAGCAGCATGGGCGACTCAGGAATAAGGCTGCAAGGTAATGGCCCCTTCTTCAAGAAGATAAGAGCCGGCTGTGAATCAGATGTTCTTTGTAGGAAGCAAAGATGTTTTGAAACTAGAAGCTTGTGGACATTGCAGTATCTTAAGTTGGTATTTGAAGACTTTTGTGTTGTAAAATATTTCTAGGTAACCTTATCTGTTATTCTTGGCAACCTCACACAGTTTTGGTGCAGCTTGTGCTTATCAAAGTTAATTAGTTTGTGGCAGCCTTTTAACCATGGAGTAAGAATCATTAAAAGGTTTCTGTTCCCTTTGGTTTGTTTTTGTTTTATTGGAAAAGGTTTGGGTCAGAACAGCAATGCTTAGAAATAAACCAAGTGTCATTAAAAGTCACAGAGGGATTGATATCAATTAAAATCTCTTCTGTGTCTGGACTGCTCTTATTAGCCGGTAGCCCTGACATACTCACAGATCTTGATCATCCATGGAGGAGTCATATTGCACATAATATACTATTAAGTATTTGGATCTCTCTCTGTGGATTGACCACAGAGACTTTTCATCAGTTGAAATGATTGCTCTGATGACTTCATCTCTGGTAGCAAATGATTGCTCATTTTAACTGTTTTCACTATCTTATCTTTTCAGGACTACCCGTACATCTTCACATACAGGAATAGTAATTACTCACCTTTTCCTGTGGTGTCATGGACTGAAGCACAGCCTCAGGTATGGAAAATATTGATTGCACAATATTTTATTATTATGGATTGGAGATGAAAGGAGGTTTGGTACAACATTTTGCATACCTCATTCTTTCCTAAGGAGGAACTCTACTTCTCCTATCTGTTCAACATGTTCACCTTTCCCAGTTGCCAAATACTGGAGACTGTGTATAATTCATTGTTCTGTGTCTCTTTTCAGAAAATGAACTTTGGGACCATTATTCCATGTTCTGAACGTAGCCCCTCTAACACAGTTCCTGTCTCAGGTACATATTCTGTTTATGCAGTTATTTTAGTCTGCAAGGTCTGGAATCTCTCAATATTTATTAAGACAAAGATGGGAATCTTATTTATCTGTGAACTTGAGCTCAAGGCAAATACATAGGGACTTTGCCATCCAAACGTAGCAGAATTATAAGCAAAAATACAAAGTCTTTTGATCGACTTTATAAGATGGAATGTATTCTGTATACAGAAGAATGAATATGAATAGTTTCTATAATAAAGAACAATTACACTGAGAATGGGAGATTTTTTTAAAAAAACCTTTATTTCCTTTTTATTCCCACTGCAATCAGTCATACATATCTGTATTTTAGCACCAAATCTATTGGCCCTTTAAATGATCTGAAAATATAATAGTGACTTGAGTTTCATTGAAAATGGCCATGTTGAATGTCCATCCATTCAACAATTGGATTCCCTTTTTTCTGTATCAAATATTCATTGAGAAAATGTGACCTCCACCATAGGACACTCATCAAGAACTTGATATATAATATGAGACCAAGGATATGAATATATATGCTTAAATATATATTAATACTAAATTCAGATAAATCTCTGCTCCTGATGGAACAAGGAGGATAGAAAATAGAGTGCATAATGTTGTTACAGACCACATTTAATACTGCAAGGTCTAAATGAGTTTACTGAGCATTGAGGCTCATATTTTGAAAGCATAATCATAGGTGGTTCTTGTAGAAAAGACAAAGTGAGGATTATTGGCTTGAGTTTACATTGGTGTTTTTCAACCCAGGGCAACTTTAAGATGTGTGGACTCCAACTCCCAGAATTCTAGCCATCTTCTTCAGTTCTGGGAGTTGAAATCCACACTTCTTAAAGTTGCCAACATTGACAAATGCCTTCCATAAATTACAGATTACAGATAATCAGAGTTGGAAGGGACCTTGTAGGTCATCTAGTCCAACCCCCCACTCAAGCGGGAGACCCTACACCATTTCTGACAAATGGCAGTCCAATCTCTTCTTGAAAGTCTCAAGTGATGGCGCTCCCACAACTTCCGAGGGCAAGCTGTTCCATTGGTTAATTGTTCTCACTGTCAGAAAGTTTCTCCTTGTTTCCAGGTTAAATCTCTCCTTGTTCAGTTTACATCCATTATCCATCCATTATTCCTTGTCTGGCCTATAGGAGCTTTAGAAAATGGCTTGACCCTCTCCTCCCTCTGGTAGCCCCTCAAATATTGGAAGACCGCTATCATGTCTCCCCTAGTCCTTCTCTTTATTAGACTAGCCAAGCCCAGCTCCTGCAACCATTCGTTGTATATTTTAGCTTCCAGTCCCCTAATCATCCTGGTTGCTCTTCTCTGTACTTTTTCTTGAGTCTCAACATCTTTTTTATAATGTGGTGACCAAAACTGGATGCAGTACTCTAGGTGTGGTCTTACCAAGGCTTTATACAGTGGTATTAGTACTTCCCTTTATCTTGACTGTATCCCTCTGTTACTAAATGTATTTGTAGGATAGATTAGTAGTGGGAATCTAATACAAGTGTTTATTTCTAACATTATCACAGTAGACCATCAAGTATGATGATAAATCCTTGACAGGTTGTGATGGCTGAAGATAATGGGAGCCCAGATACCACATTAGGGAAGGTTTCCTTATTAAAAAGAGAATGAGGAATTACGATACTTCAGTTCAGAACAGTATATGCTAGATATAAATGTTTTTCTACAATACATACTAAAAAAGTAGTTCTGTGCTGAAGGAAGAAGGAATAGCATTAACTGCTCTTCTAGTTTTGTTCTTGGTGAAAAAAAACTTCCACTTGGTGAAGTTTTTATCATTGATGCATTTCTAGACTTCTTTGATACCACAGCATTGTATCAGACAGAGTCACATGGTTGAGTAGAGTGGCTTTGGAAATTGAATGAATAAATAAATAAATTCAATAGAGTCAAGACAAAATCAATTATTATTTTTTGCTTATCTGTAGAACATCTGAAACCACAATAAAGCTAATTAATTGTTAAGGTTCAATTTTTTACGCAAGGAGTCGTGATTTCAGGCCTTTCAAAGTAGCTGGAAGACTTTGGGGCTAATTTTTTGCCGGGATTGCAAGTAACGGCAGAAATATATACATACATACATCTCCAGGCATGGGATAGTGCAAGCCATTTATTTTATTTCCTTTTTTTGCATGGAATGAGGGTGAGGTTGCCAAAGGGAAGTACTCTTGCTTGTTGGCTGAGGAATATTCAGAAAGCTGAAGGATGGAGGTTGATCCAAGGTGAAATAGATGTTCAGCTCAAAATGCCCCTTATCATACATGCATCATGTCACATACTGTAGGAAAATTTCTGTGTTCTGATTTTGGAAAGATTTAACCAGGGATCTCTGCAAAGAGCTTCAATATTAGGTGACCTCTTCCAACTATTGGTGTGGGGTGGAGAATCTGACTCATCATAGAATCTGTTCTGTAAAGTATTCTAAGGAATATAAGATGGTTTCCTTTGATCCTGTGGTGGCACAGTGGTTAGAATGCAGTACTGCAGGCTACTTCAGGCTACTTCTGCTGGCTGCTGTGGCTGGCTGAAATTTGGCAGTTTGAATCTCACCAGGCTCAAGGCTGAGTCAGCCTTCCATCCTTCCAAGGTTGGGGGCAATATGCTGACTCTGTAAACCACTTAGAGAAGGCTGTAAAGCACTGTGAAGTGGTATATAAGTCTAAGTGCTATTGCTATTTTAGGAATCTTAGCATTTTTAGGAATTTTCCCTTCCAGTTCACCTATTCTTTACTTGTTGAATTGCTAAGTATTCAAACATGTTCCTTGCTTCATGTTACACACTGATTTTCCAATTATTTTTATATAGAAAAAGAGAACTGAAAGAGTAATTTGTGTAAAAATGTAGCTTTTAAAGGACAATCTGGCTTCCTGTGAAAAGCTTCTAAATAACAACCACTAGAAACCAAAACATTTAATTTACTTGCTTTGTAAAAAAAAAAAAAAAAGCCACATGCAAAGTATTTCTTGAGAAATAGCTAGGAAATAATGTTGTATTAATCTCTTTAGAAGAAGAATTGGTGAGAATATGGTGTTCTGGTTAGAAGGATGAGTTTTTAGTAACATGACTTTTAAGTAACAACATTTCAAGTTCTTACAAATTCTCCAAAGAAGTATATTATAAATCCTAAAGATTTTCTAAAACTAATATCATTCTCATTCTTTTTTTTTTATAGTTCATAACTTGAGGCCAGGAGATATAAAAGTTATAGGTGCCCTTGGGGATTCAATAACAGTAAGTGTGGATCACCAAATGTACAGTTGTCTATCAGACTGAGCAATATAAAAAGCATTTTTGAATTCTAATTTGAAAAAGGAGGAACAAATGATCTTCAAGGCCAATTGAATTTTTGATGTTTCCTTCTGCTATAGTCCCAGTGATACTGGGCTATTAATCACCTTCAGACTAGAAATGCCATCTCTCTTGGCATTGTTTCCTACTTTCATGTGGTAGCTAATATAGCATAATGGATACTGAGAATATTTTTCTAGCAATGAAAAATAAGCATCCTGATTGTGTAGTAAATAACCTGTCCAGTATAATTTTATCCTCAGTAAGTGACAACTCTGCAAGCAATAAACAGACACATAGTCTTCAACTTGCAACCACAATTGGGCCCAAACTTTACAGTGTTAAGTGAGACATTTTAAGACTTTCCTTGCCATATATTAAGTGAATTGCTGCAATTTTAAAATTAGTTACACCGTTGTTACCGTATATACTCGCATATAAGCCTACCCTTAAAAAACTGCCCCAAAATGAGGAATTTTGCAAAAACTCGCATATAAGCCGACCCCCAAATACCATGGTGTGTTGTTTGGGCTAATAACAAAAGAGTATCAATATGCAATGCACTGATGAAGGTTCATTATCAAAGCATTTGTGTAGGAAACAATATTAAGTTAATTACCCGGTATGTAAAGAATCTGATGTTGCACGTGACGATCGCAAACATGAAAGCGGTCACGTGAATGACTAACCAATCACAGCGTGTTATGATCCGGTGATAGAAAAAGCAAAATGGAGGCGCCCAGAGTAAAAAAAAATGTGCTTAATTAGACGTAATTATGTTGCATTTTATTTGAGGTACAGTTAAAATTAATATTGAAATTGAGTTGTAGTTTGTCGGAATTAACTTTATTTAGTGCAGTCTCAATTTTTATGGCTGTATGTATGACTGAATGGTAATGTCGATGATATCGCATGATCTGAGAAGTGGCGTCATGTCAGTTTGTTTGAGATCAGATTTATGCGTGAAGCCGACCCCCTAATTTGATAGAAAAAAAAATGAGTCTTAGAGTCGGCTTATATGCGAGTATATACGGTAAGTGAATCTGGTTTCCTCATTGACTTTGCTTGTCAGGTTGCAAAAGGTAGGTCACATGATCCCAGGACCCCGCAACTGTCATAAATGTGAGTCAATTGTCAAGCATCCAAATGTAAATCATGTGACCATGGGGATGCTACAATGGTCATAAGTGTGAAAACTGGTCATAAGTCACTTTTTTCAGTGCCATTGTAACTTTGAATGGTTGTTAAACAAACTGTTGTAAGTCAAGGACTACCTGTATTTTGCTGAAAAGCCCTGTGAAGGTCAGTTTAGATGTGCTGCTACTTTTGTATACAGTGCAGATCTTACCTGTGAAAGCTCTGTGTGCATGTCATAACACTGGAAAAGTCTGATATGAGCCAGGACAGATACTTATCTCCCACTGGTGTGTAAAGGCCCTGTCACACTGCGCAACGGATGCAAAATGTTAGTAAAAAGGACACAACGGACGAGAAAAATGTTCCATCCGTTGTTATCCGCTCTCAAAAGAGGCAAAAATTTGCATAACCAGAGCGGATAACACGGAAAGGAACAGACGCGGGGAGGACGCAGAGCGGATGGAAAGCGGATGCGGAATGGAAGCCCAGCGGATGGAAGCGGATGAGAGTGGATGGCACATCCGCAGGGCTTCCGGGGGGCCTCAGCAAAGTGGACGCGGAACAGATGAAGTGGATGCACAGTGGATGAAGTGGATGCATTGCATAAGCCCCGCGGATATATGGGAAGCAGCTCAGAAGCAGGTCACCATTCAGAGGAAAGACCTGCTGCCGGACGGATTGACAGCCTTGCCTGCCCTGCCTGCATGCCTGCCTGCAAGCCTTGCTGCCAGCCTTGCTGCCAGCCTCCCTGCCAGCCTTACTGTCTGCCTGCCTGCCAGCCTCCCTGCCAGCCTTGCTGTCTGCCTGCCTGCCAGCCTCCCTGCCAGCCAGTCTGCCTGCCAACCTTGGTGTCTGCCTGCCTGCCAGCCTTGGTTCATGCCTGCCTGCCAGCCTTGGTGCCTGCCTTCCTGTCAGCCTTGGTTCCTGCCTTCCTGCAAGCCTTGGTTCATGCCTGCCTGCCAGCCTTGGTGCCTGCCTGCCTGCAAGCCTTCCTGCCAGCCTTGGTGCCAGCCTTCCTGCCAGCCTTGGTGCCTGCCTGCCTGCCAGCCTCCCTGCCAGCCTTGGTGCCTACCTCCCTGCCAGCCTTCCTGCCAGCTTTGGTTCCTGCCAGCCTCCCTGCCAGCCTCCCTGCCAGCCAGCAACCCCACAACCATGGGGAAGAACAGAAAGCCTCAGCCATCTGCTACCAGCCCTGGCAAGAGGAACAGGGCCACCATCCCACCCCCTGGCCCTCACTCTGGTTCTGCTGGGGTTTCTGTAGCACGGGCTCCCTCTTCTGGGGCTGGAGCTTCTGCTGCTTCTGCTTCCGGAGGAGCTGATGATGCGGGGGATCAGACAAGCACTCCAGCACCAGCCACCTCTACAGCACCTGGACCCTACACCCCTGAGACTGAACAACCAAGAGGAGTGCCAGAGACTCATTTTTGTTTTGTAGCTTGTTGTTAATAAAGTCTATCTTTGATTCACATACTTGCTTCATTTCTTTTTTTTAATAAAGTCTTGGTGGAAACTTTTAGAAATGGTTTAAGCCTTTGCAGGCTTGAGGGATGGGTTAAGATAACAGTGGGCTGGGCAGGGATACCTGTGGGATGTGTAATAGCTGTGGGATGGGTAAGGATAGCTGTGGGATGGGCAGGGATACCTTTGGAATGGCTAATAGCTGTGGGATAGATAAATCTCCAGTGCAAGCATAGTGGGACTGGATGGTCCACCCTCCCAGGTGCCACACCTATGGCCCTTTATTATCAATAATAATGGAATCATCCACACATGTCAACATAAACACAACTCTTTATTAAATTCCCTGTTCATTTTAGGCCAACCCAGCATACATGGCCCAATCTCATCAGTGTGATGAGACAGGCTGAAGGAAGCATCCATTAAGCATCTACCATCCTGTCTTGCCACTCCACTGTTCCAGCTGGGGAGTTGCACCAGTGTCTCAGGAGGTTGCGCTGCTTCTTCCCTTCACGTGAGGCTCTGTTGGGGCCTTGCACATCCTCAGTGTCGATCAGGTTTTACCCTTGTCTCCATTCCCCAGGCTCCATGTCCCCATTGCCTTGTTGGAGGTCCACGAGCCTGTTCTGCAAGACTGGGTAGCGGGTGCGCATGAGATTGTGCAGGATGCAGCAAACTTCCATGATCCTCCTCATGGTCTCTGGGCAATGCTGCATGGTGGTGAGAAGTACTTGGAACCTGTTGGCCAGGATGCCAAAGGTGTTCTCCACCACCCGCCTTGCCGTGGACAGCCTGTAGTTGAAGATCCTCTCTTCACGGGTGAGGTATTTGGAGGTGTAGGGCTTCATGAGGTAGGTTGTGAGGGAGAAGGCGTCATCCCCCACGATGAAGTAGGGCACATCTTGCATGTTGTTGGGCAGGGGGTCTGGATCTGGGAAGCCCACGATGAGGTTGCGTTCCAGCCCCTCCTTGAGTTGACTGGCGTTGTATACCTGGGCATCTGAAGATGAGCCGTTGCCTGAAGCATCAATGTACATGAACTTGTAGTCAGCATTGACCATGGCGAAGAGGATGATGCTGAAGAAGCCCTTGTAGTTGTAATAAGAGGACCCTGAGTTGGCTGGAGCTTTGCAGGCCACGTGCTTCCCATCTATGGCTCCAACAGTGTGGGGAAAGTTCCACCTCTGATACCACTGCTCTGCAACTTTCTTCCATCCTTCTTCAGTGGTGGGGCACTGGAGGAGCTCCTCCATGTATTCTTCGATGATGGCCTGCACCACTTCTCTGACCACAATGCTGATGGTGTTGTGTGGCACCCTCCAGCTGTCCTGCCTGCTCGTGTATGTGGTCCCTGAGGCCAGGTGGCGCAGAGTGAGTGCCACCTTGAGCCCAGGTTCCAGGCTGGGCCGGAAGTTGGTGTTCGCCTTGGTCAACCTGGGTGTCAGCCGCTGCACAACTTCGTCAAACATGGCTGGAGGCATCCTCATGAAGTTCTGGAATGCCCGAGTGTCTTCATTCCTGAGCTCCACCATCAGCTTGTTGTACAGTCTGTACTCGGCTCTTCTCCCGATCCATCTTCGGACCCAGACGCTTTTTGGCCGCCTCCTTTTCTTCCCATAGTAGAGTTCACAGAGCCTGTAGATGGCTTCGCACTGTTGCAGAAGGATGGTGGCTGCCAAAAGGACTTTGTTACGATCCACGGTGGACATGACTGGATGCTGTGGAAGAGCAAGAGTCAGATGAAGGCTGCAGAGGTCTGTACCGCAGGGCTGCTGGTCTGAAAGTGAGATCCAGGTGAGTTGCTCCCCCTTTTTATAGGCAGTATAGGTGTCCCTTTGCATCCTCTAGGCAACCTCTAGGCATCCTGTAGACATCCTTAATATCCGAGATAGGTCCCCTCTGCGAACGTTTTTTCCATTTTAAATGCTTTGTTTCCATTCTGCATCTGCTAGGCATCCGTTCCTCATCCGTTCCGCTTCCTCCCTGCGTCCGTTTACCGCTGGAGCGGATGCACAGCGGATGCACAGCGGATGCGCAGCGGATATAGCGGATGCGTAACAGATGCAGAACGGATGCCTAGCGGATGCAGAACGGACTCATTGGATACATTTTCCGCTCAAAAGTTTTGAGCAGCTCAAAACTTTCTGAGTGGATGAAACGTCAATAAATGGATGCTGGACAGATAGAGAGGAAACAAAACGGAGGCAGTGAGTACAGAACGGATGCATCGCGTTAATCAACGGATGACAAGTGTTTTTCTCCATTTTACATCCTCTTTCCATCCGTTGGTGCAGTGTGACAGGGGCTTAATCCAGACAGTAGCAATGCTAGTGTATGGGTGTTGAATACAACCCTTATTATTTCTTCTATTTCATCATCTCCTCTAAGAAGCTTAGAATAGTGTGTAGGATTATTCCCAATCTGGTGCCAGAGGTTGCACTTAAAGAGATATTGAATCCACAGTAAGGTGTTTAGCTTTATCACTGATGGGACAATGAACCTGGACATTTTTTCAATTTTGGTCTGAATTGAATCTTTGCAACACTAGTTCAATGTTTAAACTCACATTATGGGTTTATTCTTTAAATTCATTCATTTCACATTGCATCCATGAATTTTAGGCAAGTAAAAGCGTTCATTAGTTGGACCAAAATGGGTTACGATTTTGCATTTCTGTACAATCAGTATTCTTGAGAGATACTATACTATTGTAATTTCTTGAAGGATTTATTTCTGATTTGTTTGATTCATAACCATCCCTTCACTTATTTTATTTTAACTAAGAATTCTTACATTGAACCAATTCATTTGTCACTCTGCTTCATCCCATTATGAAGAGGCACAATACTTTCAGATTTCTAAAAAGCAAAAATTGGGGATGTTTTCTTTGGATCATATGAGACCAGGTACCCCTCTAATCACTAATTCTACTTATTCTCTTGTGATCAGGCAGCAAATGGGGCAGGAGCTTTGCCACACAACATTATTGATGTGCTGACAGAATATCGAGGTCTTTCATGGAGGTGAGTGCTGTAACCTAAATACTTTTGATTATCCCAAATCTGCACTCTGTTTTGTTTCCACGGGCATTTAAAGTCAGTTTGCTACCTGCTGATTATAAACTATCAGAAGTATGTTTTAAATATGTTTTGGAGTAATCTTCAAGTTGTTATGCTTACAATTTGAGTTAATCTCTTCAGTAACAATTTAGCAGTGTTCACAATAACAGGTCAGCATAGGTCTACTGGCACTAACAGATAAATGCTTAAAGAGAGCTGTAAATTGGAAGTCAGAAGTCACTCCTGCTCCTACTGTATTTTTCCCCTGCCAGGGATCATTCAGTTCCCCTGTTTTGGTTAGGAAATATCTGAAACAAGGACCCAATGGATCACGGCTTATCAAGTTTGCCTTTGAAAACAAAAATGGTTTAGTGCATTTTTTATCAGAGGAAATGTAATTTTTATATTGAATCAATATTTGGGGACAAGTGAAAAGAGGAGGAAAGTGGAAGAATTATTTTCCCCTTCTGCTTTCCTCTCCCATCTGCTTTTTCATGAGTACCAAAGTATTAAGGCTGATATCAAAGACAGGAGTCAAAAGTGGCAAGCTATTGAGATGAAATAAAAGAAATATGGATATATAAGCTAGCAAAATGCAGAATTATTCAAAGAAGGGTGTATAATACACTCAAAAAAACCCAAAAGTAATTGAAAACAGTCCTGCTCTTCTGTACAGTCCCCTATTCTTTTTTAGAATACTTCAAGCTTCTGATCTGGATGATCTTCAAAAGTGGTACCTTTCTTCATCTTGGCATGGTAGATACACAGATAAATGAAGCAATTACAGTGTTTTTAAGGGAAATAGATATTACTGTAAAGATGCCAGATTTTTCATCATGTCCTATATAGCAGGTTGATATAGTTTATGAGTTCCAAACTCTGAGCACCCTTCTACTGTAGCCTGACAGTCAACCTCCATTTTATTTGGATGGGGATTCTCAGTAAGGCAGCAGCAGAAAACAGAAAACTCGGGGTCTTCAGATCCTGGGAAAGCAGTGGCTGAAAGCATCTAATGCTGTAACTTTGCTGAAGCTGAATTAGTCTGGAGCCAAAAACCAAGAAGTACTTTAGACAGATTGGTGGTGGGGAGCTGAGTCTCACTTCAAATAAAGAGATTGTAAAATGTTTAAAATGTCACTAGACTGATTCCAAATAAATCCTTCCTGTTTGCTTTCTTTTCCTTGTTTTCCTTACCCCGTCCCAACTCTGCAGCATTGGTGGAAATGAAAACATAACAACAGTCACAACATTAGCAAGTAAGTATCTCTTTCTTCGAGGTTGGTATCTTTTTTCAGAATGTAGGGAGCAAACTTGAAAGAAAAAGTTTAGCAAATTGTCAGATGAAACCACTTTGCATTCCAGGATTCAGGACCAGTAGAAACTGCTGAACCTAAAAACTCTAATTTGCTGTCATGTTTGCATCTATCATTTCATAGGTTTTATTTCATTCATTCATTCATTCATTCATTCATTCATTCATTCATTCATTTATTTATTTATTTAGTCAAGCGATTATAAGGTAGCAGGTATAAGTATAAACATAATTATGAATACATGAAATGGATACATATAAGAAAAAAGAAACAATAGGACAGGGACTGTAGGCACGTTGGTGTGCTTATGCACGCCCCCTGTAGACCTCTTAGGAAAGGGGTGAGGTCAATAGTAGACAGTCTAAGGTTAAAGTTTGGGGGGTTTGGGGAAGAAACCACAGAGTCAGGGAGAGTATTCCAGACATTGACCACTCTGTTGCTGAAATCATACTTCCTGCAATCAAGTTTGGTACGATTAACCTTGATTTTGTGTCTATTGTTTGCTCTTGTGTTGTTATGGTTGAAGCTGAAGCATTCATTGGCAGGTAGGACATTGCAATGTATGATTTTATATGCAATATTTAGATCAGACCAAAGGCGGCATAGTTGTAGGTTTTCTAGGTCTAGAGTTTCAAATCTGGTGGCATAAGGTATTCTGTAATGAGTAGAGGTATGGAGAACTCTTCTTGTGAAATATTTCTGGACTTTCTCAATTGTATTAATAATATCAGATACATAATGCGGGTTCCAGACTGATAAGCTGTGTTCAAATATTGGTCTATAAAATGTTTTGTATGATCTATATGATTATCCCAGAGAAACCTGCAAAAAGGCACCCCCAATGATCAATGCCACTTAGGCCTCCAGGAATATGTTAGACCAGGAGCAGTCTTTTTAAAGTGATTGTCACCTGTCACCATAACACAGTTAAAGCCCATGTCACACTGAACCAACGGATGCAAAAATGATGTAAAATGGACAAAAAACCTTGCCATCCGTTGGTTAACACAATGTATCCGTTCTGTACTCACTGCCTCCGTTTTGCTTCCTCTCTATCCGTCCAGCATCCATTTATGGACGTTTCATCTGCTCCAAAAGTTTTGGGCTGCCTAAAACTTTTGCGTGGAAAATGTATCCAGTTTGTCCGTTCTCAATCCGCTACGCATCTACTACGCATCCGTTACGCATCTGCTATATCCGCTAGGTGTCCGCTAAGCATCCGCACAACTCCATCTTCTCCAGCGGTAAATGGACATGGGGAGGAAGCGGAACGGACGCAGAACGGATGCAGAACGGATGCCTAGCGGATGCAGCATGGAAACAAAGCGTTTAAAACGGAAAAAACGTTCGCAGAGGGGACCTATCTCGGATATTAAGGATGTCTACAGGATGCCTAGAGGATGCCTAGAGGATGCCTAGCGGAAAACCTATACTGCCTATAAAAAGGGGGAGCAACTCGCCTGCATCGCACTTTCAGAACAGCAGCCCAGCGGTGCAGACCTCTGCAGCCTTCATCTGACTCTTCCTCTTCCACAGCATCCAGTCATGTCCACCGTGGATTGTAACAAAGTCCTTTCGGCAGCCACCATCCTTCTGCAACAGTGCGAAGCCATCTGCAGGCTCTGTGAACACTACTGCGAGAAGAAAAGGAGCCACCCAAAAAGAGTCTGGGTCCGAAGATGGTTCGCCAGTAGAGCGGAGGACGGACTGTACAACAAGCTGATGGTGGAGCTCAGGAGCGAAGACACTCGGGTGTTCCAGAACTTCATGAGGATGCCGCCAGCCATGTTTGACGAAGTTGTGCAGCGGCTGACACCCAGGTTGACCAAGGCAAACACCAGCTTCCGGCCCAGCCTGGAACCTGGGCTCAAGGTGGCACTCACTCTGCACCACCTGGCCTCAGGGACCTCAGGAGCATGCAGTATGGCTGGAGGGTGCCATCCAACACCATCAGCATTGTGGTCAGAGAAGTGGTGCAGGCCATCATCGAAGAATACAAGGAGGAGCTCCTCCAGTACCCCTCCACTGAAGAAGGATGGAAGAAAGTTGCAGAGCAGTGGTATCAGAGGTGGAACTTCCCCCACACCGTTGGAGCCATCGATGGCAAGCACGTGGCCTGCAAAGCTCCAGCCAAGTCGGGGTCCACTTATTTCAACTACAAGGGCTTCTTCAGCATCATCCTTTTTGCTATGGTTGATGCTGACTACAAGTTCATGTACATCAATGCTTCAGGCAACGGCTCATCTTCAGATGCCCAGGTATACAACGCCAGTCACCTCAAGGAGGGGCTGGAACGCAACCTCATCGTGGGCTTCCCAGATCCAGACCCCCTGCCCAACGACACACAAGATGTGCCCTACTTCATCATGGGGGATGACGACTTCTCCCTTACAACCTACCTCATGAAGCCCTACACCTCCAGACTCCTCACCCGTGAAGAGAGGATCTTCAACTACAGGCTGTCCAGGGCAAGGCGGGTGGTGGAGAATGCCTTTGGCATCCTGGCCAACAGGTTCCAGGTACTTCTCACCACCATGAAGCATTGCCCAGAGACTGTGAGGAGGATCATGGAAGCTTGCTGCATCCTGCACAATCTCATGCGCACCCGCTACCCAGTCTTGCAGAACAGGCTCGTGGACCTCCAACAAGGCAATGGGGACATGGAGCCTGGGGAATGGAGGCAAGGGCGAAACCTGATCGACACTGAGGATGTGCTAGGCCCCAACAGAGCCTCAAATGAAGCGAAGAAGCAGCGCAACCTCCTGAGACACTGGTGCAACTCCCCAGCTGGAGCAGTGGAGTGGCAAGACAGGATGGTAGATGCTTAATGGATGCTTCCTTCAGCCTGTCTCATCACACGGATGAGATTGTGCCATGGATGTTTGGTTGGCCTACAATGAACAGGGCGTTTAATGAAGAGTTTTGTTTATGTTGACATGTGTGGATAATTATTACATTATTATTGATAATAAAGGGCCGTAGGTGTGGCACCTAGGAGGGTGGACCATCCAGTCCTACTATGCTTGCACTGGAGGTTTATCTATCCCACAGCTATCCTAACCCATCCCACAGCTATTACCCATCCCACAGGTATCCTAACCCATCCCAAAGCTATCCTTACCCATCCCACAAGCATGCAAAGGCTTAAACCATTTCTAAAAGTTTCCAGCAAGACTTTATTAAAAAAAAGAAATGAAGCAAGTGTATGAATAAAAAATATACTTTATTAACAAGAAGCTATAAAACAAAAATGAGTCTCTGGCACTCCTCTTGGTCGCTCAGTCCCAGGGGTGAAGGGTGCAGGTGCTGTGGAGGTGGCTGGTGCTGGAGTTCTTTTCATCAGCTCCTCCAGAAGCAGAAGCAGCAGAAGCCCCAGCCCCAGAAGAGTGAGCCCGTGCTGCAGAAGCCCCAGCAGAACCAGAGTGAGGGCCAGGGGGCGGGATGGTAGCCCTGTCCCTCTTGCCAGGGCTGCCAGCAGATGGCTGAGGCTTGCTGTGCTTCCGCATGGTTGTGGGGTTGCTGGCTGGCAGGAAGGCTGGCAGGAACCATGGCTGGCAGGAACTAAGGCTGGCAGGGAGGCTGGCAGGAAGGCTGGCAGAAAGGCTGGCAGGAAGGCTGGCAGGAAGGCTGGCAGGAAGGCTGGCAGGCAGGCTGGCAGGCAGGCTGGCAGGCAGACAGGCACCAAGGTTGGCAGGAAGGCTGGTAGGCAGACATGAACCAAGGCTTGCAGGAAGGCTGGCAGGCAGACATGAACCAAGGCTGGCAGGAAGGCAGGCAGCAAGGCTGGCAGCAAGGCTGGTAGCAAGGCTGGCAGCAAGGCTGGCAGGCAGACATGCAGGCAGGGCAGGCAAGGCAGTCGATGTGTCCAGCAGCAGGTCTTTCCTCTGAATGGCGACCTGCTTCCCAGCTGCTTCCGTTATATCCGCAGGGCTGATGCAATGCATCCTCCCCGCATGCGCAATTAACGCCAGGCATCCATTAGTCTTCCGCTGTGCATCCGCTAGGCTTCCGCTGTGCATCCGCTTCATCCGTTTGGCGTCCGCTCTGCTTCCGCTCTTTCCGTTCCATGTCCACTTTGCTGAGGCCCCCCGGAAGCCCTGCGGATGTGCCACCCACTCCCATCCGCTTCCATCTGCTGGGCTTCCGTTCCGCATCCGCTTTGCATCCGCCCTGCGTCCTCCCCGCGTCCGTGTTATCCGCTCCGGTTATGCAAATTTTTGCCCCTTTTGAGAGCGGATAACAATGGATGGAACATTTTGCTCGTCCGCTGTGTCCTTTTTGCATCCGTTGGCCAGTGTGACATGGACTTAACAGTGTCATCGTTTATGAACAGGAGATGTATTTCTTTGCAAAGGTGGCAATAGACATAGAAGCACAGCAGCAAAGGTGGCAATAGACACAGAAACACTATACTTTATAAGGGGATTTACAACAGATATTTACAGGGCTAAGCAATGCAGTCCTAATGTCAGGTTTCCTTCCAAGTCTCCCTCCCAGAGGCTATCTCTCTCTCTCCTGCTTCCTTCCCTTTCTCTCCTTCCCCCTCCCCATTTCTGGGATTGACAAGAGAGAAATCAAAAAGTAAGGAAAGGATTGGGAATTATTGTAGTGTGCTCAGTCTTATCTTCTCCAACTCAGCCAAAATACCTAATGCTTCTCTGTTGAAGGAAGAACTTCCCGAATTCTTTTATCCAGTTTCCCCAAAATCAGGACCTCTTTGCCAGCAACCATCTTTTTTTTCACCCTACCGCACCTCATCTTTGGAGAAGTTGCTATCTGCAGCCAGATGAGGACCTTCTTCCCATTCCTGGACTTTGCATGGAGTACTTGGCCTTCTGAGTCTTCACTTCTTTTTTTTCAGGAAAACCCCCCTGAACCGCAAAAAGAACTAATAACTGAACCGCAGGCTTATCTCTTCTCTTCATCTTCCTCCAGTTCTTCCATTCACTTAGACTACAGACTTTTACTACACTATTCTCTCTCTCTCTCTCTCTTCCCTTCTCCCTCTCTGTCTCCTCCCTCTCTCTTTCTCCCTCCCCCCCCCATTTTTAATTAGAACAGCAGCATGCCCCGCAACAATTGAGGAAGTGGGTGTTCCCATAGGGCTCTAGTTCCCACTTACATATTTAGTTGCACCAATGGGCAATTAATCTCCCCATGCCAGCCCTGGCTAGTGGCCAGATCAGCCAGCCCATTAGCCTGTTGGAGCAGCTGCCCTTTAAGACCAGAAGTGAATTGCTCTTTTATCTTTTTCTTCACTCTAATAGCCAGCTCACACCAGCAGAACAGCAGATATGACAGAACATTAAAAGCCATATGCCACACATCCATATCTAAAATAAACTGCACGCCCAATTTCCAATGATGAGAGCCATCTAGCTCCCATCTTTATTTGTTCATCTATGGCTGTTCATCTATGGCTTAATCCAAACACTAATTTAGCACCTGCATGGCCATGTAACTAGATAATGAGCAGATATGGATTTGGATATTATCAGCTTTTCAATAGATTCTCTTAACATTCATTGATGGTCCTTACCACCAGTTTCATAAAAATAGCCAAAAGCATGAAGGGTAAGACAAAGAGAAAGACAAAGACTTTTAGGACCCTACAAATGACAGAGTCAAGCAGAAAATTCCCAATGCTATTTTCAGCAAATGTCTGATCACAATCATTATATAATAGTGCACAGTACCTGACATCTTCAGAATTAGTACTACAAGAATCATGAAAATTGAGATATGTCCCTATGTCCCTAAACATTTTGCACCCAAACCAGGCTAAACCCAAACTGACATGTATCCAGCTAGAGCAGGGGTGTCAAACTTGATTTTTTTTTAGGGTCACATCAGGGTTGTGTTTGATGTTGGAATGGGTGTGGCACAGAGTGGGCCTGGCTCCCTTGACATCACTTGTGTCAGGGAGCCTGTGGCAGCTTGAGCGCTCTGCCAGCGAAAACAGGCTCCCATTCTCCATTTTCAGCTGGGATGACCTCCTGCGACCCTCTGCCAGCAAAAACAGAGCTCACAAGGGCTGCATGCGGCCCTCCTGAGCTTCATTTTCATTGGTGGAAGCACTGCGGGCCGGTCCTTCATTGTTTCCAGGGCAGCCTTGCAGGCCAGATCTAAGCACACAACCTTGAATTTGATACCCCTAAGCTAGAGTATATCACTAGACTAGCTTTGGGCTGTTTGTTGTTGTTGTTAACGTCCAAGTGAAAAAGTAATGGATACATTTGCCTTTCATTCTTTTCTAGACATTATTCGTGAGTTCAATCCTTCTCTAGTGGGCTTTTCCATTGGCAAAGGAAAGGAGGACAAACCTAACTCTTACTTGAACCAGGCTGTGTCAGGAGCTGACTCTGAGTAAGGGACCAGAAAGGTGTTGGGAAGATTGGTTTGTTTGTCTGTCTTGTGAGAGTAATTTATTATTTTTAATACCAAAAGTACTATTTTAATAGCAATTGAATAAGCAGAGATATAACTTTGTTTTTACTAGAACTTTGTTTTTTTATTACTTTATTAAATAAAGTTCCATTTTTTTAAACAAGTTTTATTCAGTTTTCCATATTTTAATGTCTCTTTTTAGTGAACAGCATGATTACAAGTTTCACATACACATACAAATATGAACATGATTACATATTCAATTTTTGTATCCAGTTCCTTATCTTAACAGTGCAGACAGTTCCTTTTCTTAACATATACATTTCCTAGTTTATTGTATTATTCCAAATATTTATCTCATTATTTAATTCACTTATGATAACTTCATAATCATTATACTTTAGTACTTTTAAGTGTCACATTTGTATACTTCATCTTAAATTCTAATTTAAAAAAAGACACTTCTTCTATAAATTGGTTTCCTCCCTGAAATCTCAATATAAGTGTGCCACCTCTAAGTTATAAATTCATTTTCACCCCTTTTAAATCTCGTTAAAACATTTAACATTATTACCTAAAACATTAAACTTAACGATCCCTTTAAAAATACATGGCATAAAGAAATCAGATTCTGCATGATTTTTCTCCTTTTAAATTTCATTAACCCCCCCCCCAAAAGGACATATTAATCTACTCATTCAAACAGTAAAACAATCCTAAGCCCTAAAATTAATTCCATTTCAGCTCTCCTCCTATATAATTTCATTTATTTCCATATATTTAATACACATGTTCCATTAATTATTCCATTCATATTTAAACCAAAAAAAGCCAACATTCCAATCTTAAAAATATTTCAATATATCTAATATACATATTCCATTATTTGTTACAATTATCTCTCTACATAAAGAGGAAGAGCATTAGATTCCAATATCCAAAAAATAACAATTCTGTTTTTCCATCTTGTCAGTCTATATGTCCCTATTTTGTAACTATAAATTTATTTATATTACCCCTCAATGCCTTGCAGAATCCCCTTTCTATATAATAATCACCCATTATCTCTGTGTCCAATTAAGAATTTTCCCATTTTTTTACAATTTCCATATTTCTTTGTTTCCAAATCCTGTTTCTTGTCCCTTCTTCCCCCCTGTCTTTTCTCCTTTGTTATTTCACTCCATTTTTATCCCTCTCTCTATTTATAGCTTCCTTTCACCCTTTGATTTTCTGCTGACTCTTTTCCCCTTTTTTAATTTTTTGGATATTCCCCTTTTTATTTAATTTCTTAAATCTCCTGTATTTATTTCCAACTTTTTTCTTCTTTCTTTCAAGAGTTCTTGGTTCTGGATGATCACTAAAGATGGTCTCTTCTATGATTTGCTCCACCTCCTCTTCTGCCTTTTGTCTTTGTTGTTCATATTCTGCTGTCGCATTTTCAATAAATTTTAAAGCAAAACCCAGCGATTCACCGCATTCTTGTAGTGTTTCTTTCATTTTTCTGAGTTCCATTTTTAATTCCAGAACAGAAATCACCATTTTACAGCTTTTATAATTTGCAATTTAATCCAAATAGTATCTTTAAAGTTTATTTCCAACAGTCCACTTTTCTTCCTCTCAAGTTTTTAAGTCTCCGCTAACCTAGTGCCAAATTCATGCCAGAATCAGCAACTAATCCAAAGGCAGAATCGTCCTAATTCTTTCTTTGTTACAATGTTTCAATTTTTCAAAGTTCTTGCTTTCTTGTATCAATTTCCATGCAATTTCAAAAAACAACAGTTTTTTAAAAAGAAAAACAAGTTGAGTTTAAGCCCATGTCACACTGCACCAACGGATGCAAAGAGGATGTAAAACGGAAACACTTGCCATCCATTGGTAAATGCGATGCATCCGTTCTGTACTCACTGCGTGCGTGATTCATACGTTCTATCCGTCCAGCATCTGTCTACTGAGATTTCATCTGTTCAAAAGGTTTTCAGCTGAACAAAACTTTTTGAGTGGATGAACTTTCCGCTGCGTCCGTTCTACATCCACGACACATACGGGGAAAAAAACGTTCTACGTCCGTCATCATCCGTTAAACGTCCACTGTATCCGCTTGGCATCCGCTGCACATCCGCACAACTCGCATCTGCTCCAGCGGAAAATGGAAAGAGGGAAGAAGCGAAATGGACGCGGAATGTCCACACAGCATTACATAGAAAGGATGAAAGCGGATGCACCTCGGAAATAGAGCATTAAAACGGAAAAAACGTTTGTATATGGGATGTATCTCAGATATTTAGGTTGTCTGGAGTATGCCTAGAGGATGCAGAAGGACACCTAGCGGAAAACCGACATTTCCTATAAAAAGGGGGAGGAAATCACCTGGATCTCACTTTCAGTCCAGCAGACGTGGTGTGCAGACCTCTTCAGCCTTGCTCTTGCTCTTCAACATCATCCATTGATCTCCACCATGGATCATCGCACACTCCTTTTGGTAGCCGCCATCATTCAACACCAGAACCAAGCCCTCTTCAGACTGTTTCACCTTTTCTACTCAAGGAGAAGAAGGAGATGTCCAAGAGCTGTCTGGGTCCGAAGATGGATCAGGAGAAGAGTGGAGTTTGGACTCTATGACAAGCTGATGGTGGAGCTGAGGAATGAAGACCCTCGTGCATTCCAGCACTTCATGAGGATGCCACCAGCCATGTTTGACGAAGTTGTGGAGTGTCTGAGACCCAGGTTGACCAAGCCGAGCACCAACGTCCGGCCCAGCCTGGATGCTGGGCTGAAGGTGGCACTGACTCTGCACCACCTGGCCTCTGGGACCACATACAGAAACATGCAGTATGCCTGGAGGGTGCCACACAACACCATCAGCATTGTGGTCAGAGAAGTGGTGCAGGCCATCATCGAAGAATATGTGGAGGAGCTCCTCCAGTGTTCCACCACTGAAGAAGGCTGGAAGAAAATTGCAGAAGAGTGGTATCAGAGGTGGAACTTCCCCCACACCGTTGAAGCCATAGATGGCAAGCACGTGGCCTGCAAAGCTCCAGCCAACTCAGGGTCCACTTATTACAACTACAAGGGCTTCTTCAGCATCATCCTTTTTGCTATGGTTGATGCTGACTACAAGTTCATGTACATCAATGCTTCAGGCAACGGGTCAGCTTCAGATGCCCAGGTATCCAACGGCAGTCAACTCAGGGAGGGGCTGGAATGCAACCTCATCATGGGTTTCCCAGATCCAGACCTCCTGCCCAACGACACACGAGATGTGCCCTACTTCATCATGGGGGATGACGCCTTCTCCCTCAGAACCTACCTCATGAAGCCCTACACATCCAGATGCCTCACTTGTGAAGAGAGGATCTTCAACTACAGGCTGTCCAGGGCAAGACGGGTGGTGGAGAATGTCTTTGGCATCCTGGCCAACAGGTTACAGGTACTTCTCCCCACCATGCAGAATCACCCAGATACTGTGAGGAGCATCAGGGAAGCTTGCTGCATCCTGCACAATCTCATGCGAACCCACTACCCAGTGTTGCAGAACAGGCTTGTGGACCGTGAACAAGGCAATGGGGACATGGAGACTGGTGAATGGAGGCAAGGACAAAACCTGATAGACACTGTGGATGTGCAAGGCCCCAACAGAGCTTCACGTGAAGGGAAGAAGCAGCGCAACCTCCTGAGACATTGGTGCAACTCCCCAGCTGGAGCAGTGGAGTGGCAAGACAGGATGGCAGATGCTTAATGGATGCTTCCTTCAGCCTGTCTCATCACACTGATGAGATTGTGCCATGTATGTTGAGTGGCCCTACAATGAACAGAGCATTTAATAAAGAGTTGTGTTTATGTTGAAATGTGATCAATGAATAAATTGTTATTGATAAAAAAGGGCCACACATGTGGCAGCTGGGAGGGTGAACCATACAGTCCCACTATGCTAGCACTAGAGGTTTATCCATCTCACAGCTATCCTTGCCCATCCCACAGCTATTAGTCATCCCACAGCTATCCTTGCCCATCCCACAGCTATTATCCATCCCACAGCTATCCTTTCCCATCCCACAGCTATTATCCATCCCACAGCTATCCTTGCCCATCCCACAAGCATGCAAAGGCTTAACCATTTTCTAAGTTTCCACCAAGACTGTATTAAGTAAAAGAAATGAACCAAGTGTGTGAAGCAAAGATAACCTTTATTAATAACAAACTGTAAAAGCAAAATTACCCAAGTAAAGTGTCCCAAGCAAAGATAAAGTCAACAGGTAACAACTCAGTCTCTGGCACTGTTCTCAGTCACTCTGAGGCATGCCCATGGTCTCAGGTGTAAAGGGTCCAGGGACTGTGGAGGTGGCAGTGGCTGGAGTGCTGGTCTGAGGCACCATTGGGGTGCCTGGCCCCGAGAGGACAACAGGAGATGGTGTGTGCAGGAAGCTCTCAGAGAGCTGGCTCAGGCCTGTGAGGTTGAGAGGCCCTTCATCCAGGACCTGGGATGTCAGGCACAGGACCGATGACAGATGTTTTGTTGAAGGGCTTGGCTGTGGGGTGGAGGGAGGAGGAGTGTAGTGGGGCTGTCTGGTCTGCAATGGGGCGAGGTGAGGCGTCGATGACATATGTGGCATCAGTGACGTCGGTGGCGTTGGTGGCATCAGTGGCATCTGTGGCAGGTGATGAACCTGGGCCTGGAATGGGAAGGGCTGCCTCTGTTGAGGAAAGTCCTGGTAGCCATAGCCTTGGTAGGAGAGGGGCTGTTGAAAGCCTTGGAAGGGCTGTGACATCGCCTGGGGTGGAGGAGCAGACCTGGAATGGGTGGGAGCAGGTTCAGCTGGACCTGGAGGGTGGTGCAGAAGCGCAGTGATCCTCTCCTTCATCACCTGGTACTGGGGCTCGGGCATGTCCATGAGGGTCTGGGTCACATAGGTGAGGAAGGGCTTGTGGTTTGAGGATGGAATCTCGAAGTGTACCAGCTGAGAGAGGAGATCTGCACTGTTCTTGATTGTGTCCCTGATCTCCAAGAGGACAGTGTGGCTCTGTCCCTCTGGTCTGCCTTCTGCCTGCTTTCTGTGGAGGTGGAGCTGGGTGTGGGTGTGGGTTGGTCTCTGGTGGCTGTGGCCTCCTCTTGCTCCATCTGTGTCAGGGGATCCTCCACGTCCTCCAACATGGGGTGTGCAGCTGTTGGGGGGGTCTTTGTCATGGGGCGCTCCGCAGACACCTGCCTGGACACACTGGCTGTTTCCTGGCTGGAAGAGGAGTGCCTCTCTGTGGGCTGTCTGAGGGAGATGGTTGACAGAGGGGCTGCTCCTCGGTGGCGGATCTCACCCTGCAGGAAGCTGCACCTGTCCATGACGTAGGTCTCCCGGTCCGTGAGCTTGACAGCGGCCTGGCCGTATCTCTTCAGGTGCAGCTTGCCATACCAGGTGTGCATATGTTTCCACCACCCCAGGAGGACATCAGAAGTGTAGCCCAGGCTCTCCGCCTTCTCTCTCCAAGCCGCCTGCTTCCGCTTGGTGTCTCGATATAGCCTGTGGCCCTTCCTCCACAGGTACTCGTTCTCCCTCAGCCATTCGAGCACCTCCTCCTCATGGTCCTCTGCAATGGAGTACTGTTTCCTCTCCCCCTTCTCCTTCTCCTTTGATTGCCTCTTCTTCCTTCTGGCAGGGCCTTCTGGGCCCTCATCAGCAGGGCTTTGAGGGCCTTGGGGCTGGTCCACCACACCAGCAGCACCAGCAGCACCAGCAGCACCACCACCAGCAGCACCAGCAGCAGCAGCAGGACCAGCACCAGCAGGAGAAGCACCAGCAGCACCAGCAGCACCAGCAGAAGCACCAGCAGCTTCAGAGTCAGCGCCAGGGGGTGGGATGGTGGTTCTATCCTTCTTTCCAGGGCTGGCAGGATTAGGCACAGGCTTCCTCTTCTTCCCCATGGTCTCTGATGAAGATGTCTCTGGCAGCAGGTCTTTCCTCTGAATGCTGGCTGCGTGCAAGCTGCTTCCTTTTATATCTACGGGGCTGACACAATGCATCCTCCCCGCATGCGCAGTGAACGCTTTGCATCCGCTAGGCATCCGCTAGGCATCCGTGATGCATCCGTGTCATCCGCTATGCATCCTCCCCTTCCGCTACATGTCCGCTTTGCTGTTCTCCCCCGGAAGCCCTGCGGATATGCCATCTGCTTCCATCTGCTAGGCTTCCGTTGAGCATCCGCTTAACATCCTCGCTATGTCCTCTCCCCATCCATTCCTTTCCGTTCTTTTCTGTTCTGTTTATGCAAATTTTTGCCCCTTTTGAGAGCGGATAACAACGGATGGAGCCACAGATGGAATTTTGCCCGTCTGCTGTGTCCTTTTTACATACGTTTTGCATCCGTTGGCTGATGTGACCTAGCCTTTAACTGAGATGGCACTCTTTATTATGCTAAGTCTTCATCCCCCTTTTTTTTCTTCTCTATTATTCAGAGCTTTTTAAACCACAATTTTCCAACAAGAAAAAGATCAGATCCAGTTGATATTAAATTTCCTCTTTAACAGTCTATAGTTCAGCTTTATTAGTGCCAATATAAAATCAAAGTATACTTTGTTGATGATATAGTTCCTTCTCCAGCTTCTAACCTTTTGTGGTTTTGAAGCCCCAACGCTATCAAAAGCAATTCACACCTTTTCTCTCTCTCTCTCTTTCTCTTCACCGCTTAGATCCTTTCTTAAAGATTCTTTGAAATGTTAATCCTGGGGGTATCTTCCATTTGATTATATCGTCCTGTTCCTCCTGCTGTTCGATTCTTTCTCTCTCTTGTGCACAATCTTATTCCAGTCTAATCTTCCCCTTCAGGGTGGCCATTTTAGACCACCACTTCAGGCGTCTTCGGGAGGGAGCAATTGCCAAGCTGGGGAGGGGATTTGCGACTCCTCTCTGCCCAGCTGACAGTCTCCCCTTCCTTCGCCACTCCTATAGCTTCTACCCTAAATCCAAAGGATTGGGGCTCTCTGGTGCCGAACACAAACCAAAGCCACGCACGATTGCCGTCAGCGATCCATCTTTGGGGAAGCTCAAAACAGGAAGTCTATAAAATTCCATTTTTGAAGAGTTGGAGCAGGTTCGTGAGTGTCAAGTTTACAACCTGGAAAAGGATGGTCTTAGCTACTTCAGTTTTTTTTTAATGCTATGGGTGGCTCTAATTTATCACTGTAATTTTTCTGTCAGGGAAAATCATTTCTTTTGAAGAAGATTTTCATCAACCCTACCATTCTTTCCTAGGACTTGTATTGCAAAGATATATATTTCCAGCACAGTTAGGGTTAAGGTTACAGTTACAGTTATGTTTGTTTCCTCTTCATTCTTAAAAACACTGAGTGGTCCACTTCTCTATCCTAGAATATCCTGATATGCCTTCTAATTTAATTCCCTGGTCTCTTGTATACAACCTGTCCAGTTACAGATAATGAAGAAGAGTCTGTATGTCTCCCTGTTAATAATACATCATCTTTTGAAACTAAGCAAAAACTGAATAATCAAGGGATTGATTTAGCATGATGGCCGCATGTGCCAATACAATCAGATATGAGAAAGATACTAAAATGTACGGCTTTTATAAAGAATCAACAGAACTAGATCAGATGGAAAAATGAAGAGATCCCTATAGATGAAAGTGTAATAAAAAATATTGGAATGTGCAGAAATGGATAGATTAACACTCAAAATTAAGGAGAAGGAAGAAACTGAATACTTTTTAAAATGGGATTTGTTTTATTAATGGCTAACTTGCAGAAACAGAAGTTAGAAATTTAAAAGCATAAGAGAATGATTAATTACATAGAAGATTTACTAAAATACTATTATTATGTGGTTATTATTGTTATGAATATTATTATTATTATTGCTATTTCTCAAAATCAACTGTACCCAGACAACATACTGTTTGTGCAGACATTGAATTTTTATGTTTAATATTTAAAAATACTTTTAAAAAGAACAAATCATCTTAAACAAGCTCTGTCCAGTTTTGAAATAATATACAATACTGGCATTACCAGTGGGTTTTTTTTAACTGAATTTTATGTGACATTTGCAGAGGTAAATATGAGAAACCCAATTTACAGTATATGATTGTCATGTAGTTTGTGGAAAAGTTGGTCTCAAATAAACATAACTGTTTTAGTCAGTGGTAAAATATAACAAGTATTGTACTAAGGCAGATTTTCTTACAGTTTGTAATATTATTTATTGACCAATCTGTTCGTTCATTCATATGCTGCCCTTTCCAAAGAGAACTAAGACAGCATACAAGTATTCATCCTCCAGCAATTTACCTTTGCAATAACTTTTCCTCAGAATGGGAGATATAGAATATGAATGATCCAAAACTAGGTATAGATAGTAAAAATCCAGATGGCTACTAGATGGTGCCAATAAGATTTTTTTAAACCTCTTTGGTGCCATCTAGTGCAATGATAAATTTTTGAAGCTCATATCTGGTAGATAATCCTAAATGAGCTTTGTAGCAAAGTGAAGATATGAGTTCTATCTCCCCAATCATACATTATATTCTAATTTAGGAATGAAAAACATGTGGCCTTCTAGATGCCAACAAACTCAGTGGCTTTTCTTTGAAACTCAAGCCACAAAATGTATCTCTAGTGGTTAAACACTATGCTACAGATTCACTTGCTTCTTTTACCCTTCTAACAGGTTACTAACTAAGAAGGAGTTAGCACAGTGCTGATCAGATCCAAAGTTTATACAAAAGAAATACTGTAAATGTATAGAATAGAGTATGAACTGACTTTATTTGCAGCACTACCTGTGAAGTTCTGCATTTAAAATGAAATTGAAGTACTAGTATCTCTTAAGATAATTTATTTAAAGAGTAGATAGGGGAGATAGCTGAAGACATAAATATATCTAGATATAGTAATAGGAAGGAGTAGCTATAATATTGGTGAGAAACTGCCAAGAGATATATTAACCATGCTATGTATGAGAGTCATTTTTATAACTGTCATAAGTAGTATTTGATCTTTTTTTTTTTCATTTGTGCATGTTAATGAGAGAAAATTTATATTCTGAATTTTTTAAGGATATTGCCACTCTACAGTTACTGTTTCTACATATAATAATGGGCAGGACAGCTTCCAGTGAGCATTATTACAATATCAGCTATCATAGCAAGGATTAAATATCTTTGAAAACAAAATAAATGTCCCCTTTTAAAAAAAGTTTCATGAACATGTTTTAGCCAATATGTACAGTATACTTGACAATGAATCTTGTCTGAAATACATCACATTTTGATACATACATATTTATTCTGGCATTTGAATTCTTTTTCCTTTCTCCTTTTTCTTCTGTTTATCATACTACAAGCAAAACACAGGATGCAATACATCTACTTTATTTGGCAGAGATATTTTACAGAATCCTGTTGCAATCCCTCATGCAGAAACAAAGAGTAGACTCATTTCTCTGTATTCTGTATGTAGAAACACATAAGGACTATACACTAGTTTCTGTACACCAAGAGATCCAATCTGTAGTTGCAATGCATGCAAGGTGTCAATTACCATGTTGCTCAATTAAAAATCTGGTTACATAAGTTTATGTTGAATGAAGTAACACTTTATAGGTCATTTATATTAGTCACCTTGCCATTATTCATCCTTGTCTATACATTCAAATTGCTTCATTGTTTGCTTGCAAAATTCATATGTGAAATAGACTCTATGTCACTTGAATTATTATTTTTGCTTTGTGTTTTCAGAATGATAGTCTGAACTGCTGTGTTGCTCCTAATATGTGTTTGCCTTCTTTATTTTCTATTTTAGTACACTCATACCCCAGATCAGAAAGCTAATAAATTTGATGAAGAATGATTATGTGAGTTTCTGCTGATATGAAAAATTTTTTCAACAGGCAATTGTGACTTTTTGTTGACAGAGGAAAGATGGGGTTCTGTCCTTTTGTATCTAATTAGTGGTTGCTATCTTTAATTGTTTCACTGAGAAAAGAAATAGATTTGATCCTGTTTAATAATTGAAGGTCTTCTTGGTAGTAACATCTTACCAACTTTAGCTGATCTCAAAAAGCTAATTAGAGTTGGACTTGAATGGCAGACTATAGGAGATCCTAAGCTCATAAGAAAATTACAGAGTAAATAAAACTATTCTGGAAAAAGGCAATGGAAGATGCCTGCCATAAACTATGTGATACGTCCATGAAGTCATCAGGAGCTGAGTTTGGTTTGAAAGAAAATTTATCTGAAATAGATTTAAATATGTTTCATGAATTTTTGGAATTTCCAGCTAATCAAACAACACATATTTTTGTAAAATTATGTAAGGTAGCAAAAGTACAGGAGGCAACTAAATGTACCCCACTTTTGCTCTTGTACAAAAGAAAATGTTCAGGGGTATCAAACTCACATCGATACACAGGGGTATCAAACTCACATCGTCATGGCAGCGTCACATGACACATCCAGCCCATGGGCCAGGAGTTTGACAGCTTTAATCTAGCACATAGAAGCAAACTTTTGCTTTCCTTTTTATTTTAAGTTTTCAATTATCTATCCTCTCTCTCTCTCATAATTATTCTATTAACTCTTTCTAAAATGTTAACTCAAGTATTTTTCTTTATGCCTATTCTCCTTTTCCTCCTAATACAGAACATAAATTTCCAAGAAGATTGGAAGCTCCTAACCATTTTTATAGGAGGAAATGACCTTTGTGATTATTGTGATGATTCTGTAAGTTCCCATATATTTTACAGTTATTCCTAATATATTTTCCCATTTTCCCCTCTCCCATTTTAAAAAAAAATGTATGTGATCTAAGTGATGATCTCTAGATATGCAGGTAGGAGTTTTCCAAGTGCTCAGTGATATATGTAAGAATATGATGTGTATAGTATCTGTCCTTCACATGACTTCATTTAATATTAGAAATGTTATATGTAATATCATGCCAACTGAATAATATTCGTGTTGATAATAGGAAATGGTAAGATATTATTTTTTCAGAAAGTTATGACAAACATGGCAAAAAAATCAGAAGGAAGCCAGTAGTACCTTTTCCAATTTTTATTAAATGGCATGAGCTTTCATGAGCTACCATAGATTAACTCAGTTTGATTCCCACAATATCACAAGCATGCAAACTCTCTGTCCTAATAAGAAATTGGGGCTTAAAGCTTGCAGTTCCACTCAAGAAAAATTACATTGGGATTGACTCAAAACCTGTTACTGACCCTTTCTTAGACCCTTTGTAGCTAACTCGCTGAAAACACTACCTTGAACAGCAGCCATTCTTCCCTGGCACCATGCATATTTTAGAGAGGGTAATAGGGTGTCATTGTTGAATCAGTATTTTAAAGAAAAACAAATATAATGTCTTTATGCAGAGCCTTGAGGTCATTCAACCTGAAGATATTTTTCTTAATCTCCTGTAATTTCATATCTTTGAGAACTTCCACTGATTAGAATATCAGTACTAGTTCATTTTATAGATAATTTTCTGTTGATAAAGGCAGATGCTTGATAACAGAGCTTATAATAAACAGGCAAAGTTTGTACCTTTCTTACTTAATGACGCTTTGGATCCCTAGAAGATCTGCCATTTATGTAACTTGGATAAAAACACTGACATTATTTCCCCCTTTTTATAGTTAATCATGATAAGATGGTCGTAAAGTACTTATTTATGAATGCCTGATATGATAAACTTTCTTTCTTTTGGCTCTTATCAACATACTGAAATTAAATATGCATTTCTGAGTTAGGTTTCACACAGGTTTACTTTTGGAATGGTTAGATAACATTTAAATGCTACTTCTAATTATTGTTTTTAGCATTTTTGGTGCTCCTAGCTGAAAGAGATGTGATACTTATTTAGGCCTCCATATTTCTCCAACTGTTCCGTCTGGAAAAATGTGAGGTAGACCGGGTTCCAACAATAAAAGTCTTTATTTGCAACAGTAAAGATAAACGGAACAGTTTGGCTGTAGCCACGGCAGCCTTGATATACGGCTTGCCTGCCGGCTTGTAGCCAATGACATTGGTTTGATTTAACCACCTTTTGGCGGTTCCTTTGGATTGGTTCCTAGTGAACCAATCCCTATGCTGGCTTTCTTAGCCAATCAGGTTAGCGAATTTGGAGTAAACTATTTTCATACAGAACACCCCTCCCCTCTTGGTTTAGTCCTACATGGTGACATAGTCGCGCAGGTAGGTGGGGCTTCTTCTGACTCTACTGGACTTGCACGGTTCATTTTCGCTGGAGACTTCAACCGGTTCGGATGGGGTTGATGTCTCTCCGGCTCTTCTCCATGGAACCGCCTGGAAGGGTGAGTCAGCCATTTTGCTACCGCTTGAGTTTCTCAGGCCGGTCGTTTCGCCGCTCTCTCCTGGTTTTTCCGAGCAGGTCGAGCTGGCCTGGCTGGCCCCTTCGTCTGGATTTTTCCTGCAAGTTTCATCTAACCATAAGTTTATTTTTTGCTCTTTTTGTTTGTTAAGATGTTCTGGGTTAATTTTAAAAGGTTCTTTATTATTTTCTTGTATTTCCCCCCCCCCCC
>BLBF01000018.1:29992890-30043217 GCA_015471245.1 Laticauda colubrina
TTCTGTTTTAGACAGAGTCTTTGAGCAATAAGCGACGGATGCCTCTCTCCCATCTGGCAATTGGTGGCTCAGGATGGCACTGACTCCAAACGGTGAGATGTCGCAGGTTACCGTTAATGGAAGTGTGTTACTAAACTGGATAAGAACGGTGTTTGATGTTAATAAATTTTTTATTTTCTGGAAAGCTTTTTGCTCTCTATTACCCCAAGTCCAATTAGTTTTTTTATCCAGCAAACGGTGTAATGGTTCCGCTATTGTCACTTTGTGGGGGAGGAATACGTGATAGAAATTTATTAGTCCCAAAAATGCCTGCAATTCTGTTTTGTTTCTTGGCTGTGGTGCGTCTTTAATGGCTTTGACTTTTTTTTCAGTAGGGTGTATACCCTCTCTGTCTATTAAGTAGCCCAGAAATTCAACACGATCAGTCATTAAGCAGCATTTTTCTTTTTTAACTTTCAGGCCAGATTCTCTGAATTTTGTTAGTACATTTCTTAGTCTTTTTTCTAGTTGGGTTGTATCTTTACCCGAAATTAGGACGTCGTCAAAATATGGTACGACCCCTTTTATTCCATTTAATAGGTGTTCCATGAGGCTTTGGAACACACCTGGGGCCACACTCACTCCAAACTGGAGTCTGTTGCACTTGAATGCCCCTTTGTGAGTCACTATTGTCTGTGCCTTGGCCGTTAAGGGGTCTACTGGAAGCTGTTGGTAAGCTTGTGCTAGATCTAGTTTAGCAAAAACTTTTCCTCCCCCTAGTGAGTGTAGCAAATGTTGTCCGACTGGCACCAGGTATGCGCTTTGTTGCAGCTCATGGTTCAGGGTAGCCTTGTAGTCTCCGCAGATGCGTACTGACCCGTCAGGTTTAACCGGTGTTACTATTGGCGTCTCCCATTTAGCATGGTCAACAGGTTCCAAAACCCCTTGGTCAATTAATTTGTTTAATTGTTCCTCTATTTTTGCCTTTAATGCAAAGGGAACTCATCTGGCCTTTAATCTTCTAGGGGCCACCTGGGGGTCTAAACTAAAGGAAATTGGGGTCCCCTGATACCTGCCTAGGGAGGGCTATAATTTTTTCGATTCCTACAGACCTTCTCGATGTGTCCCCTTTTCTTACAAGCTCTGCAGATGGCATCAAGGAATCTGCAATCGGCTCGAGGGTGGTTTCCTCTGCAACCAGCACATTCCTGCCAGTTTCTTTTTTTGCGCCTTTTTTTGTTGGCGTATAGGCGGTGGACCTCATCGTCTTCCTCTCTGGATTCTGATGTCTCGTCAAAATCTTCATGGTGTGTGGTGGCGGGAAATTGTTTCTTCCCTCTAGTTAGGCTCGCTTCGTCGTTGTTCGCATTCATTTGTTTCATTGTGGCCGCTTCTGCGGCTGTAGCTTCTGCGATTGCTTCGGCTACGGTTATGTTGGGTTTATTTAGCAGCTTGCTTTGTAAATTAGAGTCTCTTAAACCCAATATTACTCGAAGCATTGATTCGTCTAAGTTCAGGAACTCACATGATCCCCCCAGTTGTCGGAGGGCTGCCACAAAATCAGTGATGGTCTCACCTTCTTTTTGATCCCTTAGGTAGAATTTGTGCCGTTTGATGAGATTTGACACCACTGGTTCGTAATGAGCCTTCAACATTCGTTGGAGTTTGGGCCAGGTCATTTGCTTTATGTCCCTGGGCTTCACTAATGCCTTGGCCATTTTGAAAATCGTTGGTCCGCAATGCGTTAAGAAGACAGCCCTCTTACGATGGTCTGAGATCTCTTCCATCTCATTACTTTCCAAGTGCATTTGGAAACGGTCTACGTAGGATTCCCAATCCTCTTCATTGGGGTTGAAGGGTGTGGGCAGTGCATTATTTCCGGCCATCAATTTCAGCCTGGGTTTCAATTCGCCGCGTGCACACTCTCGTGTTTTAGGACGATCCCATCCTCGTCGCCAGTGTCCCTTGGGTTACAGGTTTATTTCTATTTTGGCCATGATCCTAGGCATGTACAAACTGCAGGAAGATTAGTGGTACAATACATGTTTACATGAAAATTTTGCTCAGCTTCTAATTTTTGAGTATTTTTCTGTATTAGTTTCAGGATAAATGAATTAAACAGAAAAGAATAAGCACTACACTTAATTTTAGCCAAAAAGCCAAGTAAAATGAAGTAAATAATTTTATTTTAATAATACCCCAATAATGATCATAGTCTAATAAAAATCATGCATATTATAGTAAATTGTATTTTGATCCTGGAAATTCAGTCCAAACTGTCCCATACCTGCTTTCCTTGCATGGTAAATTTTGAGTAGTTCTCATAAGATCATGCTTTGCAAACACTGCACATCTGGCATAAATGACATGGAAAGAGGTCTGTTTCTGAAGCTGACAAGTGTACCTTCTCCCTCTCATCTCCATCTGGGACTTGTGGTAGCTAGTGTAGATTTTTCCTTTTCTGAAATGGTGTCAAGAGCTAGTCAGGCATGAATAGTCAGGTGACGGTGAAGGGAGAAAAATCCTTTTCAGCTTTTTCCCTCAGTTTGATTTTTGTCCTTTGTGAGCGATGGGGGACAGAGGAGAGGCAGGTGATACCGCTCAGGAAATACCACAGTAGATATGGTGCAGTTGCCATATCTGAGTTGCTAAAATGTGGGTGACCACTAGATGACAAAGAATATGGACAGTTCAGTTTTCTGCCCTCTAATGGTCATCCATTTTTTATAATCCAGATATGGCAGCCATAGAATGGCTGGATGGAAGGACAACAGAAAACACAGAGAAGCCCAATTGAGTGAGAGATTTATGAGACTCACATAGCTGTACCAGCTTTCCTTTTCTCTCCCTTTTTTTTTCCATGCTCACTGCTGCCAGCCTGAGACATCAAAAAAGAACAGTGATGCCTTGGAGCTTTTTCAATCATTCCTAGGCAGAAAAGCTCATAGAACATAAGAAACAAACTGGGCATGGAGTCTCTATTTACGAAATAGTAATGTTTGACTTACTATTTAGAAAATTATGTTTGTCTCCAGACCATGTTGTTCTTCAGGCCATTCTTTTCTGAGGGTGAAATTTAATGGTTTCCTGAGCTAAACCCTCTGAAATCAAAGTGATATGAGGTATTCCAGGGATCCTCCAGTTGCAAAACAAGTTTCATTTGGAATCTTATGTTCAAAACACTTTGAACTGCTTCCATTCCCTGCCATGGTTCATACTCAGATTGAAACTCACCACTACTTTTGATCCAATTATTGTATCTGGGTGTTTCAAAACAATTGGACTATGTCAAACGTATCATGGAAAGAAGGCCATTATGTCATTTGCGAAAGGTGCAAATTAGTATAAAAACTTTCAATTGCCAAATGTGATAAGAAAGAGCTATGAGCAGCTTATTTTGCACAAAATTCATTGTTATCCTTTTCTTTCATAGATACATAATGCTGAGTACTACATAAGGAATATACAGTCAGCTCTGGATATACTCCATAAAGAGGTATCAAATGAATCTCTGCTAAAAGGGAAAATGATTGGATGAATTATTATAATCAGTTGTTTCTTTAAAGCAATTGTTTCCAGTTATGAATTGCAAAGGTTGCCTGCAATCAACTTCAAGGGTGTATTGTAACTGTATTGTAACTGCAAACATAATTTTAAAAAAAATTAAAAGGGCCCAGATCTCATTAGGATTTTTTTTTTGTTTTTACTCTCAAATATTCCCCCCCCCCCCAAATGTCCCCACTCAAAATCTGGTGAAATTTTGGCATTTTTTAATTTCCAATTTTTTAAAAAATCTATTCATTTGCATTTGCATTCTTGAGTCCTAGTTTTGAAATGCTTCTCAAAAGCATTTGAGGTCTGCCACCATTTTAAATGGCTGTAAAAGTAGTAGTAAAGCTAATTAAAAGAGGGGGCAGGTGAAATGAGCACCTTTGGAGAGAGTATTTCAGAGCAAAACTTAAATGGTAGAGACTTTCTAAAAGGAATGTGTGCTTGAAATCTTGGTATTGTTATAAGCCCATAAGAGGGAAGGCAAGTCCCCAGTTGCAGAATTTCTGAGCCATGAGTCCTACAAGTCAGACTTTGGATTGGATCTGAATTTTCTGATTTTGATGTATAGTTCTCAATGCAGCCATGGGCTCTATCTATGGCGGTCAAATGCTTTTCAGTATGCCCTGCCCCTCAATATTTAATTGCACTCATGGATAAGCATGATTCAGATTAGCACTCATGGGTATACATGACTGCCAACCAAAACCATTCATCTGGAGAACATCTCTTGGAAGTCTTAATCAAATCAACCAGGGACAGACAATTACATTTATATCTCGCTGTTTTCCAAGGGACCTTTTCCTTAAAACATTGCTGACTTAGCTTTGTTAACTGAAGCAGAAAATAGTGAGCCTCAGGACTCTTGTATTATGAAGATTGGGTTTAGAAGGGTTTTTTGAGTTCCAAGGATTGGACGAACCATGGCACAGCAAATCAATACAGAATGCTTAATGGTAGCAGACAATTTCCCCAACAAGAAGTTATTGCTTTGTGTAAACTTCATCCATCTAGGACTTCCAAGTTGCTGTTGCTCCATAAATGTATCTTTAACACTAACACTAACCTTTATACTCAGTCATGTAATACTCAGTTGAGACAAATGCCTCAAAATATATAAAGTATCATGTAACTTTTACCTTTTTCCAAAAGTTCTTTGGAACATGAGGAAAAGTTACTGATAGTTAAGATCAGGGGCTGTTTCAGTGTGGTTGCTCCCCTTCTAGTTGTTGCCCAGATCCTGGCAAAGCTTCAAGTGGGACTTCCACTAGGATATGCTATTTGTTGTAGCCTATGGTCCATGCAGTTGAATTAGAGTCCCCTTGCCTGCTTGTAAAAGCTGCCAATTTCCAGATATTTCCCAAGATCCAACTTAGAATTAAGAAGAAATTTCCTGACAGTGAGAACAATTAATGGAACATTTTTACCTCCAGAAATCCTCACTTCACCTTACCAGAATTTTTTAAAGAAAAGACTGGACAAGTCATTTGTCCAGAATGTTATAGAATCTCCTGCTGTGGACAGAGGTTTAGACTAGAGGACCTCTAAGGTCCCTTCAATCCTGTTATTCTATGTTCTCTGTTCCAACATTCTTCCTCACTCTGTCTTAGCATTTGCTTTTGCAAGCTAAGGGTCTGAGTGGAGAAAATTTCAGGGTGTGACTCAGTTATCACAATCATCATACTAGTTTGGATGCTTGTAAATAAAGTTGTGAATGAATGAATGAATGAATGAATGGGGGAAAATGTGGTGAGAACAGTTTTTGTCTGTCTATAGTAACTTTTCCCAACTTCCAATGACCTCACAGAGTCGTTTGGCAGTTCTTATGTATTACAATTGTAAAAGAATCATCTGGCTTGTAAACTGCTACTATCCATTCTGTTTTACATTTTTTACTCTTTGCAGGTCCCTCATGCATTTGTAAACCTCGTAACGTTGTTTGATGTGATACCTATCAGGAAATTGTATCAGGAGAAGAGCATTTACTGCCCAAGATTGATTATGAGGTTTGAAAGAATTGATACTGAGACGGAACTGGGAAAAATATCCACTTTCTGTGCTGATTGTGGCTCCTCTTAAATTTAAGCAATTGCTTTTTACTAATTCTGATTCAGGGGTGGGATATGACAGGGTTAATTACCAGTTTGGGATTTATGAGCTTCCCTGCAGGCTGGGAGCCATGCGCCTGTAAATTGTCATCAGCAACTGCCTGAAGAGAAGCAGCCTTTGAAACAGCCCTCTTTTCTTGATTTTTTAACTGCAGCTGTGCCTCGTTCGGCAGCTGAAGTTGAAAAATCAGGAAATAAAGATCAGGTAAGAACCCGGGTGGGTGGGTGCGCAAAAACATCAGCAGACATAGAACTGGTTCTATGTCTGCTGCTCTTCAGAGCTACTGGTTCTACAGAGGTGGACAGAACCGGTAGAAACCCACTCCTGTTCTGATTGTTGTGATATGGAATTATAAATCAAGTACACACTATTTATCTAAATGTATAGAAATAGTCTTGGAAGAGGCATAGATTATTGGGGGGAGGGGTTGTCATCAAATCTGCTCTATAGAAGATACAAAGGTTTGCAGTGGAGGGATAGGTAAAACATGAATTTTCTAATTCTTTTTCTGATGGCTGGAACATTCTGAACAATCCACTGTGAGGCTTCTATTCATAGAAAAGAGTGATGACTCAAATCCAAGAAGTACAGCATATTACAGAAAAACTGTTCTTCATGAAATCATGTGTGATATTTAAGCAATTCGACCGGAGGATTCAATATTGTTTGACCCAAAGATGCTTTTTCAAAAGGCAACTGGATTTTGTTTTTTCTTGAAGAAAATTCACTTCTCATTTGCAAGCAATATAAATTCTTCTATCCTCCCCCATTTGGTCAGAACTGAAGAAGCTTCTTGGATGAAAAGTAAATCTTCAATGAAGAATGTCTTCAATGAAAAACGTCCAGTTGCCTTTTGAAAAAGCATCTTTGGGACAACCATGACCTACCTGCATTATTGAGAATTTCTACAGAAATATCGTAAGAGCATTACATGCCTTTCACAGTTTGTGTCACATGAAACATAGTTGTCATGCCTCTGATGGAGACTGACTCTGAGGGAGAGGAGGAACAGCCGACAGGGAGTGGAAGTGTGGCTCGGGAGGTTGTGGAGGAGGCTGGGAAAGGGCAGAGGCCAGTTGAGCAGTCAGAGGAGGACCCAGGCCCATCCCCTATCCATGCTAGGGCACTCAGGAAGGAGAGGATAAGGGAGAGATGTGGTCTCCTCGGGAGGAGAGGGCCTTGATCCTCTTCATGGGATGCAAGTGTGATAACTGAATAAGAGTTTGGACCTGCCTAATGGCAAACGTTGGAAACAAAGCATGTAAATATCTCTAGTTTATAGTTCCTCTCTGATTTTGGTGTCCTTCCCAGTGTGTGTTATCTGTGGACATCCTCCAGCTCTTATCCTGCCTGGTTTGTGTTGCTTTTTTCCTTCTTCATGTAACTATGTGGGAGTTTTTTTGTCTTCCGTCAAAGATATTCGGAGCTTGGAAGCAAAGTGAAGGAATAAAAGGGGCTTCACTTATTTTCTGTGACTGTGTTGGTTTTGTATCCCGCTCTGGGTCATCACAATAGTTCTGGGACAGGAAAACAGTTTTTCATTTTTTAAAAATGTCTGAGATAAGAATGATATGGTCAACATGTGCCGTTTTAATTCTTAGGTTCATGTGTCCATGCATTTTCACACCTAATGATAATTCCTCTGAAATTGAGAAGTTGGAGTTTTTAAATCAAAGATATCAGGTAAGGGAAATGCATTATGAATAACAAATAGCAGTGTTCTACACCTCATCCTTTTAAAAACCAAGCATGAACATATTAGGTATTTTTTGTCATTTTACTAACTCTGATTCAGGATTTGTTTTTAACAATGAAAAGCAAGTTAGTTTAAAAACAATAAGTAGTGACTTAAAATGTCAAAATTACATTTGGTCTTTTTCACACCTTCATTGAAAAGCTTGTTTGCAGTCCTGGGCCAACTTTAAATAATAATCACGTAATTTAATTTTTATCAATGAAACACACACTTCAATCCTATGCACATTTACTTAGAAGTTCAAAAAGATTTCAAATACCGTATATACTCGCATATAAGCCGATCTCGCATATAAGCCGACCCTTAAAAAACTGCCCCAAAATGAGGAATTTTGCAAAAACTCGCAAATAAGCCGACCCCCAAATACCATGGTGTTCAACCCCTGATCTCACCGTCAAGGCTCACCGTCAGAAAGATTCTGGGAGGACAGGGCTTTGGGCGCGACTTCCCTGAACAGCAGAAGTGAAGCTCAGAGGGAAAAGGCGGTGGGGCAAAAGTTGTGGCTCTGCGTCCATCTAGGGAGAAAAATTGTGCCCAACTTCGTGCGCGTTTTACTTGAGGCGAGCGCTGCTAAGGGCCAGGCGAGGGCTGCAAAGGGCCAGGCGAGGGCTGCAGCAGTGACTTAGCGTGGCAACTTGCTCCAGCCACTTGCTGGAGCAGCGACTTAGTGTGGCGGCTTCGCGCAATGAGAGTCTTGGCTCTCATCGCGCGAAGCCGCTGCCTGGTGAAGCCGCTTCCCTGCCTCCCATCGAGTCTCCCAGCTGATTGGCTGTACAAGCCGCTGCCCAGCGAAACGTGATGAGAGTCTTGGCTCTCATTGCGCGAAGTGCCCGACTTCGCGCGATGAGAGTCTTGGCTCTCATCGCCTTCGCCGGGCAGCGGCTTGTACAGCCAATCAGCTGGGAGACTCGATGGGAAGCGAGGAAGTGGCGGGCAGCGGCTTCGCCGGGCAGCGGCTTCGCGCGATGAGAACCAAGACTCACATCGCGCGAAGCCGCCATGCTAAGTCGCTGCTCCAGCAAATCAGATTTATTCGCATATAAGCCGATCCCCAAATTTTGGGGGGAAAAAAGTGTTCTAAAGTCGGCTTATATGCGAGTATATACGGTAAATGGAAATACATCATAATTCTAATAAATGCAACTGGCTAAAAGATACGGTTATACACTTAACATGGTAATGCATCAAACTTGCTTAAAAATACTTTGTGTTATGTAGTTGGCCAATAAAATACTGGCTCTCTTGAGAAATATAAGGCTTTGTTTTTCTGACTGTAATTAGTTTAACCTGATTAAATTCCTTTAAAGCCTGTAAGTCCATTGCTTCATTTTGGGGGTAAATTATATATTTAAACAAAGAATAATGCAACAATTCCTCCAATGTTAGATAGAACAAATATCTAATGTGTGTTTTAAATAGGTAGCATTGCTGCTGTATGCTCAATAAATATCAGATACCTGGTTAGAAGCAAAGCCCAGTGACCTGGGCTTTGAAATGTGACTTAATTTGACAGTCAGCAAAGAAAAGTTGACTGTGGTAGAGGCAAAACTGCAGTGGACTATTGTTTTGATGGTAGATTTTATTTTATTCTTGGGAATCTGAAGAAAAGACTCTGTAGCAGAAATGAAATTACATAACTTATAACATGACGATTTGTGACTGAACCTCCCTTTCAGATTAAAAAAAAAGAATAGGGATTCTAATTGTTTTGCTGAATGATAGATATGTGAAATTTTGTGAGCAATTTTAATCAGAAAACCAGAATCTTTTTTTTCTCCCTTTGAACTCTTTGAACAGGTCTTGACTATTTTCTAGTGGAACAAACTCTTGCTTCCTGCTTCCTCCTGGCTTTTTGTTTCAACCCTGCCGTTACTCTCCTTTCCTTTCATCTCAGAACTCCTTTCATTTAATCTCAATTAAAATTCCACCTTTGATGTTTTAGTTTTTCATGGATGTTCAGAATTCATCTGAAACCAACAACAAAATGATAGTTTAGGAATCCTCTGGAGGACTTCAAATGTACCTGTAGGTAGCTTCTCATTGTAGCAGCTTTATGTGTGTCTATCCATGAATGTGCAAGAGGAAGACAAATTGTAAATCACTAAATGTATATAACACAAATGTACTGAAAACATGGATCAGATGAATTATGGGATGGAGAAGGATTAAGTTTTACTCCATGAACTTTGGTAGTTCAAAGGATGGGAACACATGTGTTTTCTTATATGTCAGCTGGAGCGGAAAACGTACTAATGGACTTATGCTATGTATTGTATAGGCCTGAATTTCAAGGTCCATAAGAATGTAGACAATTAGGGATTAGTTTCAGATGCTCTGAAAAATTGGCAGTTTTCCCCACATAAGCCAAAGAAGTGGTTGAACATTATTCCTGTATTTAACATCTTTTTGACAGCCTGTCATTTCACTGTTTAGTTACTCTAAAAGGAACAATATATTTGGTTTTTGCTTTGCCAGGAAGAAACACATCGCTTAGTCGAAAGTGGAAGGTATGACACAAGAGAAGATTTCACTGTGGTTGTGCAGCCACTGTTAGAAAAATCAGAAATGCCCTTGACTCCGGTAATTCAAATGTACACAAGTGCTACATTTCTGAGAACTGTAAATCATAGATGGAGCCTAGCTAACTTAAACACCATTGAGTTCAATGGTCGTGTTTACATTCGACTGTGTCTGACTCTGAACCCAACTCATAGTGTGGTAATTTGGAATTATTTGGGCAGGAGAAGGATAATAAAGCCATGTTGGTTGTAAGCAACTATAACTTAATGGTCAGCAGACTAAATTAACAAGCATAATTAAATGCCTGCAAGTAGAAGATCCAAAATCCAGTTACAATCATATGAAATTACTTGTCTTGATTTGCCCTTTAACATGAGATAGTCCTGGGTCAAATTAAAAATAAGAGACTATATTTTGAGTGATGAATGAATGAACAGACTGAAAGTAATTCCAACAGATAACACAGTTTCCAAATTATTAGCAACATCAAGGAAAGATTATTTGGCCAATGTAGCACTTCTTCTGATATGAACTGTAAATTGAAACCTTTTCCTTATGTACAAATGGTAAGTACAAATTACAAGCATTCAGTCATCTCCTTTCAAACCAAGAGAAACAATTTCTGACAAAACGAAAACTGTTGGCCAGCATCTTGACCTTCTGGTAGGCTGCAGGAGACTATCTGATGGTGGTTTGATATTCATGAGAAAGAACATGGACAAAATATTCTGTCCTGTTTTGGGGCAGTTAAGGATTAGAATAGAACCAGGAATCAACTGGAAAAAAATACAGTACAGTTCTTTCCACCTTTCCCACCAGGAACCCAATTCCCACTAGGATAAGTTTCCTCTCACCCTAGAAAACTCCACATATTGGCTTGAGATAGTGTTCTTGCATTTGTCTATTTTGAACTGAATACTGGCAGCTTGATCTCAGTCCTAGAGGACTACATAAATCCCATTGTCCACTTCTGTTTTAAAGCATGTAAAACAATCTAGGATTTTTTTTCTGAAATATTTTCACTTACTTGCCTGAGCATTACAGTACTACACTGGATTTGTCCAGTAATCCTTGTTTTTATTCTTTGGCAAGAGTTGCTCAGGATTTTTACAATAGAAACTTACAGCTTTATCCATTTATTGTTATGTAATAAATCCCCCAAACACAGAGTGTTCACATCAACTCAGTTGTGGCTGTGAGGTATCACTGTTCTTTGAATCATATGTTTCTGAAATCAACACATAAGGAATATTGTCTTCTAGTTCATGGAAACTAATATGAGACCACAAAGAGCCCTGGCTGAAGATAATAATGTTGTATCCATTGATGCTAGTTTTTCAGTAATATCTACTTAAGTGTTGAATTTGGCATGGAAATGTATCATCTGAACAGGGCTACAATATTGTAAATTGCTCCTAAAGCAATTGAAAAAGGCATGGACAATACCTGTTTGAAATTTCCAGACTTTTAAGAGGTTGTTTAGTAGTGTTCAGAAATAAATTATTCCTCACTTGAGTAAATTTGTTTGCCCTGTTTTCATCCTAATCCAAACTTTCCAAAAAACAACAACAGACTTTTCATTAAAATGCACAAGCTGGCCACTTAAAAAATTTAAAGATTTTCTTGCTGTTCAGCTTCCTTCGGGTATTATCCTACTTCATGGTAGTTGTGCTTTTAAAGTTGTAGCAACGTTTCAGCAGAATCTCATCTGCCATCATCAGGCTTCTGTATTGAGTTCGTATCATCAGAAGCCTGATGATGGCAGATGAGATTCTGCTGAAACGTTGCTTCCTTCGGGTATTATCCCACGTCATTGTAGTGCTGTTAAAGCTGTAGCAACGTTTCAGTAGAATCTCATCTGCCATCATCAGGCTTCTATATGGATGTGGGTCTCACAGCTTCTGGTTTCAAATTTGAAGCTGGTCTATTTTGATTGGTTAAGAGTCTAGGTTTTTGTTCACTGGACTTGGAGTTTGATTGATTGGTGTTTCTGGTCTCTTCTGTCTGTTTTGTGGCTTTGATTGGCTGGCAACACTCTGTTCCTGTGTTGGAGGCTTTCAGTGCAGCTTGGCTTCATGTGAAAGGACGGCTGCTATCCATTAGGAAGCCAGGTTTCACCTGGGTGCCTGGTGGGGGGGTGTTTGAGTTGGAGGCATCAGAGGGAGTCTGTTTGTACTCAGGTGTTTGTCTGTTTTGTGCTGTGGAGATCTTTCTATTTGAGAGTGCAGGCTTCCAAATGATTGACAGTCTGCTGGAATCATCTCTTCTATTCATGCTTTCAGGTCTTTTTTCAATCTCTATGGCTTCTCTGATGATTCTGTGGTTGGGGTTTTCTATAGTGGCTAGGGTTTTAGTACCATTGAAGTTGATGTTGTGACCTGTGGTTTTCATGTGTTGGACTAGTGAGGAGGTGTGTTCCAGCTTTTTTACTGCATTTTTGTGTTCATCTAGGTGGGTACTTATTCTTCTATTGGTCTGTCCAATGTATGTGGCCGGGCATGATGTACAGGGAACTTAGTATATGCCTTGGTTTTCCAGATCTTTCAAATAGAAAGATCTCCACAGCACAAAACAGACAAACACCTGAGCACAAACAGACTCCCTCTGATGCCTCCAACGCAAACACCCCCCCACCAGGCACCCAGGTGAAACCTGGCTTCCTAATGGATAGCAGCCGTCCTTTCACACGAAGCCAAGCTGCACTGAAAGCCTCCAACACAGGAACAGAGGGTTGCCAGCCAATCAAAGCCACAAAACAGACAGAAGAGACCAGAAACACCAATCAATCAAACTCCAAGTCCAGTGAACACAGACCTAGACTCTTAACCAATCAAAATAGACCAGCCTCGAATTTGAAACCAGAAGCTATGAGACCCACATCCATATAGAAGCCTGATGATGGCAGATGAGATTCTGCTGAAACGTTGCTACAACTTTAACAGCACTACAATGACGTGGGATAATACCCGAAGGAAGCTGAACAGCACATATATATATCTATATATATCTATACATATCTATCTATATATATCTATATCTATCTATCTATCTATCTATCTATCTATCTATATCTATATCTATATCTATATCTATATATATATATATATGGTTTGTTACTTGCTTACAAGATAATAGGTATAAGTAAAAACATAGTTATGAATACATGGATACATATAAGAAAAAGAAAAAGAAAAAAAGAAAAGAAAAAAAAACAAAAAAAAATAAAAAGAAAAAAGAAAAGAAAAAAAGAAAAGAAAAGAAACAATAGGTTATAGTGGCTAAAATATAGAACTTGACCAAGGAAATTTTGATTCAAATTCATCTTCAATCATGAAAGATAATTAAGTGACCCTGGGTAAGCCACACTTTTGGATTGTCAGTCCAATCTCTTTATCTCTAGTTGTAGTGATGAAAGTACAAAAAGGAGCACAATACAATATATTACCTTCAGCTTCAAAAAGAAAGATGGGACATAATAATCTAACAATGAATAATTTCTTCGAAACTTGTGTACAGCATATATTTAGGCTATATTCTGTATATATAGATTGAATATCTTGAATTGGATAGACATTTGTTTCTATTTTACATTTTTTCTGTCCCTCAAGTGAAGTGGGCTCTAGTTCTTGAAATTATATTCAGCAACACATTTTTGCTTTGCTGTAAAAAATCAATTGAGTTGCCCTTATGGAAATAATAATGTCTGATTTCTACTTTAGGATGGGCTACCAGATGCTTCATATTTTGCCCCAGACTGTTTTCATTTCCACCAGAAGTCTCACACCCAGGTTGCTCGGGGGCTGTGGAACAACATGGTAAGAGATTGATCTAGATGATTTTCTCTTAATTCCATTCATAAATCTGAGAATGTGGACATTTTGTACAAACAACATAATCTAAGAATAATTTAAAAAGCAAAGAAAAAACTGAATGAGAACCTGATGTACATTTTTCACATCTACAGAACTGGCATTTGTTTCAAGCTATAAGCAGGAAAAGTGAGAAGATTATACACTGAGAACTGAAGAAAATCTGCTAGTAAAGGCACTGAAACTTTATAATGTCCACAATAGAAAAACTAACAGGAGATAATCATCCTGAAAATTAATTGTTTTCTGGTTATGGAAAGATGTTAGTGAATCACATTCATTGCGTATGTGGGGTCACAATGGATTTTTAACTGGATGTCCACTTGCAGATTATTAGGAACATAAGATTTAGGAAGCCTGTGTTAAGATACTTTTATTCTACTTTTGTCAATTATTGTTATTGCCACCCAAACCTTCCTAATTGCATATAAAACACTCTTGTGAGAGTCCTCAACTGTGCTGCCAAGAATCCTCTTAAGTTAGGTGCTTCTTCCCTCCAGAATGTGACAACTCTCCACAGCCAATTCATCACAGCTGACTCAACACGGTTACCCATGGCCAACTCGCTGCAGGACAACTCACCATGGGGCAACTCACTGTTGGACAATTCAACAATTCAATTTAATTATTTAAAATAATTAAAAAAATATTTTAATTTTTCATCATTCACATTTTATTTAGTCCTTCCTTTGGCATACTTTCTTTAATGAATCTGTTGGATTATTTATTTGATATTAGTGTAACTCTTGTCCCATGGCAAGTTGTCCTGCAGCAGTTGGCCATAGTGTGTTTTCCCGCAGTGAGTTGACTGTGACAAATTGGCCATAGTGAATTGGCCATGGCGAGTTGACCATGGTGAGTTGGCTGGGGCAAGTTGTCATAGATATTCTTTCCTCTTTCCCAGCTAGTAAATTGCAGAGTATAAAAATTAGCACTCCATCTACTGGTTCCAAGAGGTGAATGGGGTGGACTTTACACAAATGGGTAACAGGTGTGCAGTGCAATTCCAGAGGAAACACAGAAAAATATTTGCAATATTTCTTCTGGAGTAATAGTTCAGCTAGTTAATTTGTACATTAATTGTCCCACTTTGTTAAGCTTTATCTAAGGGGTGTAGCATTTGTATCAACACAATACTTTTGTCTGGAAAAGATCTGAGCTATACTTTCTGCTGCAGTATTCTTTCCCCTGTGCATCATACCTTTAATATACTAAAAATTGCAGGATTAGATAATTATAGTTCAAACCTCAATTATGTATTGATTTATGTAATTCTCTGAGGGCTCTGTGGATTATACTTTGTAATGATTTATGGCATACATTCCTGCATCTTTTGTTTTTCATTTCCTGTTCTATGCCTTATATATTTTCTAATTATTTGTTACAGTTGGAACCCATTGCAGAAAAGACAACAATGCACAGATTTGAACATGAGATAACACTCAAATGTCCAAACCAGGTAAATGTATTTTCTTAGGACTCTTATAGTGCAATGTAATTTCCAGTAATAATTTCTTTTTCTTTCCCATCCTTGCTGTGCAAGTGAGATTAATAATGCCACCCCCATCCTGTTTCTTTTCTATGAACTGTATAAATCCTACAAAATAGAAAGAAATATTCAATTGCAAAGTTATCTCAGTTAGCCTTGACTGGGTGTTGACACTAACATATGTAACAGAAGTGAGAATTGTCCTATAACTTCACTAACCTTAGTGAGGAACTTCTGTGTATAAAATGAGACATCAGAAAAGGTATATGTATCTAGAAAATGAGAGATGACTTGAGGGAAAGTGTTGATGTGGATCCATCTGAATTCACTAGAATGCCTTACTTACTCCAAGGACTTAACACATCACTAGCATCCACCCTTGTGATGTCTGAAGTTCTGGAAAACACATGTATTCTTATGTTGGTCTTCTTTAGGTGTTGAATCTGCACTGACTGCCTAAAAATTGGTGCCTTTCTATTTTGGCACTTGGAGAATTTACTGGTTATGGGAATCATGATAATTTCTAGATGGAAGCACCACCCAGAATTCTTGGATTAATAAAACAAGACATGAGGAGCTGCATGATTTGCTCTCTGGATTGTGTATGTGTGTGTGTATGTTTAACAGAAGCTTCTCTTATCAGACTAATCAAATCAGTTTGAGATACTGAAGAGAAGATAATTGGCATGCCTCCCCACTATAAATCCCATACTTATAGCAGTTATTCATCCCACCAAATCTCTGTATATGTTCTTCTGAAGATCAACAGTAATTGAGATGGTAGGACTTAATGTGAGAGAGATTTAGATATAAAGACCAATATGAAGGAAGTTGACTTCTGCTTGAGAAACTACAATGCCTGCTTTTATCATGTTAAAATTGCTGAGATCTCATAATCTCCTATCTCATCTGCTTGATCATCTGTACCTAATCAAAGGTACAGATGACTACAGTATCTGGGTTATTTGTAAGACAGACTTGCCTCTGGAGGGCATTTTGGGATCATATTTTCACTTTGACTTGGCTATCCCTGTTCCGTAGGCCCAACCATATTTAATGACATACAAAAACAGCAACTATACTTACCACAAAGAAAATACTCCAGTTTATGGAAGCCAGATGCTATGCAAGGATAAAGAACCATCCACTGAATATCCTACCACAGGTAATCTTAGATGTCTGACACCAAATTATCAAGAGAAGGACGAATTTAAAATGTTGTTTCTCCTGCCAAAAGATAATATCAAATATTAACTTTCTCAATTTCTGAACATATTTTGCTGTATTTTCAACTGTCGTCCACATTTTTTAATTTTTAATTAGATAAAATTGCAGATATGATCGATGGCAATGACCATTAACTAAGATACTATAGAGAGCCAATTTGGTCTAGTGGTGAAGCTGAAAAGGCCTCCTGCCGAAAGAGCAGGAGAGTGTGAATTCTTGTTTCCCCCCCCACCCCTTAAGCACAAAGCCACTTGGGTGACTTTGGGCCACTCATTCTCTCTCACCCCGACTCACCTCACAGGGTTGTTGTTGAGGGGAAAATCGGAGGATAAAGGTGTATCGGATATGTTCGCTGACTTGTGTTATGTATAGAAATAATAAAGGTGGGTTACAAACAAACAAAACAAATACTAATAATGTATTGTGGTCCCTGGGGAGGAAAATACTTTTTAAGGAAATTTGGATTGAATACAATATATAAAGGTGTGAAACTCATTCTTATACATTAATATCACTAAGTACCTCCAAAAGAGTTTGGTTGAACTTATTCTGAGGTGTATATAAGATTATAATCCAATTTATTGTAAATGTATGAAACCATACTGATGTTGGCTGTGACTTATACACGTTTCTGTTGTACTACTTACTACATGTTTAAAATTTCTCAGAAAGATTCCCCAGAAATTTCTCAGATTTTTTTTCCTGCAACATATCAGAACAGTTGCTTGCATTCTGGAATGAGTTTGCATATCTTGTTGAAATGCATTGATGCAATATATGTCCAGCTAGTTCATTAGTGTGCTTGCTCTTTCAATTGAAAAAAAAAGTCAGGTAATTTGTGGCTCAGATGCTGTAAACAGTTATTTCTAACTTTGGAACTTTACTTGCATTATTATACTATTTTTTCTTAACAGTATGAATACTTTACATACAGTTCTTAGCAACTGTCTGATTTAGTGACTGTTCAGTTATGATGGCAATGAAAAAGTAACTTTACAACTAATCCTTACATTTACAACTGCTCAGGTCTATAAAGCAAAGGAAAGACCACAAGCATGGTTGTGTTTTCACTTAAAACCACTTCAACCAAATTGTTAATCCCAATTGTGGCTGTTAAACAAGGATTGTCTGTATTTATTTAGCATATTTAAAAAGCACTAACTTCAGTGGCTTTCAAGGAGAAGATAGAACCAGTGGAAACCATGAATTTGTAAAATAATGCAATAATATCACATAGGTACAGTCAAGAAGTTATGTTCATTAAAAGGAATGTTTGGAAGAAGTTGTGAGAGGTAGCTCTTTGGCTCAAGGGAAAACCTAAGTTGAAAGAAGAAGCATTTTCCATGCCAAAAGAAGAATGGCCCTGGAATATGGTGCTTCTAGTAACTTCAAAAGGCTAATACCATCTGGCAGTACTCAAAATCTGATGGAGTCATCACCAGCATTAATATAGAGGCATCATAGATTGATGGTCAGGAAATACAGGGAATGCACATCTTCTGAACTGGAACCATGACATTCAATGGTATGCTCCTCTGTAGAGAATTGGAGGATGAAACAAAGGTGACATTGTGACGACAATGTCTTACACAAATTATGAGTAAAGCTTTTTTATGGCTGAAATTAGCCAGAATGGAATTCTGCTTCTTGCAAGAGGTTTAATTGCAATGTTTATTTTCTTTGTTCTTTGTCATTTTTGTTTCACAGTTCATAGCCTAAAACCAGCTGATGTGCAAGTAGTAGCTGCCTTGGGAGAATCCTTGACTGTAAGAAGCCTGGTTCTTTTGCCATTCTTTTCCTAGGAAAGCTGCAGTTCCCTTTGTTTATTTAAATTTAAATGCTGGCTCCTGGGAGAGGCAAAGGGTGTTCCCATTCTGGAAATATGGACGTAGGCTCATCGTAATTCTCAGCCCTAATGAGATTAACCCCCCCCCCCACTTAGTTTGAATCAAATCATTATGGCTCAAGTTTTCGTGTAAATCCAGCCTGGCTTTTTCAACCAACTTGACAGCCTTAATAACTTCATTAAGTAATTTAATCAGGCATTGATAACAGTTGTTTTGAGTCCTAAAGGAAAACTTCATCATTCTGTGACTTTATCCCTGGCTGCCTGTTTTTGAATTTGAGCAGAGTTGGGCTGTTGGTTATGAGTGGCAAAAGATTTCTAAGTCACTGTTATTTTCATATAAAGCATGACAGAGGCTGCCAGTGAGGAAAAACCAAAATCAAGTTGTTGGTTTTGGGGAGGGCTTATTTATTTATTTATTTATTGCAAAAGCACCAACTTTAAAAGTTGATTGATCACAGCAGGAGTTGAGATTTCAGATGAAGGATCACAGCCCTTAGAATGTCAGGTGTTAAAAGCTTTATGAACAGGTGTAGCTCAGTTGTTTTGAGGGCATTCTAAGTGCTCATTTTGTGTTGGTGGGATGAGAGAGAGAATTAAGGCAGCAGGATTTCCTGATTGTTCCAGAATGGGAGGGAAACACAATGCAATCGATGTCTGGATGTGGCCTCAATAAGGAGCACACATATCTAAGTTGTGCCATTGCTCCTCCCAGTCATCTTCATTTTGTCTCTTGGTTGCATTAGATGGGCTACCAAGCAGAACTCTGTGCTTATTGCCCCTTTACACATATGCACCAACCCCATTCTGACTTCTCTCCATTCAGCTCCACTTGAATAAATAATGGGACAACAGTCGTACAAGAGCTCAGTGAACTGATAGTGTATCATTTCTCGATGAATTTATCACTATATTGCTCCATTAATCTTGCCTCTTGCTCATAACAGTTCAAAACATCACTTTGTGCATCCATACATCTTGTTGATGGGACATGGTGTATATGCCTCCGCTATTTCAGACCTTTCAAAAAAGCCATGCAGAGGAAGCTAATAATAATGATAGGTGGATAAAAATGCCAAATCCACCTAAACATTTGGCCGACTGTGTGACCAATTATAATAATAAATTTTGGGCTGCACTTAGAAAATCTGTGCACTTGACAACATTTCCATCTTAATTACAAAAGGCCACACTGCTTGGATTCTCACATGTACTTTGTGGATATATTCCAACAGTCTAGATTCTTGGGAAGAATTTGCATATGAAGCTCTTTAAAAAAAGTTAAAGAGCTGGCATTTCACATTTTTAGGCATATAATTATTATATAAACATGACTAAAAAGGGGCAGATGCCCATGTTGTAAGCTCCAAAGACTTAAGGGGATAAGATTTATTTGAACAAAAAAAAGGAAAAGAAAACACAACGTTAATGAAATTGTTCTTCCTGTTCTTTCTGAGATAGGCTGGTATTGGAATAGGGTCGGCACCAAATGATATGTGGGATATGCATACACAATATCGGGGTCTGGCTTGGAGGTAAGTCTGCTGTTTTTGGTCTCAAGTCATTGCTGATTAAAGTTTTATTCATCCGTCCTTGAGTCAGCAGAAAAGTCTGCTACAATATTCTGTTATAATTTTCTGCTACAATAGCAAGCACAGCAGATGGCGCTGTCTTTGTTTGCTTGCTGCCAGTTTAGGAACTGATGGAGTCCTTTGGGTTAATTTCACAGCTGGTGGGGAAAACAAGCACTTGTCCTTCTCTCTTTCTGGACTGAGGTCAGTTTAGATAAATGCTTAGAATAGCATGTTTATCCACCAGTCAAGTTACCCAGCTAACAGATGGTAGCACCTAAGACAGACCCAGACTATAATGGGAGAAGTTCTCCCAATGCTTCTTGTCATACTGCCTTCATCCTGTTTTTATAACTTTTATTATTATTGCAATGGATTCATGAATGAGTGCTAAAACGACAGTATGGCCTTGATCAGATCATTGCCTGGACACATCTGAGGCCATTGCAACTGTCAGGTTGTGAATTACTTATGAACTAGACTCCATTTCCTTTCAACCATGGTTGGGAATGCAACTCAGTCATCATGGATTTGCTCCTTCTCACCACCCTGCTTTACCCCATATATCCTTCTATGACTGTTACCTGTCAGCTGGGTTCAACTTCTTTCAGAAGAGCCTTGCACCCATGGTTAGAACTAGCCCATCAGGTAACAGATGCAGACCAAGAACTTTACAAGAGCCCGGTTCCATTTCCCTCTGTGTTGCTTTTGTGTCTTATCAAAGGAATTGTTGCTGAACATGGGTTGAGCCCCCTTTTGGAACACCAAAGTACACTCAACTAGGCAATTTCTGAAGATTTTGAGGAAAAAAAGCATTAAACCATTCAGCAAGAAGGCCACTTTATTCATTTTGTACTTTAAAAGTACAACAAGTTTCACCATGTGCTCTATATCTAGGGGGCAAAATAATACAGTTTTGAGGGGTTTAACTGAGATGACACCTCAAAAATCTAGAAAGTTATTTGTTGATAAACTAAGATTATTATGGGTCCATATTCCTTTTCTTGTAGGCTTAGAGTTTTCAAAATTTTTCTGGAGGAGGTGTAACTCCTGTATCTCTTTATAATTGCTATGCTGGATCTGGTATGCAAAGGAAAGTTTACAAGTTGCCCATTCCTTCAGAATAAAGTTTGCCTTTGTTTTATGGAAATCAGGGTATAGAATAAAAAGAATAAGAAACACTACCCATATTATGTGACTGTTAGAATAAGAAACACTACCTATGTTATGTGATGGCTCCTATTGGTCATTAACAAGTTCAGTTCTGCTCAGATGATACAAGATTAATATTCCATAAAATATCATTTATTGTCAGAGAGATTGGACATGCCAGAAGGATGAGTCAAGTGGGGGAATTCATCTGGAATTGTTATATTGGAAAGGTCCAAACCCCCCCACCCAGGAGTGGGATTCAAATTTTTTAACAACCAGTTCTGTGGGCATGGCTTAGGTGGTGGGCATGGCTTGGTGGTCATGTGACTGAGTGGATGTGTCTTGGTGGTCATGTTATTGGATGGGCGTGGCCAACTCAATATCACTCACATCGAGGCATGCATCTTCTCGCCTGGCCTTTCATGACTGTGGGGTGCTGCAACAGTCATAAGTGTGAAAAATGGACATAAGTCACTTTTTTCAGTGCCATTGTAACTTTGAATGGTTACTCCACACAAGCAAAGTACCAGCAAAGGAGGGGGGGAAAACTCCAGAGATGTTCCAAGACAGGAAGTCTAGTCCTGCCAAGAATATAATAAGGGTTAACGGAGAGGCAGTTTCTGTAAGCAATACCAGAATGTTTCCTTCCTGCCTTCCTTACAGGTTTAGGCCAGTAATTTCTTCTAACAACCGGTTCTCCAAACTGCTTAGAATGTTAACAACCAGTTCTAGCGAAAAGGTGCGAACTTGTAGAATCCCATCCCTGGCCCCCCTCCAAATGCCGTTAAACTTTATCTAATCTGGCCCAGGTGCAAACTGTCAATCTGGGAGATTGCTGTGAAACAGGCATTGAGCAATAAAAAAACCTAATGTAAACATTTTACACGTGGGTCTGGTTGTTTGGGTCTGATATTAATACACCTTATCCTGTCCATCCTTTCCTTTGCCTGCTACTTATATCAGCATGTCTTGGTTCCAGTTATCATTCTACTTAAATTGTATTTTTCCTGAAAAATAAGTTCTCTTTTATACTAACAGGGGCTTTCTTCTTCTGTTTTTCTCATTGCAGCATTGGAGGGGATGCTTCATTAAAGAATATAACAACTTTACCAAGTAAGTCAAATCTGATTCCTCCAATTGTGCTATGAGAAAGTAGCAGTCGCTCGCTCTCTGTGTTGTTATTAAGAATTAGTGATTCAGGAAGGATGGAATCCATGACACAATACAGCACAGAACTCAATGTTGCAGTTGATATGAGAGTTATTCCAAAATTAGATTGCTTTCTGACTCTAAATATTTGATCAATCAAAATATCATCTTATCTGTAGATAGGAATAAGACAGTTTTGGTTTTTAAAAGGCTTTTATTACAGATCATCAATTTATTTAGAGGATTTGAATTTAATAATAAATTATAATGAACAACGTATGATTCAATTGAAATCCTCCAATATTTGTCCTGCTTTGTTACCCTACAAAATATCTGAAGTCCTGCTGAATGTAATAATATATAGTATATTTCCAAAAGTAGTGAATACGATGGGTAATATTAAAAAGCCTACAATAATTGCTCAAAACAGATCACACCATCTAGTAACTGTTGAGTAAATTTTCCTCTAAAGGGAGCCTTTGATTTTCTTTCTTTCTTCCATTATTTGCCATTTCTTCTAGATATCCTTCGTGAATTCAATGCTAATCTCACAGGCTATTCAATTGGTATTGGTGAATTTACTGAGGCAAATGCCTTTCTCAATCAGGCAGTTCCAGGAGCACAGGCTAGGTATGTTTTTTTTTTAATTGTACACACACAAAATTTGCAAAATGTTGCATTCTAGAATGTTTATACCTTCTTCAAGATCACTTGATTTAAGCATTTTGGCCCAGTAGTTTTCCAGAAGCAAATTTTTTCCAGAACAGCTACTAGTTCATGGTGTTCTTGATACAATTGACATACATTGATGGCTGTTTCATTCACCAGAAATTGGCAACTTTTGTGGCCCCAAGGGCTGAATTTTGAAACTGAATATGTTTTTATTTATCTATTATGTTGCATTGTTGACATACAAATCCATATATCGCACATGTACATTAAATCTGTTTTCTTCTCTCCCAGTGTTCCTGGGATTTGCTGGGAATAAGGCACATTCTGTCCAATGCTTCTGTTTGCTAATTTATGGTTTTTATTCTCGCACTGTTTAGAAAGGCTGGTAGGTCCTGGAGAGCAGTCATACTTGTTTTTGTTTCCAGTAATTCTGCTTAGAATTGTTTATTTCCTCATTGATTTCTCTGTTGATCAGAGAAGGACAGAATGTGCTGTTCCTGCTGCTAATAATAGAAAATCAATGATCTGTTTATCTTGATCAGCTTTCTAGTATGAAAAATAAGTGAAACTCCTTGTGGCTCCCTGATGTGCTGATTGCTCACCTTTGCAGGATTATTTCACTTAAGCAAAGTCGCCAAAGTGACAGCAATGTCAGAAAAATATTTATATTAAAATGTTTACTATTATCTTCTTAATGCTAGGGATTATGAGAGGTGTTGGCAGAAAATTATGCTTCATACCTCTTCAGTTTTGGGTGCCATTCATCCACTTCAGGGAAATTGTCTTGGGACAGTAGAAAAAGACATGAAAGGAATAGCACATCAATATTATCCAACACTTTTATCTTGGAATTATAATGTAAAGGTTTGTTCCTTTGACATCTCTTGGCTTCTCTTCAATGTATTCACTTGACAAAGAAGTGGAGAAAAATAAATATCCCCTCTTTCCCCTTTTTCCAAAAGCTGCCATTATGTTCACTGATATAATTACAGTGTCCATGAACTCCTAAATACTTTTGCTGGAAGTTATTTGCACTCTAGGTTATCTAGTAAGGATAAAACAGATGGATATATATCCTGGATTTTCACCCAATAGCCATATACATCAGGGAATGATCTTATCAAAGTTAATTATTTATCTCCGCTGATATGAAGCTGTTTCGGGAAATATTGGGACATCCTTATGTATGGGAAATCTATGAAACAGGACAAATGAAGGAACAGACCAGCAACTCACTTCAGATTCTGAGACCAAGTGTTACATAGGTGATATTCTGCAGGTTCTGACCAGTTCTGGAGAACCGATAGTGGAAATTTTGAGTAGTTCAGAGAACCGGCAAATACCACTTCTGACTGAAGATTTTACAGTATCCCTCTCCTGCCATGCCCACCAAGCCACACCCACTGAACCAGTAGTAAAAAAAAAAATTGAATCCCACCACTGAAGGGTTAGCTCCTCTTCCATATTTCATCACTATTAAGATGTTCCTATGTAATAGCTTCAGTCAATAACTAATAATTCAAGAATGAGGTGGCATGCTGCCTTCCTTCCTTCTGTTGGAAGAAATGTCCATCTGGGTTCAGTTCCAAGTGGGGAAAAAGACACTGGAAACATGGAGGCTGTTTGGAAAGATGGTTTAATGGTGGATAGGACCACATGGTTTGAGGACCTGGGCAATCAATCACATGGGGTGTGTGAGACAGAGATTTATACCCTCTCTTGGGCTTTGAACTTGTTTCCTGTTCCTGTGAAAGAAATGTATTCTGATTAGTTATCAGACTCCCATGGGGCCATGCAGGGGTAACTTAGTAGGCTGTCTTGAGTCCCAGGTTTGGTTGAATCTTGCTGGGTGATGATGTAATGAAGAAGCTCGTGTTTTGAAAGGGTGTTGGGCTAATCCTATCATGTTCTTTCATTTGTAGATAAGCTGGCTCAGCCTTTTGTATTGTATATTCTTATGGTCTTTCTAGGGCTATTAACAAAGGTGGGGGCTGATTTCCAAGAGTGTATTTCTCCTTTTCTCCGGGGAGGTATAATAATAATTTTTAATATTTCTTAGAATATTTCATTCTTCTAGGAGAAGGGTGGGTGCTGACTTTCTACCCTTCCTTCCTTTCTCTTTCCCTCCCTCCCTCCCAAAAATTACAGTAATTTCTAATACTATTAAACTTTATGCACGACTGAAAGCAAAATGCTACCATGTATAATTCTTCAGAGACAGATCTGATTCTGAAGCTCCTAGCTGTTAGACATGAGTCATCAACCACTTTTGCTGATGAATCACTCCCTTTTTCTGAGTATTATTTTACTTATTCCATTGTAAACAAAAGTAATATATGATGGTCCTATATTAAAGTGTTCCTTGGGGGACTTCCAGACAATTTAATTTGATTTAATTAATTTGTTAATTACGTATCTGATTTCTCAACATAGTTGAGAAAGTCCAGAAATATTTCACAAGAAGAGTTCTCCACTCCTCTACTTGTTGCAGAATACCTTATGCCACCAGACTTGAAATTCTAGACCTAGAAAACCTAGAATTATGCTACCTTCGGTCTGATCTAAGTATCGTGAATAAAATCATACATTGCAATGTCCTACCTGTCAATGAATACTTCAGCTTCAACCATAACAATACAAGAGCAAACAATAGATACAAACTCAAGATTAATCGCACCAAACTTGATTGCAGGAAATACGACTTTAGCAACAGATTGGTCAATGTCTGGAATACTTTACCTGACTCTGTGGTTTCTCCCCCAAACCCCAAAAGCTTTAACCTTAAACTTTCTACTATTGACCTCACCCCTTTCCTAAGAGGTCTGTAGGGGACATGCATAAGCGCACCAAGGTGCCTACCATCCCTGTCCTGTTGTTTCTTTTTTTAAAAAAAAATTCTTATATGTATCCATGTATTCATAACTATATTTTTACTTATAACTATGATCTTGTAAGCAATTGACAAACCAAATAAAATAAAAAAAATACTTATATTGTGCAATTATCCTAGTCTTTTCACAATGCTTTATTGGGGGAGCCACAGTGGTATTTATATTTCTGATTTTACTGTTGCTTTTTAACAGTATGTTTTTTAGGTATTTTTTTTCAGGCATCAGTTCTCTATTAACCTGATTCATCTTTTTTTCTTATTTTTTTTCCTTTAGGGATCTACCAGATCAAGTAAAACGTCTTGTAAAAATAATGAAAAAACATTTGGTGGGTTGGCAACATTCAAGGAACTCATTTATTTGTCACTGTTGTACAATGGCTAAGCCCATATAGTAGAAAGTAGAATATCAAATATTCCCATATACTTTCTGGCTTTTCACACCTGGTTCTACTTCCTATTTAAGTTTTTAGCTTGATAGACTCTGCTATTTTCAACTATCAGGGACTCCTTACCTGCCATTCACCTGGGGTGTACAGGTGAAAAGACTGTCAAAATCTATGCTGCCTTTCTGGAAATTAAAAGGTCAAAAGAAATAATTTCCATAAGGCTATCTAAAGAGACAACTGCAAAGAAATGGTATTCGGATTCAAATCACACATATCAAAAGTACATGCCAAAGAGATAGTATCTATCTCTAATGAGACTGTGGATTATATGCTTAACAAGTAGCCCAAAATTCAGTGAACAGTCAAAATCATAACAATTTTGTGATTTATTCAGAATTACAATAAATTGCATTTTAAAAGTGTAGGATATCCTTATATTTGCATGAATAAACCAGAAATGATATACTGTATTATTTTATTCTTTTCATTCAGAAAGCCAAATTCGATACTGACTGGAAGGTCATAACAATATTCATTGGAATCCAAGACCTCTGTAACTATTGCAAAGATATTGTAAGTTTTTGGAATGTATAAAAGCCAACATTTTAGTTGTGTGGAACTGTTAACATTGCAACTTTGTTTTAGAGAAGACAAAGTTCCATAACGAACAGCCTATTGACAACTATAGGGCTCAATTGGAAGTTGTGGTGATATTTGCATATTAATACCCAAAGAGATTAGTGATGTTATCTGAAGTAATTTTCTGCAGTGAGGATAAAGTTGCAGGTGTAAACTGAAAGGTGATCACTTTTTTCTCCTACCTACTTTATTTCGTCCATGGTTTGATTGTAATTTTTTATTAACTCATGGCAATTAACTGATAAACTCTCTCTTCACTCTGTAATTCTCCTGGGCTAATTTGATGCTTCAAAAGTGCTAGATTTGCATAGGAAAAAAAATGAGGACAGTTGTCCTTAGTGTGCTATCTCAAATTAGTTCCAGAAATACTAGAACAAGAAAAGAAAATTAGGGAATCTCATCGATTTTCAGAAGTTGCATAATATAGCTCCTGGTATCAAGCCAATGTTTTTGATACTGGTATTCATTTACCATGATGAAAAGAGAGTAACTGACATTTTCTTCTTTAAAATTTGGAAAATTTCAGCAATGACTTTATAGTATCTGTTTCCTTGATAGAAAAATATAATAAGTGTATTTTTGCTTACAAATATACATACTGATCATTTAAAAAATATAGACAGCTAATCTCTAAAAGTATGCTAGTTGAATTCAGTTAAAAAATATTGCCCAGCCTTTGACTCATTTTTTCTCTTAATTAAGAACTGCCAAGTTGGTGTATCTGAGCTCTTTTTGTAAACCAAAGTCTCTGACCTTACAAAAACCCGCAACAGTTCTAACTTTTGAGGACTGAACAGAAATTAGCTTAAGTGATTTACTCCTTCCATTCCCTGCCCTTGCCTGAAGATCTAAAACAACATTTAAACCCTGCTAAACTGAATGCAGGTACATTCCCCACTCCCCAGTATGAAGACTTATACAATCAGGGTTCCTCTCATGGAAAATATTCTGTTGAAAGTAGTTATAAATTTTCTTTCAAAAACTTTGGATGGGCGAATTTAGCTTTTAAACGCTTGAGGGCGCTTAAGAGGCCTACAAGTAGGCCTCGACATGACCACAATTGGGCCCAAAATTTCTGTTGCTAAGTGAGACATTTGTTAAATGAATTTTGTCCCATTGTAAGGCCTTGGTTGTTAAATGAATCATTGCAGTTAAGTTAGAAACACAGCTGTTACATGAATTTTGGGTTTCCCATTGACTTTATTTGTCAGAAGGTTGCAAAAAATGATCACTTGACTCTGGGACACTGCAATCGTCATAAATGCAAGTCAGTTGCTGAGCATCTGAATTTTGATCACATAATCATAGGGATTCTGCAACAAACATGTGTGAAAAATGGTCATACATCACTTTTTTCAGTGCCTTGTAACTTTGAACAGTTATTAAATGAACTGTTGTAAGTTGAGGATTTTATTTAGAATCATTGAAGTATTCAGATGACTAAGACTGTGCATTGTCTTTCTAGCACAGCTTTTAGTTACTAGTTCATTTTTGCCTATATTGTTGTCTGATTTTGTTTTATTTTATTTATTGATTGATTTGATTTGTCAATTGCTTACAAGATAATAGGTATAAGTATAAACATGAGTAAGAATACAGTTATAGCATAGTACTATACATGAATCCCAAGTTATGTTTTCCAGTAGAGAGTCAACTTTCAAGAACAATCACATATTTGAAATCAGAAACTGCAACAATTCACTTAACCTTTCCTTTTCTATAATCAGTAATAGTCTCTTTCCATGTCTCTTCCCCATTAGAACTACTATTCAGCGGTAAACTTTTCAAATCATGTTCAAGAAGCGCTTGACTTGCTTCATACAGAGGTAGGAAGTTGGTTCTTGCTCAGAGAACATCTGTTCATTTTGTCTTGCACAATTGTCCATTTTTTGCTGATTCTCATTCAAAAGCCATATGTCACACACTTTCAGTTGAGGTCACATCCCACTCCATCTGCAAGGGGACTGCATTTTCTCAACACTCAAGGGGCATTATTTTATTGCTGTAATAGAATAATGTAGTTCCTCTTTCTTGCATTGTCAACTGCAAAATGATACTATAAATACACTTATACATGTGTCACAGAATCTTTTCAGACCTGGTATACAAATCCCAATGTTCTATTTTTACAGTCACCTTTTCACTGGGTTACCCTATGGCATTTTTATTGGAGTATCCTGAAAATTGGAGAGGATTTGGAAATGTGGTTTTGCGGTTTCAACAATAAAAAGAATATCTTGCATACAGGCAAAAATACAAAGCTAAGGAATCATATGTTTCAGTGTTTAATGGAATGTAATTAAATGTAAATAGGGAGACAATTTTTTTTAGTGAATCCTGTCATTGATTAAAATCAGTAGAAGTGAATTTAGCATATTCTCCTTGACCTGAATAATTACTTTCTGGTCCTACTGTTTCCCGACCAGATCCATTTAGATAAATTGGGCTGTAACTCCATTATCTGTGATATAATGGAGTAAAAAACATGTCAGTGCAGGGATAGGAATGTGAGGGGAATGCAAAGGGAAACTGGTGAAACCTGATAGGAGACAAATTAAATTTGACAGCAGCCTTGAAACTACTGTAGAACAGATGCAAGTTCTGTGTTACATGTAATGCAATTTGGATAATTAACTCCTTTCCTTTTCAGGTACCTAAAGCTCTGGTTAACCTGGTGGAGGTGATGGATCTTCTCTCTTTAAGACAACTATATCTAGATAGTAGATTACCATGTGCTGTGCACTTAGCAGAGTAAGGCCCTCTTGCATCTAAGCTATTAATTTATATAAAGACCACTAAGTTCTGAAAGAGCTTTTTATATAAAGATTACTAGTTCTGAAAGAGTGACTAAAAGTGAACTGCAACATACTAAGGCTTACACATAGACTTTATGACCAATATAACATAGAAAAATATCCCACATAAGATTACATTAAAATTCAACGAATCTCATTTTGCAGATGTATTTTCTCTGGTAAATCATGATTCAGCATATTTCTTTAAAAATAAACCTGAGCTATTGCAGTACTTAGTCTTCCCTGTGATTAAACTGGCTATTTTGGATCCCCCAAAATCTGGTCCTTCACTCATTCAGATTTTTGATGCATAAGTGAGACCTGCATGCTAAATGTTGCTGTTTTCCATTTCATCACTTTATGTTTTCCCACTTTCCCATTTTTCTTCTGGCTTTACTTCTGTTTAGCATTCAATGGCCCCTGAACACATCTGGTTCTCATTAAATTGATTTGAGGTCCTTTCCCTGTTAGATTGTTATTTCTCAACCTCAGCAATTTTAAACTACGTGGACTTCAAGTCCAACAATTCCCCAGCCAGAGTTGAAGTCCACACAGCTTGAAGTGTTGCTGACATTAAGAAATACTGTTTTAAAGAATTGGGAGGGGGAGGGGAGTTATTTTGGATTGCCACAGACCTGCTGATTTTGCTGTGTAAGTTATAGAATTTGCAGCCTTATTCTAGAATAGAAGGAAGTTTTGTACTCTAGATTTAGCAAGCAAAATGTCGATAATGACACTCAAGAGGCTGACCTACAGCAAAAAAATTGATATCCAGGTATTTTGTTGAATAAAAGGCAGTGATAACCTTGTGGGGCATTGTCTGTGTTTCCAGCATGACACTCCCTGGCTTTCCCCATATCTTGTCCCGAGAAAAAAACTAGCACGTGTGGGGAAAAAGAGAGAAGTGGATTATGTACTTATTCTGTGAGCACATTGCTTTCCTGGCAACTCTTGTTTCATATAAGGATAAGCCCAGGAAGAAAGATGGATAGAATTGAAACCTTCTGCATTTTTAATAACATTTAATCCACATTCATTGTTAAGCAGAGACCACCACTAAAAACCTCATATTTCTTTGAAGAAATGAAGTATATGGATATCTGCTTCCTTGCTAGAGGAACTGTTTACCTTATGGATGTATCAGTCTTTGTCTGTTTGTTCCATATATGCCTTTTCTTCCTATATTTTCATATGCAGAGATCAATGCAGTTGCCTTCTTTCCCTTAAAGAAGGCTCATCGGATCTCATGATGATGGAGGAAGCAATCAAAGCTTATCAGGTAGGACTGCCATGAATCAATACTGCCATTTTGTGGATTGTCTATTATACACTCTCATCATGTTGTTTCGAATATAATATTGTGCATTACATTTGAAAGTTATATGACATAACATAAAGCTACCATGTCCCTCGATATGCTGTGTTATAATCCAAAAATCACATTCCCATTCAAAAGCAAAATATTGATCTCCCCTTGCTTGAATAATGAAGTCAAGCAAGCTAATGAATTGAAGGATGGATCTTTATATTTCTTATATTTCTTTCACAGAGCAAAATACAGAAACTAATTAAGAGTCACAAATATGATACTGAAGAAGATTTTACAGTTGTACTACAGCCATTTCTCCGAAATATTTCATTATCTGTTTTACAGGTATGTTCTAGATTCCCATTTACTTATTTTATTTTACTTTTTTTTAGCTCTCCTGTACAAGAACAATTCTCCCAAGGTAGGGTAGAAAACAATAATACCAGCAACAACAGCAATAATAATATCTTCATGTTGCACAATTCAAGGTGTACATAAAGTTCCCATTTCCCTATTTTGCTTCAATGACCATCCACAGAATCAAAGTAAATTGAATGTGGATGCATATATTTATGAGATCCTGAAAACGCAAACGTAACATTATTTTGATATGTTTTTACAGAGTTACAGACTTCTTTATGAAATTGTTCAACCATAAATAGAAAATGGTCTGTAGAAACAAATCTGATCTGTAGAAGCATTGCCTAAATTTTAGCCATTGATACAGTACAAACTTATAGAACATTCATAATATAATCCAAGCAGAACCACATAGCTGTTTTCTAAAATATTGAATAGCTGGTGTACTTTGGATCAATTTCCTGTTTTCTTTTGTATTATATTTAATTATATTACATATATTAATTATATATTATATTACTTATTCATGGACTGAAAATCACAGCATAGATTCCTAGAATCACTTATACGAGGCGAGATTCTGTGTTTCTAACATAGAATTGAGATTAGATATATAAACACTGAACAAAGAAGAGTGATGGCATATCAATAGGAATAAAAATATATCCTGTTATGAGTTTGATTGACAGGCATATTCTTACATGTATTACTTTCATATTTCAAAAAACTACAACTATTTTTTTCATATTATGTAAAAAAATTCTTGTTTGCATCATGCTTTAACAATTTATGCTATGTTGTCATTCATGCATTTTTAAAAGACTTTAAGTGATTGCTTTTTCAACATTTAATTTTCATGAAACAAAAGAAAATGAAATTTTCTTCTACCAAAGTTAAAATTTAAACCTGCAAGAAAGAGTTTGCATTAAAACTCATTTCATAACGTAGATTAGGCAATGTAATCAATCCTGGCTATAAAAACCAAGGAATTGCAAAATTGATATTAGGTTTAAGGGAATATTCATTTAGAACAAACTGAGCTTTGTGATTAAAGTTTTTTCACCGTTCAAATTTGTAATGGATCAAATCAATGACTTATCCATAGTGATCATTCCAGCACCTACTGAAAACCCACAAGCAGAACATGATTGTAACTTTACTCATAAAAACAACGGTACTCAGAGCATACTGTCTAACATTTCCTCAGATTAGCCAGAATTAAAGTTGTTTGAGCTGGGGGGTCCACCACTACGCCTTTTGATGCGGAATTTCATAGTTTGATTCTGTAAACTGTAAAATTTGTCAGTCTGTCTGAATCTCTCATTGTCCACTTCATTGAGTGACTCTGATTTATGACACAGAAAGGATAAAATATTTGTTCAAATTCTACTTCTCTTGGAAAAAAACAAATATGGGTTCTATTTGACTTTGTTATTTTTGCATCTTTAAAAGCATAATAATAACAATATTTTCCTCATTTTTAGGATGGGCGCCTAGATACCTCCTTCTTTGCACCAGACTGTTTTCACTTTAGTCAAAAATCACATTCCCAACTTTCTAGAGCTCTCTGGAACAATATGGTGAGGCACTGACTCATGGAATAATTCAGTTTTGAAATGGCTATATTGTTTTATTTGAACAACATATACATTCCTACCAAAACCCCAACTTTTATTTCTGATAGTAAGATGATAACTTACTATCAAGACTGGTGAATCTGATTGAATGTCAATGCTAAAGCCCCTGTCACACTGCACCAACGGATGCAAAGAGGATGTAAAACGGACAAAAAAGCTTGCCATCCGTTGGTTAACGTGATGTATCCGTTCTGTACTCACTGCCTCCGTTTTGCTTCCACTCTATCCGTCCAGCATCCGTTTATGGACGTTTCATCCGCTCAGAAAGTTTTGAGCTGCTCAAAACTTTTGTGCGGAAAATGTATCCAATTCGTCCATTCTGCATCCTCTAGGCATCCGCTAGGCATCCGTTCTGCATCTGTTACGCATCCGCTATATCCGCTAGGCATCCGTTCCGCATGCGCGCAACTCGCATCCACTCAGACGCAGGGAGGAAGCGGAATGGACTAGGAACGGATGCAGAACGGATGCAGCACAGAAACAAAGCATTTAAAATGGAAAAAACGTTCGCAGAGGGGACCTATCTCGGATATTAAGGATGTCTAGAGGATGTCTAGAGGATGTCTAGAGGATGCAAAGAGACACCTATACTGCCTATAAAAAGGGGGAGCAACTCACCTGCATCTCACTTTCAGACCAGCAGCCCAGCTGTGCAGACCTCTACAGCCTTCATCTGACTCTTCCTCTTCCACAGCACCCAGTCATGTCAACCGTGGATTGTAACACAGTCCTTTTGGCAGCCACCATCCTTCTGCAACAGTGCGAAGCCATCTACAGGCTCTGTGAACTCTACTACGGGAATTAAAAGAGGCGGCCAAGAAGCGTCAGGGTCCAAAGATGGATCGGGAGAAGAGCAGAGTACGGACTGTACAACAAGCTGATGGTGGAGCTCAGGAACAAAGACACTCGGGCATTCCAGAACTTCATGAGGATGCCTCCAGCCATATTTGACGAAGTTGTGCAGCGGCTGACACCCAGGTTGACCAAGGCAAACACCAATTTCCGGCCCAGCCTGGAACCTGGGCTCAAGGTGGCACTCACTCTGCACCACCTGGCCTCAGGGACCACCTACAGGAGCATGCAGTACGGCTGGAGGGTGCCACACAACACCATCAGCATTGTGGTCAGAGAAGTGGTGCAGGCCATCATAGAAGAATACCTGGAGGAGCTCATCCAGTGCCCCTCCACTGAAGAAGGATGGAAGAAAGTTGCAGAGCTGTGGTATCTCCCACACTGCTGGTGCCATAGATGGCAAGCACGTGGCCTGCAAAGCACCACCCAAGTCGGGCTCCACTTATTTCAACTACATGGGCTTCTTCAGCATCATCCTCTTTGCCATGGTCGATGCTGACTACAAGTTCATGTACATCGATGCTTCAGGCAACGGCTCATGTTCAGATGCCCAGGTATACAACGCCAGGGACCTCAAGGAGGGGCTGGAAGGCAACCTCATCATGGGCTTCCCAGATCCAGACTCCCTGCCCAACGACACGCAAGATGTGCCCTACTTCATCGTGGGGGATGACGCCTTCTCCCTCAGAACCTACCTCATGAAGCCCTACAGTTCCAGACTCCTCACCCATGAAGAGAGGATCTTCAACTACAGGCTGTCGAGGGCAAGGCGGGTGGTGGAGAACGCCTTTGGCATCCTGGACAACAGGTTCCAGGTACTTCTCACCACCATGCAGCATCGCCCAGAGACCGTGAGGAGGATCGTGGAAGCTTGCTGCATCCTGCACAATCTCATGCGCACCCGCTACCAAGTCTTGCAGAACAGGCTCATGGACCACCAACAAGGCAATGGGGACATGGGGGCCTGGGGAATGGAGGCAAGGGCAAAACCTAATAGACACTGAGGATGTGCAAGGCCCCAACAGAGCCTCATGTGAAGGGAAGAAGCAGCGCAACCTCCTGAAACACTGGTGCAACTCCCCAGCTGGAGCAGTGGAGTGGCAAGACAGGATGATAGATGATTAATGGGTGCTTCCTTCAGCCTGTCTCATCACACGGATGAGATTGGGCCATGTATGTTGGGTGGGCCTACAATGAACAGGGCATTTGATAAAGAGTTGTCTTTGTGTTGACATGTGTGGATGATTATTACATTATTATTGATAATAAAGGGCCATAGGTGTGGCACCTGGGAGGGTGGACCATACAGTCCCACTATGCTTGCACTGGAGGTTTATCTATCCCACAGCTATTACCCATCCCAAAGGTATCCCTGCCCATCCCAATGCTATCTTAACCCAACCCACAAGCATGCAAAGGCTTAAACCAATTCTAAAAGTTTCCACCAAGACTTTATTAAAAAAAAGAAATGAAGAAAGTGTGTGAATCAAAGATAAACTTTACTGAACAACAAGCTGTAAAAGAAAAATTACCCAAGTCAAGTGTCCAAATAAAGTCCACAGGTAGCCAGCCAGCCAGTCTCTGGCACTCCTTTTGGTCACTCGGAGGTGTGCCCAGTCTCAGGGGTGAAGGGTCCAGGTGCTGTGGAGGTGGGTGCTGCTACAGTGCTGGTCTGAAGCACCACTGGGGTGCCTGGCCCCGAGAGGACAACAGGTGACGGTGTGTTGAGAAAGCTCTCAGACAGCTGGTTCAGACCCGTGATGCTGAGAGGTCCTTCCTCCATGCCATGGGGTGTCAGCCCCAGTACTGATGACGGATGTACTGAGGCCGGGCTTGGCTGTGGGGTGGAGGAAGGAGTAGTGTAGTGGAGCTGTCTGGTCTGCAGCTGGGTGAGGACTGGCATGGGTGGCAATGGTGGCGTGGGTGGCATCGCTGTCGTAGGTGGCATCATTGGCGTGGGTGGCATTGGTGGAACCGGTGGCAACTGTGTCGCCCGATGTCTGTGTGGCTGGACTGGGAAGGGCTGCTGCCTATGCTGCTGGAGCTCCTGGTAGCCGTAGCCCTGGTAGGTGAGGGGCTGTGGGAAGCCTTGGAATGGGAGGGACATCACCTGGGGTGGAGGAGCAGACCTGGATTGGGTGGGAGCAGGTTCCTCTGGATCTGGAGGGTTGTGAAACAGCTCGGTCATCCGGTCCTTCACCACATGGTACTGGGGTTCCTCCATGTTCCTGAGGGTCTGGTTGACATAGTTGAGGAAGGGCTTGCGGTTGGAGGATGAGGAGTTGGTTGGAGGATGACCAGCTGAGAGAGGAGATCTATGCTGGTGCGGATGGTGTCCCTGATCTCCAGCAGGACAGTGTGGCTCTGCCCCTCCTGCTGTCTGGCTCTCTGCCTTTCTGTGGAGGTGGAGCTGGGGGGGGGGTGGATGCAGCTACAGCTGTGGTGGACGCACCGTCTCCTTTCTCCCACCGCACCAGGGAGTCCTCCATGTGCTCCACCACGGTTACAACACCTGTCTGCGGGTTCTCCGCCGTGGCACGCTCCACAGAAACCTGCCTGGAGACAGGGACTGACTCTCGGCCAGAAGAGGACTGGCTCTCAGCAGGCTGCCGGAGAGAGATGGTCGTGAGAGGGGCTCCTCGTGCTCCTCGGTGGTGGATCTCACCCTCCAGGAAGCTGCACCTGGTCATGACGTAGGTCTCTCTGTCAGTCAGCTTAACCGTGGCCTGGCCAGATTTCTTCAGGTGCAGCTTCCCGTACCAGGTGTGCATGTGCTTCCACCCGCCGAGGAACACCTCCGAAGTGTAACCCATGCTCTCCGCCCTCTCTCTCCAAGCAGCCTGCTTCCTTTTGGTGTCCCTGTACAGCCGGTGTCCCTTCCGCCACAGATAGTCATTCTCTCTCAGCCACTCCAGCACCTCATCCTCGTGTTCCTCCTCAATATGGTATTGCCTCCTCTCCCGTTGTTGCATACGCCTCTTCCTCCCTTTGGCAGGACCAGATGGGTCTTCATCAGAGGGGCTCCCAGGTAGTAGGGGCTGGTCCTCCACACCACCAGCAGCAGCAGCACCAGCAGGATCATAATCATCATCATCATCATCATTATCATCATCATCAGCAGCAGCAGCAGCAGGATCATCATCATCATCATCATCAGCAGCAGCACCAGCAGGATCAGCAGCAGCACCAGCAGCAGCACCAGCAGCACCAGCAGCACCAGGATCAGTAGCAGCAGAGTAAGCACCAGCAGCGCCAGCAAGACCAGGAGCACGAGCAGGACCAGGAGCATGAGCAGGACAAGCAGGATGAGCAAGTCCAGGAGCATGAGCAGGACTAGCAGGACCAGCAGGACCAGCAGGACCAGGAGCAGCTTCAGCAGAGTAAGCACCAGCAGAAGCACCACCGCCAGGAGCAGCTTCAGCAGAGTAAGCACCAGCAGAAGAACCACCACCAGGAGCAGCTTCAGCAGAAGCTCCAGCACCAGAAGAGCGAGCCCGAGCAGCAGAAGCCCCAGCAGAAGCAGAGTCAGGGACAGGGGGTGGGAGGGTGGCCCTGTCCCTCTTGCCAGGGATGGCGGCAGGTTGCTGAGGCTTTCGCTTCTTCCCCATGGTTGTGGGGTTTCTGGCTGGCAGGGAGGCTGACAGGGAGGCTGGCAGGCACCAAGGCTGGCAGGAAGGCTGGCAGGAAGGCTGGCAGGAAGGCTGGCAGGAAGGCTGGCAGGAAGGCAGGAAGGCAGGCAGGCACCAAGGCTGGCAGGCAGACTGGCTGGCAGGGAGGCTTGCAGGCAGGCTGGCAGCAAGGCTTGCAGGCAGGCATGCAGGCAGGGCAGGCAAGGACTCGATGTATCCGGCAGCAGGTCTTTCCTCCGAATGCTGGCCACGTGCGAGCTGCTTCCCCTTATATCCGTGTGGCTTACGCAATGCATCCCCCTGCATGCGCAATTAACGCTCGGCATCCGTTCGGCTTCCGCTGTGCATCCGCTAGATTTCCACTCTGCATCCGCTTCATCCACTGTGCATCCGCTCTGCATCCACTGTATCTGTTCCGCATCCGCTTTGCTGAGGTCCCCCGGAAGCCTAGCGGATGTGCCATCCACTCCCATCCACTTCCATCCGCTGGGCTTCCGTTCTGCATCCGCTTTCCATCTGGCCTGCATCCTCCCCGCGTCCTTTCCTTTCCGTGTTATCTGCTCCGGTTATGCAAATTTTTGCCCCTTTTGAGAGCGGAAAACAACCGATGGAACATTTTGCTCGTCCGTTGTGTCCTTTTTACATACGTTTTGCATCCGTTGGGCAGTGTGACAGGGCCTTAAGGACTATAATTTTCTCTCCATCCCCATTAAGTCTAGACTTTTTTCTACTCCAGTCTTAGCTGGATCTTGAATTGAGTAATTATTGTATTTTGTTCTCAGGATATTATAAGACAGTGTTGGGAAACCTTTTCGGCACCAAGTGCCAAAAGTGCGTGTGCACGGAGGGGAGCACCGGAAACCAGAAGAGCATATACGCACCATTGTCCTTACAAGTGTTTATATACCACTCATATGAGTTTATCTTATTCTTATTCTTTTTTGCCTTATAATATATAATCTATCTTTGTTCTAGCCAATTATACCAACTATTCTGACTACGATAATATTTTGAAGTATCTTTATTATTTAGTGCTAGAGTTAATCTATCCATTTCTGCGCAATTAGAAATTTTTTGAATAATCATCTCTTCTGTAGGTATTTGGGGATGCTTCCAATCTTGGGCAAAAGCTCATCTGTCCACTGTTGGTATATGTATTGTTATATACTTCACTTTTTTTGGTAATTGTTTATCAACAATCCCTAACAGGAAGGATTCTGGTTTACACTCAATCTATTCTTTTGTTATATCTTCCAACCATTTTCTAATTTTCTGCCAGTATTTTTGTTGCCCATTGCTTCTTATACCTCTTTTTCTTATTACACAAAATGTGTGAAAGCAGTAAACCAGATAGTTGCATGAGACCTTAAACAAAACAGTCACATAATCATATCTTTCTTTTATCCTCTAGCTTCAACCTGTTGGAAAGAAAGATGTTTCCTTCAATTTTATGGATAACATAACATTGAACTGCCCATCTCTGGTAAACATAATACTGTCTTCTTCTAGTGAAAGGGTTTTGTGGGAATGAACAATTTGGGTATCAAAGGAATACCCAGCAGCTTATGAGTTCATGCTTAATTGGGGAACAGATGTTCTTTGATAGTCTTGATCTTTGAGGACCAAGCAAATTTTCAAGTAACTTTTGTGTTGAGGGTGAAAACTCTTGTTCTTATCCCTCAAGTATTGGACTGAAATTCTAGACAATTTTATCACAAAATGTAATGCAGCTTACTTCTGATTCTTCTGAGCAGTATATGATTACATTGTTAACCTATAAATAAATTTATATCCTGTAGATATCACATCCATGTACTAGATAAAATAGAAATATTTCCAAAATAAGCTTCAGATTTCATATAGGTCTGCCAATTCTTATGTCTTTCACATCTTCTGATAGGAATTAGTGGTTTTAGCTCTGGAAAATTCTTGCCTCATTCACATACTTTAGTGGCATAATCATACAGATTAACATCACAATCCTGTGCAAGTTTTTTTTATAAAAAAGATCCACTGTAAGTTATTCATAGTAAAAAGGCATAACTGCAGCATAATACAGATATTTAAATTTAAAATTAGAGTTTTTATTTTATTTGATCTTACCAGCTAATTCATGGAAAGTGCCCATCTTCTTTCATGATCAGAACTGAAAATTTACATATAAAATTATGAAGATTTGCTGAGGGCCTTTGTAGGATAATACAGCACTGCTTCATGTCATGGAGAAATATCCTTGGATTTTCTAGCCCAAACTATATGCAAGATGTTCAAACACATTATGGCTGAGCAATGTAAAGGTTAAATATCACAGTGTCCCTGAACATTGGTAATTTTAAGATACATGGACTTATACTCCCCAAATTTCCAAAACAAATGAAGAAATTTATCTTAAAGTTACCAAGATTGAGAAACATTGGACTAGAACTATAGAGAATTAGCTTCATTCTGAGTCATGAAAGATGACTGGATGCCTTTGAGCCTCACACTATCTCTCAGCCCACACTACCTTTCCAGGTGTTGCTGTCAGGAAATAAAAATAAAGGGCAAAGTACTATTCATGATGTATTGTGCTCTTGGAGGTATAACAAAACCAAGAAATAATAAATAGCCTCCTACACAACATGAGGCAAATGGCCCAAGCAATATTTTTTCTATCTGTCTGCATGTTAGGTGTAAATGCAATTAGTTCTATATCTGTTCAAATTTGTGATGTGTTTTTTTTCCTGCGAGACATACTGTACAATTTAAAACACAACACAGTAAAATCATGAAGATAAACTGGTTTGTACTGTATTTCTTTTTTTTTTTAAAGAAAGCACTCTTTTTGGGTTACAACATTTGGTGGAGTAGGATAATCTGAAAAGTGTCTCTGTAGTCTTTACAAGGCAAGAGTATTTGAGTGAGATTTACAGATTTATTTGTCTACATTTGAACACTGAAAGGAGCCCTGGAAGGCATCTTTTAAAACACTTCATACACAAAGCAGCAAAACGTTCTGAGCAAATGCTCATATCTGACCTTTGATAAATGTTTAGGGAAAAGGGATTCTCCATACTGGTAGCAGCAGAAAGTGAGCACAGCTTGGGACACAGATTTTTCTGTTTGGAAATTAATGGGAAATTTAAAACCTGCCATAGCCATGTAAGAAGTTCTAACATAAACTGCAAAATATTATTAGAATGTAATTATTAAACTGCCTGTAATTCTAATTTTCCTATTCTCTGCCTTATTCTCTGTCAAATAAGCCAGCTATGACTCTTTTGCATTATTTGTGCATTATCTCATGAGGTGGTAGCTCTTTCTGTCACCTTAGAACCAACTTGCAGCATTGTGTAATTGTTGGATTGGCTGACAAGCGATATGATGAAAAGATACACACTTTTTTTCCATACAAAAGATTCCAGACAATTGCACTTTGTATCTTAATGCTTATTTGAAGTAGTCCCATTATGGAAGCTTATCTTAGTTCAAAATCTCCAATTTTGCTTCCATTATTCAAATAGACTGGTACCAAAATAATCCCCTTTTTTGTGAGACCATTATTTGCAGCATTTCCATTACTAGACTTGTAGGTTTAGCTGCAGTCAAGTGGCTGATCTAGTGGCTTCAATCTATGTTTCTGTTTTTCTCTACTGAATTTTTGAAACTTGGCATTCATGTTCTTTCTCTATTAGCTACAACCTTTCCTGCGTACCTTCAACAACAGCAATGCCATAAATCCATCAGAAAACCCTACTAAGTTGCCAGACCAGGTAATGCCTTTATTATTTACTGTGTATTATTTCTCTTAGTTAGAATATCCACAGTTTTCTGTATCCACCGGATGCTTTCACATCCATACAGTTTTGTAAGATTTTTGGAAGTGTCTATGGAGATTCTCAGACATCCAGGTCATGGCTGTCCCAAAGGTATTTTTTTTCAAGAGGCAACTGGATTTTCTGGAAATTTCTGAAAATGTTTTGCTTCTCATCCAAGAAGCTTCTTTTTGGGTGATTTTTTGGAAGTGGTAGTCCAGTATCTCAAAGTAATTCAGCTGGCTTCATGCCAAACAGAGACCTAGAGTTCAAGTTGCCAAGCTTATTTCAGCATCTTTAACCAATACACCAAACTGTTTTTCAATTGTGGGCAATAGTAATGAACAATACTGGATATAATTCTGTTCCTGATACCCCAAGGATGAATTAGTAATTTCAGGTTGCTTTCTTGAAGCATAGAAATAGGATGTAGAGGTCCCTTTGAAACACAAGTTGCTTCTAGATTTCTTGTAGTTTCAATATGTTACAACATATAGGAACAATTTCCAGTGATATGTTGACTGCATTTTGTTTTTAAGAACTGGGGTATTAATCTGCCATGTTCTGTACAGACTGAATCCAGAGAAGTCCCCACATCAGGTGAGAAATAACTGCTTGTGTTGTAGTAGTAGTAGCAGTAGTAATAATAATAATAATAGTAGTAGGAGTATGCAGTCTGAAACACTTAGGAAGTGTTCGACTAGTGATTTGTGATACGAAACCCAGCATGGTTATCTAATCTGGTGTGTATGCTGTCATTTTTGTGTACAACAACAACAACAATAATATGTATTTTCCCCCTTTCTCAGTGCAGATTTATGTAAAATGCTGGAGCTTGGAGAGAAAGTGACAACAAATAATAGAAAACATTAGTTTTCTATTTTCCTTTTCTATTTTTATAATCTTAAGCAATCTAGCAACTGTATTTTTCAGCTCATATTTTGCTGTTAATGAATATTTAAAGCTTATTTTATCTTAGCTATACAGTAATACTGTATGTTTATGGTTGGTACAGATGAAAGTAGAACATACAGTGAGATTCCTTAAATCCTGCTGACTTAGTGGAATTTCAGCTGCCTAATAAAATGCAGGAGTTGCCAAGTTGGGCAACAAAGATAATGAAGAATCTGGAGAACATAAGGCATATTTCGGTTGTAGTTTAGCAAACTAGGCCAGTTCTTAGTATTGTTGAACTGCCTGTTATATTCTTCTCTTTTTTTACAACTCAGTCCTATGCAAGATTAAATAGAGATGGGCCCAAATTCTGTCTAGTAAGACTTATTCCCCAGTAGGGATATGGAGCTCATAAGCTTTAGAAATGCTTAATTTACCTTTTAAATTATACCTATCACTACAACATGTTTATATATCAGAATACCTATCAGGACAGTGGTGGGATTCAAATTTTTTGACTAACAGTTCTGTGGGCGTGACTTGGTGGGCGTGGCAGGGGAAGGATACTGTAAAACCTCCAGTCACAACTGGTATTTCCCAGTTCTCCAAACTACCCAAATTTTCCACTACCAGTTCTCTAGAACTGGTCAGAACCTACTGATCTGTATCAGGATATTGAACTGGGTATGTCTAGTCTAATGAAGAGAAGAACTAAGGGTGATAGAATAGCAGTCTTCTAATATTTGAGAGACTGTTACAAAGAAGAAGAGATCAACCTATTTTCCAAAGCACCTGAAGGCAGGACAAGAAGTAATGGTTGGAAACTCATAAAAAAGAGATCCAATCTAATCAAAATTTCCTGACAATGAGAACAATTAATCAGTCAAATGCAGAGATAATATTCAGCAGGTTCTGACCAGTTCTGGAGAACCGGTAGTGGAAATTTTGAGTAGTTCAGAGAACCGGCAAATCCCGCCTCTGATTGGAGATTTTACAGTATGCTTCCACTGTCATGCTCACCAAGCCACGCCCACAGAAACGGTAGTAAAAAAATTTGAATCCTACCACTGGTCAAATGGTTTGCCTCTGGAAGTTGTGGGTGCTCCATCACTGGAGATTTTTAAGAAGAGATTGGAAAGTCTTTTGTATGAAATAGTATTTTCAAAGTCCTGGCCAAGTCTGGTAGATATATAGATGAAAATACACAGTCAATCAAACTCAGTTTATGTATTCATAGAAACAATCTCCAGCAAGAATCCACAACTAAGAACAGGGCAACTCTTAAAATGCCAAGTAAGCCCTTGTGAAGGTAGTGCTGAAAACATCTGCTTCTCAGCACTACCTAAATATCCTCAGCCCGACCACCTTCCACCCACACAAACCCCGACTTGCCTACATCAGTTACATCCCTTAATTACAGTAATGTCCATTAACAAAACAATTGCTGGTCACCGGTTTCCCCTTCCCTTCAGTTCTGTGGTGTCTCCTGGTGACTTCATCACTCCTTGGTTGCTTTGAGTAGATGTCATCCCACAGCGACAGAGACAGTGGAGACATCGGGAAATTGCAGCGGAGATCAAGCTCTCAGTGATGTGGATGGTTACTGCAGTTTGTGGCGAGCGGGTTGAGGCTTGACAAGTATAGGGTCTCCTGCTTGAGCAGGAAGTTGGACTAAAAGATTTTCAGTCGCTACCAGCTCTGTTATTTTGCATTCTGTATATGCTATTCTCCCTCAATTTTATTTTTATTTTTTTAGTGCACAAGCTGCAGCCGGCTGACATTCAAGTGATAGCAGCACTTGGTGATTCAATGATGGTAAGTACCATATTTTTCAGACTATGAGATGCTCCAATGTATAAGACACACCTAGTTTTTGGGGAGGAAAACAAGAAAAAAAAATCGGCCTCTGCCTCCCAGCAATTTGCCTCCTTGCAGCAAACAGCAAACAGCCTGGTCAACTTCATCACAACCTGATTTAACACAAGCATCTGATTGTTGGTTTGATCGGCCTCCCAACAATCAGCTATTTCTGGCTGCAGGGATTGCCATCGCGTATTGTCACCTCCACGCGCCCCATTTTCAGCCTCATTCACTATATAAGACGCACAGACATTTTCACCCACTTTTTTGGGTGAGGAAAGTGTGTCTAACACACCAAAAAATATGGTACATCACATTTTCAGTAATGCAGTTATTCCTAAGAATCTGAGAATGTTAGCTTAATAAAATGACATCAAGCAGAATATTAGTCCTAAATGTTTATTAAATAAAATTTCATAATTGGCCATTATAGTTGGAGCTACGATATGTGTTGTCAAGTTCAGAAATCAGATTCTTTCTGTATCCAGGTCAAATGGTGAATATCTGCTTGCTTTCTTTAGTAAATGGAGGTTTTTTTAGAATATTCCTCCATGTTGCTTTTGGTAGATTGAAAGTATGACCTCATCAAAACCATTACCCAGATATTAACTATTTGATTCTATAAGAAATAATAAATTCTTGTTGATTGCATTTTATTTTTTTTAATTTTTAATAGATTGCTGAAGGCGCTAAAGCAATTGGGTTGAATGATATCAAAACAGCTTGGAGAGGACTTTCCTGGAGGTAATTGTTTTTTCCCCCAAATTTCATTCACATTCTACTGAAAGTCTTCTCCAACACTGCACCTCTTAGGTGTGTTAGGGCATCAATTCCCAACTGATGGTCCTTGATATCTAGAGGGTATCAAGTTAGATAAAACAGAAGTAGAATATAGAACAAAAGGTTCATGTTTGAAAAGTTCAGGTAATTATAGATATGGAAGAAATGAAAACAGGCTACATTATGGGAAAGTTCACCCTACATCATATTTCCATGCCCAAACATGCAGTTTGATCTTCTCAACCACTTATTAAAGGATCTTTTAACAATGTACTACCATCTGGCAATCTTTAGTGTGGCTTACATTTCTATCACAAACTGAATAAATAGCTTCTGATCAAGATTTGAGATAATTCCTAAGTCATTAAGCCTTTACTAGGAGTGGCACAAAGCAATGATAGGGAGCTTGTCTAATGCTTATGTGTATTAATATTACAATGCTTACATTATGAATATTATTATCAATTCTCTTCTACAGATTTTCTTTCCTGCACATCTTTGTGGAATGCTGATCATTTTGTCAAACAAACTCAATTCTTAAGAGAACACTTGTTATTATGCTGGCATTTGAAATAAAAATACAATGAAATAATGTCTGTTGTTAAATAGGTACCATGATATGTCTTGGTACACCAAATGCACAAAAATAAACAGGGCTATATTTTGCTGTTTAGGCTAGCTATACATGTTTTCAAATTGTTTTTTCAGAAATTATGGCAAATATTTTTATTTAAAATAATTTGAAAATTTTACAAACAGAATTCATACATGCCTAATAGTTCATTTTGGAAGATATTTGTTTTTCAAAATCTATCCTCTCCTTTCCACAGTTGTTCTCTCTGACCCATGGTATGTGCTGGAGGTGGTATTAACACTACTAACCAATTTTTATTATTCTTTTTCAAGCACTGGAAGTGATGGAAGCTTAGAGACTCACACAACATTACCTAGTGAGTAGCCTGAAATACATCAAAATACAAAATAGAAACAGACATAATTAAATCTGAAATGCATTTGAATTATTGCTTTCCACATTTTCTTTCCCTTTTTAGTCAGTCATCCTCCTCTCCTTTAATCAAACCACTGTTCAACATACCATTCCAAGGCATTATTATTACAGTGACCTCTCTTTGTATGATTTGACAATGGTTTGAAAAGCAAGATTTATAATATAGTTGGCCAACAGTTGTGATTTAACTCCAAAAATAAAGAAGATTTAATTTCATCATGTGAAGAGATATGTCAGCTGTATTCCCACTGCACACTGAATTGTATAGTGAGTGGAATTAATCAGTTGCAAGGTTCGGGAAGAATAGGTTTAACCTAAAACAGACTAGTGACTATTTGGAAATAAAATGCCTTCTCTGGTCAGCTATCAGGGGAAGAACAAATTCCAGTCAGTAGAACAGCTGCTTTGCTTTGCCTATTCAGTCTTCCAAAATATAAATCTGGATCTATTGTGTGGATAGAAAAGATAAGGTCTCTGCTTGGTAGAAAGTACTGCAGTTATTTGCTCCCTTGGTTACAAAGGGAACTAAGCCCCATATACAAGTTAGGTTAGTGTTGTCAAAAAGGTTCTTTTTGCAAACATATACACCCAGCAGTGAGTCCAAATGAGGAAGGGGGAAAACCCAGTTTGTGCCAAAACATTAACATACTTTCCTACACTTCCAAATGTAAATAAACTCCATGCAATGCTATTTGGTAGCCAGTTTATAGAGCAGATATGTATGATGGGGTTTGATGTTTGCTGCTCTGTTTCTAAAGGCTTCCTGGTTGTGTCCTGACTTCCAGGATATGCTCTGAGTTACTTCCTAATGTTACTCATTCTCCACCTGCCAAGTTGTCTTATGCCATCTCATGGGCTTTTTACTAGTGTTTGTCTTTCCCCCTCCCTCACTTAGGTTGGCACAGGCCCTGCAAGGCTCTGTCCTTTGATGTCATTTTTCTTCCTCATAGAAAGCTTTATTTTCCATGCATATGTTTTTGTCTTCATGGGTAATTTGGGAGGGAAAGATTGTCAGGACCTGGGTAACTTGTTCTGTTCTTATAGTAGGTTATCTATTTCCCTCTGTAGTTGCGTTGCATTTGCTGCCCACTTCCCTTGTTCTCCCTTCCATATAATTACACGCTGTAGGAATTCTGAGAACTGTAAATTTCAGGGCAAAGATGGAGGAATTGATACCATCCAGTAAAATGTGAAGAAACTATCTCACAAGCATCCCTTAAAATTTTATTTTTTTGACTTTCCAAACTAACAGACTCAAAGAGGTCTTCAATAAAAGATTGGACATCTATTTGTTCAGGATGGAATAAAATCTCCTGCCTTGGGCAAAGGACTAGAATAGAAGACCTCTTTCAGCCTTATTATTCTAGGGAATTTGGTGGGGATACATAGCTATTTCCCACATTCTAATAATTCCAATCCTATTTTCCCTATCTGTGAGGATGTTTATGAATTCTCACCCATTTCTACCAATCAAATTTAATAGACACCATTATTTGTCACATGAAGAGACCATGTTCCATTTGGTTACCATAGAGCCATTCAAATGAATTGCCCATCTGAAACGGGCGACCCTTCTCATTTAGTGGTATAGTGGTGAATAAAGACATAGAGATTCAAAAATAGAATTTTACAAACTAAGTACTCATAGCTAACTAATATCAACTAGCAGTCAGAAAACATGATGAAAGTCCTTAATTTCACAATACATGGGCAAATTTCAGCATAGTTTCATGTGGAAACTGTGAACCTCCTAGACCAAGACAAGTCCAAAAACACTAGCTAATTCGAGAAGACTGGCCTTTGGACAAATCAGTCCATCAACAGGCACATAGAGATGAACAAGTTCTACACACCATTCTAAAGAGACAATCAAAAAGCAAAAAAGGAAACTAAAAGATCAAAACATCACCTTACTAGTAATCAATAGCCAACTAAACAGAGATTAACTCCAAGATTAACATTAGAGCAACAATCAAGAAGCAAATAATACCCCAATCAAGAAACCACCAATTCAGACAAACAGTAAACAATAACCTGACAAGGAGCTACCAAGAACAGTACCACTGACATTGACAGGCAATCCACTAGTATATAAATAGATACCAAAGTCCACTCCATTCCAGCATTGATAATGATACCTAATTCAGTAATGAAACACCTGAAAGAAAACAACCAAGCTCAAAAAACACTAAGAACCCCATAGCTATTGTTCCGTCCGGAAAAACGTGAGGTAGACCGGGTTCCAACAACAAGTTTAGCGAAAACTTTTCCTCCCCCAAGAGAGTGTAATAGGTGTTGCATGACTGGCACCGGGTATGCGCTTTGTTGCAGCGCGTGGTTCAGGGTAGCCTTGTAGTCACCACAGATTCGAACCAACCCGTCTGGCTTAATCGGCGTTACAATTGGTGTTTCCCATTTAGCATGGTCGACTGGTTTTAAAACCCCTTGATCTATTAATTTATTTAGTTGTTCCTCTATTTTTGCTTTTAGAGCAAAAGGAACTCGTCTGGCCTTTAGTCTTTTAGGGGCTACCTGGGGGTCTAGACTAAAAGAAATTGGGGTCCCCCGATATCTGCCTAGGGAGCCATCGAAAACATCCTGGAATTCTTGGATCAGGTCTTCTTCCCAGTCAATTGTTTTACATCTCGGGGCTTCGCCAAAGCCTTGGCCATTTTGAAGATTGCGGGCCCACAGTGTGTCAAGAAAACAGCTCTCTTGCGCTGGTCTGAGATTTCCTCCATCTCATTGCTCTCCAGGTACATCTGGAAACGGTCTACGTAGGATTCCCAATCCTCTTCATTGGGATTGAAGGGTGCGGGCGGCGCGTTGTTTCCAGCCATTGTTCTTTGTCTGGTTTTATCTGTCACCGGGTGCTCAGTCTCGCGTTTAGGATGATCCCATCCTCTTCGCCAGTGTTCCGTCCGGAAAAACGCGAGGTAGACCAGGTTCCAACAACTAAGTCTTTATTTTATAACACAGTTGAAAAATGGAACGTTGGCTCAAGTTGCGGCAGCCTTTTATAGGTTTTTCTCTGCCGGCTTGTAGCCAATGACAGGTATTTAATATTTGCCGCCTTTGAGTAGCTCTGTGGATTGGTTCCTTTGAACCAATCCCCATTCAAGTTCTTTAGCCAATCAGAACCCTGTATTTGGAGTCTACTATTCTTTATACAGAACAGCTATATTTTTTTCTAATAATTGTCTGGAATAATTAGGAAAAACTTTGCCAAATATGGACTAACTTCCAATAATTTGTAAGGATTCAGAACCCTTAAAACCCTTAAAAACCAATACTGGGAACGAGATGCTGATTCTTATTGACTGCAGAAACACTGATGTTGAATTTCTCTTCTCTGTCAGACATTTTGAAGAAATTTAATCCAGGCCTCACTGGTTTCTCCACTGGCACCCAGAAGGAAACTGCTGGGTTCAATGTAGCTGTGGGAGAAGCCACAACTTGGTAAGTTCCTGTGGGAGATATTTGATCAAGGAAGTTCATGACTGAAATAGTACTGGAATATTTAGCTTCACTAAACCAAAGCATATTCCAAAACTGAGAGATTTTCTTAAGATTAATCATCCCGCTAGTTGTTGGTTATAATCAACTCTCCAGAATTCAACATGCAAAAATTTCACCTCAACAAGACTTGGATGAATATGCTGGGAAATTAGAAGATTGCAAAAAAACAGAAATCCAGGAAGCCAGTTACCCACAGCATGAACTCATTTAACAAATTGATGAAATAAATTATAGAACAAAGCAATTTAAAATTCATCTCTGTTTTTCATCAGAGTTCTGTACCTACCACTGACACAATTATTTAATAAACCATTTTGAAGAATGAAGAATAAAAATCTTAATACATTTTAAAAACTCTTATATAACATACTTGGAAGATATGTTATCAGATTGTGCAACAAACTGACTTCCATTAACCCAGTTCTTTCAAAAGTTTAGCCATAAGGAACACAACAGTAGTTGCTGTCTTCTTGTTTGTATTTTTTAAGAGATCTGATGATACCAAAATGACTATGTAGAAGGCAACATCATCATACAAATATCACGATTATTGTCCTGATGTCTAAAAAAAATACATATGTCAAACATGTTTGATCATTTGCTTTCCTGTCTTCCCGATTGCCAGTGTCTATGCTCTCATGCTATGGGCCAACAGCTATTCAGATTTTTCTGATCTTATAAGGCAGCTCTCTATTGTCCCAAATGCATTTCTTTTCTGTCTGTTGATTTCTTAACTACCCCATTTGGTAAAAACTGAATCCTGGCCAAATTCAACTGATTTCTATAATTCTGCCTTGGAACCATTTGAGCCAGGAGATGCCAGTTCAGATCTTCTAAGTGGTCATGCATTGATGGGCTGACAGCCAACAAAGTGGAATTAATTCTTGGCAGACTCATGAACCTATATTCTGTTAGTATAACATTGCAGTTTTAAGATGTGAATCTCATCTCATTGTCCATAACAGCATGTGTTTTTCATAGACAATTTAACTAAATGATTCCGCCATACCTTTTCTGCGTTTTATCTCAAACCTCCATTGATACTGTTTCCCTGGAAATATGACCTATCCTGAAAGTAAGTCCTAA
>BLBF01000018.1:30048217-30066821 GCA_015471245.1 Laticauda colubrina
CATGCATTTGGCAACCCTAGACAATGGGATCCCCATTTGATCTCTTTTTGCCAAAGACTAAATTGATTGCAGAGGAAATTGGAGGTTAGACAGGATGTGAAAAAAGTCTGTGAAAAAAGTCACTGCTTCCAAATACAGCCTTGAGAATGTAAAGCTTTAAATTTCTGTGCAGGCTGTCAGAGCCAATCCTTCCACAAAATAATTGATCAAAGCTTGTCTGCTCTTTGACAAGAAGGAAGGCTGGTTGGCAGGTGGATGTTGTCTTGCAATATGAATGTTACCATGGCATCCACTGTTTCACGGAATCTATATTGCTTGCTGGTTTTGTTCATGAAGAGATTCTTTCCCTATATACACAGAGAAATATTGCTCTTGGCATGAAAGCTCATAAAATAAAGGGAAGAAGTAAAACCATCAAAAGTTAAATGACCTTTCATTTGATTTTTGCAAATTCCTAACATACAAAACAATCTATTAATTAATTCATTAAATTTATCTCCTGGCTTTCCATCAGAAAATTAAGGTGATATATCATCCTGCTCTTTTTCTCTCAACAACATTTCTATAAGCCAGATTGGGCTGAAAAAGTGATTAGTCCAAAGTTTCCCAAAAGCCCTTCTGTAGCACTCAAAAGGGAATTATCTTTTAACCTCTCTTGATGTTGTAGTACACTTTTTCAACAGTTTAAGTAAATCCATATTATGTTTTAAGTAAAATATACCTTTAAAATATCATGTAATATCATTACTTAAAAGAATGGGGGCACTCATTGCTTTTCCTTCTATCAGTTCTTAATGGTGGTTTCCACACAGTCAATTAAAGCAGTGTAACAGATATTGTAGTCCCTCTGAACCATGCCTACCTATATCCTTACCCTGGTTCACAGATAATGCTAAACATTAATGTATTTTATTTGCTTCTAGCTTAGCACAAAAGTAAAGCATCTGTTAAGCATCCTGAAAATATATTTCAGAATTAGATTCAGTTTTTAATTAGAGCTGTGGTAGACCTCAGGGCCAGTTCTAATCAATGATGGGAAATTACCAAAATCTGATCATTCAGATGCATAAGTAATGTATGTTAAAACAGAGAAGTCATGCAAAAGTAAAGCACCTATTTTGTTAAGTGAAAAACAGCTTCCTGCCATTTTTCCTTTCATGCAAGAGGACTCACAACTTTCATGAATTACACAGATACATTGCTTATTTCAGTATGTTGGTTGCACAAGAAGGTGATTTATTTTCATCTTTGTTGTTTTAATGACTGTTGACAGCTGGAAAATGATTAGAAGTAACTCTTCAAGTCACAATATGAACTTCCACTGGGAAATCCCTGTTCATTCCCACGATACAGCTCACTCGCAGTTTATTGGTTTCACTGAGGCTGCAATTTCAAGGCATGTGTTAGACATTTTTTCTTCTTTATTTCTCTAGGAATATATCATCCCAAGCACATGAATTGATAGAGCTCATGAAAAGGAGTCCAGTAAGTCTGACTTTTGGAAGCCTGAAGAAAAATCTAGAATCTTCTATGTTAAGTAGTCTTCCACATCATTGCACAGTTCAAGATAACAGTTATGGTCAAGATTCTGAAATCATTATAAAAATGTTCTAATACCCTTTTCATGTAATATAAATTAATTATTGCATGATCAACATCAGCAGATTATTCTATATTATGATACTAAGATTGTATTTGATTCTGAAAATATCCACACAGCAAATAGTCCCAGAAGATGGTAACAAATGAGCAATATTATCTTAGTTATTTTAACAGATATAACAGATAATCAGAGTTGGAAAGGACCTTGTTGGTCATCTAGTCCAACCCTCCACCCAAGCGGGAGACCCTACACTATTTCTGACAAATGGCAGTCCAATCTCTTATTGAAAGTCTCAAGTGATGATGCTCCCACAACTTCCAAGGTCAAGCTGTTCCATTGGTTGATTGTTCTCATTGTCAGAAAGTTTATCCTTATTTCCAAGTTAAATCTTTCCTTGTTCAGTTTCCATCCATTATTCCTTTTATGGCCTACAGGTGTTTTAGAAAATAGCTTGACCCCTTCCTCTTTGTGGCAGCCCCTCAAATATTGGAAGATTGTTATCATGTCTCCCCTGGTCCTTCTCTTCACTAGACTAATCATGCCCAGTTCCTGTAACTGTTCTTCACATGTTTTAGTCTCCAGTCCCCTAATCATCCTGGTTGTGCTTCTCTGTACTTTTTCTGGAGTCTCAACATCTTTTTTATAATGTGGTGACCAAAACTGGATGCAGTATTCTAGGTGTGGTCTTACTAAGGCTTTATAGAGTGGTATTTGTTCCGTTTGGATAATAAGGTACGCGAGACCGGTATTCCAACAAACAGCTCTTTATTTAACAATAAAGTAACTTGTAGCCGAGCATTTGCCGAAGCCGCGGCAGCCCTTCTTATAGTGGCTGCTCGCAGCTTGTGGTCAATGACAGCTCTTTAAGAATTCCCGCCATCAGGCGGGTCAATCAAAATGGTGCTTAATGGACCAATCCGAGAGCAGCCTGTTTGGCCAATCAGTTTTAGTTATTTGGAGTCTTCTAATTTCCATACACAACACCCCTCCTCCCTTGGTTTCGTCCAACATGCGTAACTTAGTCACGCAGGTAGGTGGGGCTTTTGCAGGTCCTACTTGACCTGCGCAGCTCAGTCTCAGCGTGGTCTTCCATTGGTTCAGACAGGATCGTCTTTTCTCTGCGTCTTCTCCATGGAACCTCCTGGAAGGGTGAGTCAGCCTTGCCACTCCTGCCTGGGTCTCTTGGGCTGGTTGAGGTGGCTCTGCTGCTCCCTCCTGGTTTGGCTGGGTTGGTTGAGCTGGCCTGGCTGTCTCCTTCCAGAAAGGCCTCGCCTGCTACTGGTTCTCTTCTCCGGTCGTCTATGGGTAAGCACTCTTTTTGTTTTATCTGAGTTTCTAATTCGGGTTTGTGTTGTGTCTTTTGTCATGTTATTGATGGTTTGTCTCTCCCTTTTTTATTATTTTGTGTTTCTCCCCCCCCCCCGTTTGTTTTTGGATTGTTTATTGGTGTTTGCGGCGGTGTGGTAGTATTGCGTTCCAATGTCCTAGAGCGAAACTGGTCGATGTGCCGCTTCCATGTTCTGCCGTCGTCTAGTGCAAGTTGGTATGACTGGGGCCCTGTGATTTGAGTAACTGTGGCTGGAAGCCATATTGGGTCCCCGGTAAGATTTTTTGCGTAGACTAAGTCGCCAATAGTAAAGGAGCAATATTTACTTGAGGAGTCAGGGGTTTGTTCACAGGTATAAGTGGGGTGTAGTCTATCTAGGCAGGAACGCAATTTTCTACCCATGAGGAGTTCAGCTAGGCTTTTGTTGATGGTTGTGCTAGGGGTGATATGCTGAATTGTTAACAGTTTGTTAAGTCTATCTTGGATGTCCCCATGTCTAGTTTGTCTAGTGCCTCTTTAGTATAACGAACCATGTGTTCAGCTCGTCCATTCGAAGCCGGATAAGCCGGTGCTGTCAGGGCATATCGGATACCCTGAGCAGCCAGGTATTGCTCGAAGGCTAAAGCAGTAAACTGGAGGCCATTGTCAGAGACTACTACATCTGGAAGTCCATGAGTAGGAAAAAGTCTGTTCAATTGTTTTATGACTGCTTCAGTAGGAGGGGATGCCATAAGGATAACCTCTAACCAGTTTGAATAAGCGTCAACAATTATAAAATATGTGTTCCCTTTCGTTGGCCCAGCAAAGTCAACATGCAGTCTCAACCATGGGCCTCTGGGAGTTTCCCATTCCAGGACTGGTGCAAGCGGGGGGGGGGGGTAGGCCTTGATTTTTGGCAGTCATGGCATGTTGCCACCCATTTTTCAATGTCTTTGTCCAGCCCTGGACACCAGACGTAACTCCTGGCCAGGGCTTTCATTTTTACTATGCCCGGGTGTCCCTCGTGCAACATGCACAACACTTCCTCCTGTAACTTTTTTGGAATTACCACCCTGTCTCCCCACAGTATACAGCCCCTTTCAATGGACAGTTCAGTCTGCTGGGTGCAAAAAGGCTTAAAAGTCTCGTCTCTATCCTCATCCGGCCAGCCCTTACCTACCCAATGCAGGATTCAAGCTGTCAATGGGTCTTTTGCGGTAGCTTTAGTGACATCTGCTGCGGTTAGTGGCAGATTCGGCAATGACTCGATTTGGAGAGTGGAGACGGTAGGAGTTGGGTCACCTTCCTTGTTGGGCAGCGGGGAATGGCTCAAGGCATCCGCATGGGTGATGGTCTTTCCTGGGTGATGGATGAGTGTGTAATTGTATGCAACGAGGAATTCTGACCACCTCGTCATTCTTGGCGATAGGATGTTCGGGGTTGGTTTTTTCCCTGCCAGGATCCCTAGCAGGGGTTTGTGGTCTGTGATAATAGAAAATGTCCTACCATATAGGTATTCATGGAATCTCTTGATGCCTGCTATGATTGCGAGGGCTTCTCGGTCAAGTTGGCTGTAGTTCCTTTCAGATTTTGACAGCGTTTTGAAATAGAACGCTGGTGCTTCTCTGCACCAGAGAAGTGCTGGTGTTGGTGCTTCTCTGCTGTCTGGTAGCTGGTGGCTCAGTATGGCGCCGATTCCAAAAGGCGATGCATCATAGGTGACCGTCAGTGGCAGGGTGTTGCTGTTTTGTATTAAAACGGTGCTGGATGTTAATAAGTCCTTAATGTTTTGGAATGATGCTTGTTCTCAGTGGCTCCAATTACAGACAGTTTTTTTTATCTAATAGTCGATGTAATGGCTCCGCTATGGTTGCCTTTTGGGGCAGGAAGACATTGTAGAAGTTAATGAGACCTAAGAATGCTTGTAAGTCTGCTTTGTTCTTAGGCCTGGGTGCATCTTTTATCACCTTTATTTTCTTTTCAGTGGGGTGTATCCCTTTCTCATCTATAAGGTAGCCTAAAAATTCGACTTGATTGGTGGCTAGTTTACATTTTTCTCTTTTGACCTTAAACCCTGCTTCCCTGAATCTTCGCAAGACTTCTCTCAGTCTATTTTCTAATTGGTGTTTATTTTTTGCTGATACTAATACATCATCAAAATAGGGAACGACTCCTTTTATTCCATTTAGAAAGAGCTCCATGAGGCTTTGGAAACGCTAACACCAAATTGAACTCTGTTACATTTGAATGGTCCTCTGTGCATGACTATAGTCTGAGCCTCTGAAGTTTCGGGGTCAACCAGCAGCTGTTGATATGCTTGCACGAGATTAGCTTCACGAAAATTTTTCTTCCCCCTAATGAATGCAACAGGTGTTGAACTACCGGAACAGGGTATGCGCTTTGCTGGAGTGCATGATTTAGGGTGGCCTTATAGTCATCACAGATGCGCACAGGCTCTCCTCCTAATTGGTCTCAGCGACGCTGTTGATCCCGGTCACTCCGATTCCCAGGGGCGCGAACCATTCAATTCCCAGCAGGCTAGGACGTTCACGGTCGACGATTGTCAGAGGAAGTACTTCAGCGTGGTTTTTGAATTCTATTAGGAAATGTCCAAGACCCACTACCGGGATTCGTTTTCCCTGGTAATCTTTAAGTATTAGCTTTTGCTGTTCCAGTTCTCTTTGCTTGATGTCTGGTATCAGGTTTCTGATAGTGTTCCATACCATTGACAGGTATGATCCGGAGTCTACTTCAATCTCACAGGGCTTTCCTTTGATTTTCACATTTATTTGGACCTTTTTTGCGTTTGCTGCTCTGGCATTTCCGATGATTATTGTTTGATGTGTTTCTTCTCTGTCGTTCATTCGCCGGTTTCTGTTCTCTCAGCTCCATCGGCTTCCGGCTTGTCTCTCTCTGTTTCTGGGGGTGGTGGGGGTGCTGTCACATCTCTTTGGACTATAGCTCTTTTTGTTTTGGCAGACCCTTGCAATGTGCCCCCGTTTCTCACAAAAACTTCAAAGGGCATCCAGGAATCTGCATTCTGAGCACGGGTGATCCCCTCCACTCCCAGCACACTGGAATTCTCATCTCTTTCCTCTTTTTTCCCACCATTTTCTTTCTGACTGAAGACTATGTATGTCTTCGTTGTCATCATCGGTGTCGCTCGGGGAGTCGAGGTCTTCATGCTGGGCAGTAGCTGTGGGCTGTTTTTGGTTTCCTTCCACCTTCTTTCCTCGGCGTTGGTTCAGTGATTCTGCATCTATTGAATTCATCTGGTGCATGGTGGCTGCGGATTTCTTGGCTGCTTCAGCGGCGGTGGCTTCTGCGATGGCCTCAGCCACTGTGACATTCGGTCTCTTTAGCAGCTTGCTTTGGAGCATAGCGTCCTTCAATCCCAGGACCACACAGTCTCTCATGGCTTCATCCATGTTCTGAAATTCGCAGGGTCCCCCAATATTTCTTAGGGCTGCTACGAAATCTCCGATGCTCTCGTCTTCTCATTGGTCTCATTTATAAAATTTGTGCCTTTTGATCAGATTGGAGACCATAGGTGCGTAATGGGCTCGTAGCATTTGGTTTATTTTGGCCATGTCATCTGTTTTACGTCCTGCGGTTTGGCTAACACCTTTGCCATTTTGAAGACGGCAGGGCCACAGTGCGTGAGGAATACAGCTCTCTTCCTCTGGTCAGTTATTTCTTGTAGCTCGTTGCTTTCTAAGAACATCAGAAAGCAGTCAATGTATGACTCCCAATCTTCGGCTGGGTTGAACGGTGCGGGCGGCACATTGTTACCGGCCATCTTGGTTGCTCGGTTCTGGTTGCCACATGCTTCAGTCTCACTCTTCTAGGACGAACCCACCTTCGTCGCCAGTGTTCCGTTTTGATAATAAGGTATGCGAGACCGGTATTCCAACAAACAGCTCTTTATTTAACAGTATAGTAACTTGTAGCCGAGCATTTGCCAAAGCCGCGGCAGTCCTTCATATAGCGGCTGCTTGCGGCTTGCGGCCAATGACAGCTCTTTAAGAATTCCCGCCGCTAGGCAGGCCAATCAAAATGGTGCTTAATGGACCAATCCGAGAGCGGCCTGTTCGGCCAATCAGTTTTAGTTATTTGGAGTCTTCTAATTTCCATACAGTATCTCACTTGATCTCGATTGTATCCCTCTGTTAATGCAACTTAAATTGCATTAGCTCTTTTGGCTGCTGCTGCACACTGCCAGCTCATATTTAGATGGTTGTCCACTAAGACTCTACAATCCCTCTCACAATTATTGCTATTGAGCCTGGTTTCACCCAGTCTATCTATGTATTTTTGGTTTTTCTTGCCTAAGCGTAGGCAATGTTTATTTAATGTTATCCTACTTTTTATTATTTTTATAAATAACTCAAGAGGAAAACATACCTAATACTCTTTCTTCCTTCTGTTTTCCTCACAACAATCCTGTGTGGTGAGTTGGGCTGAGAGAGAGTGACTGGACCAAAGTCACTCAGCTGTCTTTCATGGCTAAGGCAGGACACAAAATATCCTGTTTCTAGGCCAGCACTTTTCAAACTGACTGTCCCAAGTTAATATATCTGCTATTATTTATTTTTATTATACAGTACTCTACACAAATCCTAACTTTCACCTTAAGCAAAATCTGGTTACATTTAAGGAGTCTTTTTTTAATCTTTTTTTACACAATAAATACACAATAGGTGTTTAAAAATTCATGACATAATAATATAGTTTCTAGTCTGGTGTCTTAACCAGTAGACCAAACTGGATTTATGGGAAGACTCCTGTCTCCTAATGTAAGATGGAAAGAGACAAGAATGCCTTCCTTAACCCAGATATTAAAATACGTTTCTGAATGAAAATAAAGCATATCATGTATATCAATTAACACATCGCAAAAGATATTTATTCTTTGAGTGGTATGGTGTGATCTCTAGATGTATTTGGCTGTAGAAAATGGCTGGGATACCAATGGATCAATGAAATCTGTTTAGCACCAAAATTTTACTTTTGCTGTTTGGATCCAAACCTGTATCTCTAATTATGAGAATTTTTAATGCCAACATATAGAAGGCCAAAAAAACCAACCAACCAAACAACAACAACAGCAACAACAACAAAACCAGGAGGTGGGGGAGAAGAGGGCAAATTCTGGCCCATCCTTCTAGCTTTAGTTTTTACTGCATGACATGGCAGGATCCTTGTCAATCATCACACCTTTCTACTTGTGTGACTGCAGTTTTATGGAAAAGTAATAATCCAGCTGCAGGCATGTCAGAAACTGAAGTCATAATATTGTTTTATGTAAACCAGGTACAAACTGTAAGTTTGCTTACTGTAACATGCCCACTCTGTACAGTATTCAGCAGGGGCAGATAGCAATTTATCTTGCTTTTCAAGTTGCTTATTTTCTGTGCTTTTTTGAAATCTTACTTTCTTCAGTAACTACTGCTGTCCACATATTAATCTTTTAAATTGTGTACATTTCACGTATCCATCACACTTAGAGGCTTTAGAACCTGGTCAAAACTTTGAGCAAGTGTATGAGTCTTTAAATTTAGATTAGGCCTGGTTTCCTTTCCAGCTAATATCAGGCATTTAGGAAATGTTGCAAAAAATGGGGGAAGTTACAGAACTACTGGAAGCTTTACTATAATTCTCACAGTTGGGGAAGGTGCAGTTGATTGATTTTTATTTTCTGCTTGTAATTTGAATTCTATCTTAATTTGTCCTTGTGAAGATTAATCCTATCTGAACAGAACACAGTTTAGTAGTATCTGCAGATAAAGAGTACTACAAAACTATTCTTAGTATAGAGATAATAACAAATGGGGACAAAAAAGTGGCACTTTAAAATGTCTGCCATTTTGCTGGAATCTGTGAGGGAGCTTTGTAAAGTTGGCTCCTTCAAGATTTGCAATGCAGCAACATGACTTTCAACTCTGTCTGGATAAATAGTTTCAGTATTATCAACGAGATAGCTGCACAGGGCACCACAAGCATGGTAAAGCAATGTTTTAGTGCAAAAAACAAACAAATAAACCAACAAACCATAACTAATTCATCTTGAGCATGGAATTACCTCAGCCTTGATTTCTCAAATTTAGAAATTTCTTCATTCCATTATGCAAGCATTAAATGAGAACACGAAGCACAGATAAAAAACAAACAAACATGTTCTTACTGGTTGTCCAACATTCATACAACTTGTTTCCCTTGAATCTGGGTGTCTTTCAGAGGCATTGACCAATTTTTTTTTTAATACAAACTATTTAGGGCTGATTGGAGAAAGAGTTGAGAAACATCCTGCCCCTCATCCTTTTACTTTGAGAAAGGAACCTGGGAAGACTTCCAGGAGGGGACAATGTCAGAGAATGCCATTTTGATGCCTCTCCCCCCCAAAAAAAGGGGGGGCGGGGTTTGATGTTAAGACAGTGAACTGGGACTGAGTGGTGAGCCTGGATTAGCAGCACTTTTCTGGACAAGGAGAAGCTGGAGAAAATGCCCATGGGTCCTCTGGAAGGTAATTCGTCCTAAGGAAATCTTCCAGTACCTCATGAATAGAGTTCCAAGAGCCAAGGAGGAAAGATCAAGCTGACAAACTTAAGCAGAGCCCACAAAGGACACTGGTCCACCCAAACACCACTTCTGAGAAAGGCATCTGGGCTTGGGGCCTAATGGCATCACTCCAGTGGCACATCATTTTGTGCAGCTCTGAAGTAAAAAGAAGAGCATTTCAAAACTCAAGACTTGGTTGACCGATATTGAGAGCTTTCTACATAGTTGTATATTTAGTTATCTATGGCAGCATCTATCCCACTTGGGCTGAGCTCAAAAAGCTAAGCAGGGTCAATTTGGGATAGCACCTACGTGGAAAATATTAGGCAAGAATGGGATGATGAAAAAAAAAAAATCCCAGAGGAAGGCAATAACAAATCATTTCCATATTGTTATCTGCCTCCCTCCCAAAAAGTACATGCAAGTGTCCATGTTGTCAGAAGGAGTTCAGCTGATTGGAAGGAGGCTTAATCATGAAAAGAAAAAGGGAATTAATTTTCCTTTTTTCATTTTCATGCCTCCTTTCATCTCTCTTTTTCTCCCTCACTCCACCTCCCTTTCTTCCCCTCTGTGTCTGATTATTCCCAGAAGCAGCTGAGTGGAAACATTGACATTTGAACAAAAGTCAAAATAACTGCTGGGTTCCCAGAGATCATGATCCCCGATTACAAAACAGAAAGAAGTGATGTCAAACACTGCAGGCATTCTTTGAAGAAAATGCGAGACAAAGTAATAGACCAAGGAAAGAAATTAAATTAATGAGACAAGAAATCAGCAACATTAGTGGTTCCCAGGCCAGGACAGATTCTTGTGATATAAACTTGTTGCTCCAAAAATAGTTCTGTCTATTCCTTTTTGTCTTGCATATTACAAAATGTTTTCCACAGAATTACAGCGGTTCCAATAGTTGGCTGGTCCATGACACAGGCTTAGTCCCAATCTCAGGAATACAAATGTACCCTCCACCAAAGCATTCCCCTTCATTCTTTCTAGTATTCCTAATAAGAATTCTCAGTTTTCACTACAGAAGAAATGTTTCTGCCTCTCCTTTTTTTACTTGTAGGTTGACATGAAAGTGTTACAGCCTTTACAAACTCAATCTCTCATATCCATTGTGAATTGAAGCCTCTAGTATAGAGGAACCCAGAGAAGCCATCTGGTTTTTTTTATTTTTCTTTCAAATGCATTGCCATTTGTCAAATATAAGGAAAACAAATCTGGCATTATTTCTTCTTTGGTGACTTTTGGTTCAAACAGACCACTCCCCTCCAGACAAAAGAACAGATTTCATCCTGTTTATTTCTATAAGGTCCAACCAAAGCATATTAATTTCATGGGTTTTACAATAGTCAGTGACAGACATGGTGTTGGGTTTGTAGCCAGAACTCATGATTTTCCTCCTCCTCCCATGCTTATAATTCCCATTTCATATATTTTGCTAATCTATATCAATTTATATAAGTTTAGGGAAATGATGCAGGTTCCTTCAATCCATCCTGTTCCACATACATTGCCTCTATTTCATATGGAGGGATTCCCAGAAAGACAAATGTGGTCAGCCAATGGGGAACAGTTGAAGGATTCATTTGACTAAATGAAAATATTTGAGGTTGGACTAAAAGACCTCCAAGGTCCCTTCCAACTCTGTTATTCTGTTCTTTCAATGGATGTTGAGAGAGTCTAAGGCTTGAAAGCTGTTCCGTCCAGAAAAACGCGAGGTAGACCGGGTTCCAACAGTAAAAGTCTTTATTTCAACAGTTAAGTGAAAATGGAACAGTTTGGCTCTTGCCACAGCAGCCTTTATATACGGCTTGCCTGCCGGCTTGTAGCCAATGACAGTTACTTGGTTTTGCTGCCTTTTGGCAGCTCTTTTGGATTGGTTCCTAGTGAACCAATCCCTATGCTGGCTTTTCTAGCCAATCACAATCGAGGATTTGGAGTAGACTATTTTATACAGAACACCCCTCCCCCCCCTTGGTTTAGTCCTACGTGGTGATGTAGTCGCGCAGGTAGGTGGGGCTTCTTTGGATTCTACAGGACTTGTGCGGTTCATTTTCGCTGGAGACTTCAACTGGTTTGGATGGGGTTGCTGTCTCTCCGGCTCTTTTCCATGGAACCGCCTGGAAGGGTGAGTCGGCCATTTTGCTACCACTTGAGTTTCTCAGGCTGGTGGTTTTGCCGCTCCCTCCTGGTTTCTCCGGGCAGGTCGAGCTGGCTTGGCTGGCCCCTTCGTCTGGATTATTATCGTCTTATCTAAACGTAAGTTTCCTTTTTGCTCTTTTTTATTGGTTAGATGTTCTGGGTTTATTTTTAAAAGTTCTTTATTATTTTCTTGTATTTCCCCCCCTTCTTTGGTTTTGTTTCCATCGATTTTTATTATTTGTGGTTGTGAGTTTGTATTTCTTTCAATGTTTTGGGAACGAAGCTGGTCTATGTGCCACTTCCATTCCCTGCCATCGTCTACGGTTAGTTGGTAGGACCGGGGGCCTGTGAGTTGTGTGATTGTGGCTGGAAGCCATAGGGGGTCCCCGGTAAAATTTTTTGCATAGACTAGGTCGCCGATTTCAAATGTTCGGCAACGGCTGGAGGAGTCGGGGGGTCTTTCCAACGTGTAATTTGGGTGCAACCTGTCTAATTGTGACCTAAGTTTTCTTCCCATTAATAACTCCGCTGGGCTTTTGTTGGTTACAGTGCTGGGTGTGATATGTTGGAGGGTGAGTAGACAGTTGATTTTATCCTGGACATCCCCAAGGTCCATTTTCTCTAAACCCTCTTTGGTAAACCTGACCCTTCTCTCTGCCCTACCATTTGCTGCCGGGTGGGCCGGCGCGGTCAGTGCATGGCGTATACCTAGGGAGGCTAGGTATTGTTCAAATTGGATGGCGGTTAATTATGGCCCGTTGTCGGACACTAGGACGTCCGGCAATCCATGGGTTGCAAAAAGTTTGTTAAGTTGTTTAATGACTGCCTCGGTTGTCGTAGATGACATTACTACAACCTCCAGCCAATTTGAGTATGCATCTATGACAATTAAAAAGGTATGCCCCCGAGTAGGACCCGCGAAATCAATGTGGATCCGAGACCAGGGGCCTCGTGGGGTCTCCCAGTCCCTTATGGGTGCTTGTGGTGGGGAAGGCCTGGTTTTCTGACATTTAGTGCAAGTGGCAACCCAATATTCGATATCTTTATCTAAACCAGGCCACCAGACATAGCTTCTAGCGAGGCTTTTCATTTTTACGATACCAGGATAGCCTTCGTGAAGCATACCCATCACCCTAGTCTGTAGTTTAGGAGGGATGACTACCCGATCACCCCACAATAAACAACCTTTTTGAATTGAGAGTTTGGTTTGTCTGGTCTGGAAAGGTTTAAAGTTTTCAGTTTTTTGGTTTTCTGGCCAGCCTTTACCTACCCAGTTTAATATGCGGGCAGTCACTGGGTCCTTTGCGGTGGCTCTGGCAACATCGTTTGCAGATATTGGTAGTTCGGGGCATGTTTCTATTTGCAGGGTTGTCATTGTTGGTGCCGGATCTTCCTCCATCGTCGGCAGCGGTGCTCTGCTTAATGCGTCTGCATGGGAGATTTGCTTCCCGGGTCGATGTGTCAATGTGTAAGAGTATGCTCAAGGAATTCTGACCATCTAGTCATCCGCAGGGATATAATGTTCAGTGTAGGCTTGTTTCCCAACAGAATTCCTAGCAACGGTTTATGGTCCGTTACAATCAAAAATGTTCTTCCATAAAGGTATTCGTGAAAACGTTTCACTCCAGCGACGATTGCCAGGGCTTCTCTGTCTAGTTGACTATAGTTACGTTCTGTTTTAGACAGAGTCTTTGAGTAATAAGCGATGGGTGCCTCTCTCCCATCTGGCAATTGGTGGCTCAGGATGGCACCGACTCCAAACGGTGAGGCGTCGCAGGTTACCGTCAATGGAAGTGTGTTACTAAACTGGATAAGAACGGTGTTTGATGTTAATAAGTTTTTTATTTTCTGGAATGCTTTTTGCTCTCTATGACCCCAAGTCCAATTAGTTTTCTTATCCAGCAAATGGTGTAATGGTTCCACTATTGTTGCTTTGTGGGGGAGGAATACGTTATAGAAATTTATTAGACCCAAAAATGCCTGCAATTCCGTTTTGTTTTTTGGCTGTGGTGCATCCTTAATGGCTTTGACTTTTTTTTCAGTAGGGTGTATACCCTCTCCGTCAATTAAGTAGCCCAGAAATTTGACGTGATCAGTCATTAAGCAGCATTTTTCTTTTTTAACTTCCAGACCGGATTCTCTAAATTTTGTTGGTACATTTCTTAGTCTTTTTTCTAGTTGGGTCGTATCTTTAGCTGAAATCAGGACCTTGTCAAAATATGGTACGACCCCTTTTATTCCATTTAATAGGCGTTCCATGAGGCTTTGGAAAACGCCTGGGCCCACACTCACTCCAAACTGAAGTCTGTTACACTTGAATTCCCCTTTGTGAGTCACTATTGTCTGTGACTCGGCCGTTAATGGGTCTACTGGAAGCTGTTGGTAAGCATGTGCTAGATCTAGTTTAGCAAAAAATTTTCCTCCCCCTAGTGAGTGTAGCAAATGTTGTACAACTGGCACCGTGTATGCGCTTTGTTGCAGCGCATGGTTCAGGGTAGCCTTGTAGTCTCCACAGATGTGTACCGACCCATCAGGTTTAACCAGTGTTACTATTGGCGTCTCCCATTTAGCATGGTCAACAGGTTCCAAAACCCCTTGGTCAATTAATTTATTCAATTGTTCCTCTATTTTTGCTTTTAATGCAAAGGGAACTCGTCTGGCCTTTCATCTTCTAGGGGCCACCTGGGGGTCTAAGCTAAAGGAAATTGGGATCCCCCGATACCTGCCTAGGGAGCCATCGAAATCGTCCTGGAACTTGTGGATCAGGTTTTCTTCCCAGTCAGTTGCGGCCACTCGATCTACTCTGGTCATTCCGATGCCCAATGGTGTGAACCATTCGATGCCCAGGAGGCTCGGTCAGTCTCGGTCGACTATTGTCAGAGGCAGGACTTTGACATGCTGCTTGTAAGCGACTTGGAAATGTCCTAGACCTACCACAGGGATTCGATTCCCTTGGTAGTCCTTCAGAGTTAATTTTTGTTTCTGGAGCTCTTTTAGTTTAATATTTGGGACCAGTTGTCTTATTGTGTCCCATGACACCATTGACAGGAAAGACCCTGAATTGACCTCAATCTCACAGGGGCTGCCTTCGATTTTTACGATGATTTTAACTTTTTTCCCGCTTTCTGTCTGAGCGCTTCCGATAGTGACAGTTTGATGGGTTTTTTCTTGGTTATTGGCTCGTTTGTTGCGCTCCCACTTTTTCTCAGCTTGTTTCGATTCAGCTTGTGGGGGAGAGTTACTGAGTCTGTTAGGGCTGTTATTTTTTCGATTCCTACAGACCTTCTCGATGTGTCCCCTTTTCTTACAAGCTCTGCAGATGGCATCAAAGAATCTGCAATCGGCTCGAGGGTGGTTTCCTCCGCAACTGGCGCATTCCCACCAGTTTCTTTTTTCGCGCCTTTTTTTGTTGGCATATAGGCAGTGGACCTCATCGTCTTCCTCTCCGGATTCTGATGTCTCGTCAAAATCTTCATGGTGTGTGGTGGTGGGAAATTGCTTCTTTCCTCTGGTTAGGCTCGTTTCTTTGTTGTTCGCGTTCATTTGTTTCATGGTGGCTGCTGACTTTTTCGCGGCTTCTGCAGCTGTGGCTTCTGCGATTGCTTCAGCCACGGTTATGTTGGGTTTATTTAGCAATTTACTTTGTAAATTAGAGTCTTTTAAACCCAATACTACTCGATCTCGCATGGGTTCATCTAAGTTCAGGAACTCACATGCTCCCCCCAGTTGTCAGAGGGCTACCACAAAATCAGCGATGGTCTCGCCTTCTTTTTGGTCCCTTCGGTAGAATTCGTGTTGTTTGATGAGATTTGACACCACTGGTGCGTAATGAGCCTTCAACATTCATTGGAGTTTGAGCCAGGTCATTTGCTTTACATCTCTGGGCTTCGCCAATACCTTGGCCATTTTGAATATCATTGGTCCGCAATGCATTAAGAAGAGAGCCCTCTTACGCTGGTCTGAGATCTCTTCCATCTCGTTACTTTCTAAGTACATTTGGAAACGATCTACATAGGATTCCCAATCTTCTTCATTGGGGTTGAAGGGTGCGGGCGGTGCATTATTTCCGGCCATCGTTTCAAGCATGGGTTTCAATTTGCCGCGTGCACAGTCTCACGTTTTAGGACGATCCCATCTTCGTCACCAGTGTTCCATCCGGAAAAACGTGAGGTAGACCGGGTTCCAACAGTAAAAGTATTTATTTCAACAGTTAAGTGAAAATGGAACAGTTTGGCTCTTGCCACAGCAGCCTTTATATACGGCTTGCCTGCCGGCTTGTAGCCAATGACAGTTACTTGGTTTTGCTGCCTTTTGGCAGCTCTTTTGGATTGGTTCCTAGTGAACCAATCCCGATGCTGGCTTTTCTAGCCAATCACAATCGAGGATTTGGAGTAGACTATTTTATACAGAACAAAAGCAATTTGTGTTACTGATAAATAACATTATTAAATTGAAACAGATAAGCTTTGGAATCCCCTTGAAATAATTCCTATTTCCATGGAACAGACCTGAGGTCACAAGTTCTAAACATTACCAAAAACAATCTCTATATAGTTCCAAGGAAAGGATATATAGTTCCAAGGGGGCACCAGGGCAAAAGCACTTGATGACATCTCTTATTTTCTCCAAAGCAACTCTAACATTTATAATATTGGATCCCATTTCTTTTATTCTTCATTAGAACCTTAACTATAAAGAGGACTGGAAGTTAGTCACCATCTTCATTGGAGTCAATGACCTCTGTCAACACTGTTTAGATAAGGTATGCCAGCAGGATATTTGTAGGCAAACCTATTAAAACTAAGCCTTATTAATCCTACAATAGAATACAGTCATTCTTCAAATTCTAGCTATTCGATAAAATGATTGTTAAAATTCACTTTGAGAGAGAACTGATAATTTATTATTTTATTTATTAGATTTTTTATCTTGCTTTTATTACTTTTTAAGTCACTCAAGGCAGCAAACATACATAAATTCCCTCCTATTCTCTCTGCAACAACTACCCTGGACTGAGGGAGAATGACTGCCCCGAAGTCAACCAGCTGGCTTTTCATGCTTATGGTGGGACTAGAACTTATAGTCCCCTGGTTTCTAGGCCAGCACCCTAAATTACGACACCAAACTGATTCAGCTGTTTTCAGACATTCACAAGAATCCTCTATTTATTTGCAAAGTAAAATTTGAAAAGATAAAGAATTGAGAAATCAAAACAAATGGAATACTTTAAAAAAAAATCTGAAAAAATTTCAGAGAAATAGCAGTTCTATAGCAAAACAGAAGAATCTTTTTCAATGTTGAAAACCAATTTGGATTAATCATTTTTGTATACGTACCATGGGATATTGAGATTCTATAGAATAAAAGTACAAATTTACAGATTTATTTTAACAAAGATCATTTTAACAAAAATCATTTGTATTAACAAAGATCGTATCAGAAAAAAACAGCAGAGATTCAGATAACAATATTTAATTTTCTGTTTGTGAACTTTTTTTTAAATTTGTAAAATATATTTTTGCCCTTTTTTGAATAATAATTGTGAAACCACATTTCAGATTTTGAATATTATTGCAAATTATACTTTCTTTCTTGACTTACACAAACCTCATTTTTTTTTCATATAAAATTTTAAATTGGCTTACGATCCTTTTAGTTGGTTGAGGCAACTAAACTGCTTTCTAGCAACTTTAAGCCACTGTCACACTGCACCAATGGATGCAAAGAGGATGTAAAACGGACAAAAAAGATTGCCATCCATTGGTTAACACGATGTACTCACTGCCTCCGTTTTGCTTCCTCTCTATCCGTCCAGCATCCGTTTATTGAGGTTTCATTCACTCAGAAAGTTTTGAGCTGCTCAAAACTTTTGAGCGGAAAATGTATCCAATACATCTGTTCTGCATCCGTTACCCATCCACTATATCCACTAGGCATCCGCTGCGCATCCGCGCGAATCCATCCGCTCCAGCGGTAAACGGACACAGGGAGGAAGCAGAATGGATGCGGAACGGATGCAGAACAGATGCCTAGCGGATGCAGCACGGAAACAAAGCATGTAAAACAGAAAAAACGTTCGCAGAGGGGACCTATCTCGGATATTAAGGATGTCTACAGGATTCCTAGAGGTTGTCTAGAGGATGCAAAGGGACACCTATACTGCCTATAAAAAGGGGGAGCAACTCACCTGGATCTCACTTTCAGAACAGCAGCCCAGCTGCAGACCTCTGCAGCCTTCATCTGACTCTTGCTCTTCCACAGCATCCAGTCATGTCCACCGTGGATCGTAACACAGTCCTTTTGGCAGCCACCATCCTTCTGCAACAGTGCGAAGCCATCTACAGGCTCTGTGAACTCTACTACGGGAAGAAAAAGAGGCGGCCAAGAAGCGTCTGGGTAGGAAGATGGTTCACCAGAAGAGCAGAGGATGGACTGTACAACAAGCTGATGGTGGAGCTCAGGAACGAAGACACTCAGGCATTCCAGAACTTCATGAGGATGCCTCCAGCCATGTTTGACGAAGTTGTGCAGCATCTGACACCCAGGTTGACCAAGCAGAGCACCAAATTCCGGCCCAGCCTGGACCCTGGGCTCAAGGTGGCATTCACTCTGCGCCACCTGGCCTCAGGGACCACCTACAGGAGCATGCAGTATGGCTGGAGGGTGCCACCCAACACCATCAGCATTGTGGTCAGAGAAGTGGTGCAGGCCATCATAGAAGAATACAAGGAGGAGCTCCTCCAGTGCCCCTCCACTGAAGAAGGATGGAAGAAAGTTGCAGAGCAGTGGTATCAGAGGTGGAACTTCCCACACACCGTTGGAGCCATCGATGGCAAGCACGTGGCCTGCAAAGCGCCAGCCAAGTCGGGGTCCACTTATTTCAACTCCAAGGGCTTCTTCAGCATCATCCTCTTCACCATGGTCGATGCTGACTACAAGTTCATGTACATCGATGCTTCAGGCAACGGGTCATCTTCAGATGCCCAGGTATACAA
>BLBF01000018.1:30076821-30134431 GCA_015471245.1 Laticauda colubrina
ATTGCTTTTTTTCTTTGCAAGACTTGCCAATACTGAAAAGATCTTCCTTGCAACCTCTTCTGAAATTGCTGGAAACTGTGACAGCATAGTTTCCCATCCTTCTGAGACAGAAAATACATGAAAGTATTTTTGTAAAAAAAAAAAAAAAACAAGAGAGAAAGAATGAGAAATACTGCTCATTGATGTTGCATCATTCATTTGTTTTGGTCTTCAGCCGCACAAGTATCTTAGCTGTAGCCCTTGGCCAGCACAAAAGAGTACCTTCTCCAGCTGCAAAAAAAAATCAAAATACACTCTTGGAGAATAATAAAGAATATCAATAATTTTTAGAAGACTTTAAGCCTTATAAAAAAATAATATGATTATCTAATTACTATATATTATATAATATGTTTATATTATAAGAAATCATGACCAATTTACAAAAATGGCCCAAGGTGCTTTTCTTTGCTTTTTAAGGATGTTATGATGCAAGAAACTGTTATTTTCTGAGCTAATCTAAGGACAATCTTGTTTCTGCCTTGTCCTCAGTCAACAAATAACAGAATAACAAAGTTGGAAGGGACCTTGGAGGACTTGTAGTTCAATCCCCTGCTCAAATAGGAAACTCTATAACATTTCAGACAAATCCAATTCCTTCTTAAAAACCTCCTGTGCTGGGGCACCCACAACTCTTGGAGACAAGTTCCACTGATATGTGGGAGACCAGTCATCCTTAAGAGCAAAATTTCCCTCTAATTCTGATACCATCCATTGACAACTTCAAAGTGTGTAATATCTGTTAGAATTTGACACCCATAACTCTGGAGAGAAGTTAGCCTTCTCCGGTAACTGGAAAGAGACAGAGGATATGAATCAGTGATGAAGACAGCAAAAAATGTAAATAAGAAATGTCAGTATAGTTTTCTACCAACTCAAATCATTAATGACTGACCCAGAATGATACTTTGTAGGATTAAAAATGCTTTGTGGTTCAGAAATGTATGAGCTGTTGTTCTTTGATTAGAAAATCCCTATTTAAAGTTGTTACATTTTCTTGAATTACTAGAGTGTTATACATTTCTTTGGCTAGTGATTTTCCTAACTTTGTGCAAGAAGAAGTTCTTTTTAAAATAATTATTCTGTCTCGAGGTTTTTCTGGGTCAGGCAATGTTAGAATATCTGGTAGAATTCTCTCTGAAGTCTTTCCAGTGAAGACTGTAGAGGGAGTATGCCAAATCAGCACATTCTCAGCTGTTTTTGCCAGCCACTTTTCTAAGCTTCCCATGATTTTTATTTTAAGCTGCTCTGTGTCAATGAATGGTGCCGTCTTCCCAGGAAAGTACGTTCCCTGAAGCAAAAACACAGGGATAATATTTGCATCGTAATTTTATTAAATTTATTTAAATTTATGTTACAATACAAAGATAAAAACTAATATTTTTTAAAAAAATACAAAAATACAAAATGCAAATAATATAAAAGGAAAATAAAAAAATAAGAAGACAAAGAAATGTATGATTTCCCCTTTCTTCACAATAATAGTAACTTAACATTCTCTTAAAATACAGCAACTAATATCTTCTTCTCATATTTCATCTCCCATCTATAAACAATCCTTCAGACAGCCTCCTTGTTCAATTCCGATCAGCAAAAATGAATTACAAATTACAGAGATAATATTTTCTATTTTAATCTAGATCAGATAAACCATGTTTATATTCCTTCAGTTTATGTTGATTAGTAGAGCTGGGAAATACTTTGAATTTCATTATGGAAAGGTCTTTTGTAGTGTTTGGGAGCACAAATGCATCATCTATCTATGAGTTATTGAAGAAGCAGCATTTAATGAGGTTCTGCAGTCACTACTGTTTCCCATATAGTCCAAAGCATTGTACAATTCTTTTGTTTGTTAACTTCTACAATAATGATGAGAATCAGCATGACCCAATAGAGAGATGATATAACATAGATTAGTATATCTTATGTTATTGCATCTAATTAGATACTACCTACTTTGACATCTAATATTTTGGAAGCCTTTTGCTAGGAATGGAATTAGGGAGTGTTGGGTGTTTTTTTTTTTAATGAAAAGGATACATTCTATTACTGAGTTATGGTGTTTAGGATGAAAGAAAACCTTAAGGAATCACTAAGTAGTTTAGAGCTAGTGGCTATATTTCTGTCTATCTGCTATAAATATGAATTATAGCCCAAACTGAATGTGAGGGGGAAAAAAGTTAAGGAAAGAAAAAGTTATGAATAACCTGTTCTTCAGTCTTTATAGCCAACCAGTGACAAATGAGGATTAAGAAAATTAGAGTAAAACATCACAGCAATATCTCAAAGGTGCTTTTTCAAAAGGCAACTGAAGCTTCTTCAGTTCTGACTGACTTTGGTGGGAACTGAAGAAGTCTTGGATGAGAAGCGAAATGTCTTCAAGGAAAAACAAAATCCAGTTGCCTTCTGAAAAAAGCACTTTTGAGACAACCATAAACTGGATGGCTGAGAATCTCCATAGGCATCATAGCAATATGACCACATTAAGAAACTATTTTGCCCGAACAGAGGTGAGGATATATGTTTGATTACAGTGTAGCATGTTCCCTGATTTTAAGTTCATTGTGACCATGAGAACCAAGAAATGGATTGAGTCTGCATCACACAAGCAGTTCAGGAAGTAGAGGCAGAGCAAAATTTCCAGGACTGCATAGCTTCATTTGATGCTAGAGCCCATCCAACAGGGCTATTGATAAATGTGTGCTACAATTGTTCTCTCTTCAAGAGGAGGAAGCAATTAAGCTCTCTCTGGATCAGTAAGGAGATGGAAATGAGACTGGCTTGCAGACTATCTGAAGTCCTTATCATCTTTCTTGCTCTCATCCCTTTCAGGAATTCTAATCAGGTAGCTGGGATTTCATCTAAATAAAACTGAAGCAACAATCATAAAGCAATATTTCTTGCCTGTTGGCATTGCCAGTTTCATTCCTTCTTTATGTTGCACTGCTTTTGAAGATGGGTGCTGAATCACCTTTTGGCTAGCAGCCAGCTAATTCCTGCATTTCTGGCTATCTTTGGGAAGTTGGGATACTAACCTGGCAACTTATGCCCACTTATCCTCAAGTGAATTCATTAAAATAAGGGTCAGGTTTCACAGGTTTGACTTCTTTCAATTCATCTCAAGCCAAAGAGGCTCAACTATAGATACTTGTCACAGAGAAGCAGACAGTGTTATAGGGGACATATATTCTAGCCCTCCCACATTCATTTATTATTTCGCCTTGTTAATTTGCTACTTAACATGAGCTTCACAGTTGCTTGTAACAAGCTATTTTTATTCCTTTGATGTAAGTTTCTCTTCTGCAGGCTTTTAGTGCCCTGCTTTCAGGGGGTTTATATGATTACTCAAGTATAAAAAGTTTTGTCTTTATCCATAACAGGAAGCCTTGCTAACATTTTTATCTCATAATTATGTAAGTCCAGTCATATATTACAAATTCCAGAAAGGCCAAAACAAGAATAACAGAATGCTACAATATAAAGGAGCAATATATTATTTTTTAATGTGATTTACAATGATAGTGTGTGCGCATATAAATATTATAGGATTCAGTTTCTGTTGGGAACTCTTTGTCTCTCTTTCAGCTGGAGCCAGTTGGCTACAAGCAGCCATATAAACATTTCACAAAGGAAAGGCTGAAGCTCAAGTGTCCAACCTCAGTAAGTAGCAAGTTAGCTCCTATAAAACTCTAACTCTGTAACATGAACATAAAAGCACAAGAAAGGTCCTTCTGAATCTGGGTGAAAAACTAAAAAACGTCTGGTTCAATATCCAGGCAAAGCAGATGCTTCTTGGAAGCTGATAAGCAGCACCTAAGCCTTTTTCCCACATGGAACCATTAATTTCAAAGGTAGTACATATTTACCATATCCTGGTAACTCTTAGACTCAGTAAGTATGTTTTCACCTCACAGTTCGAATCTGTCCAACAAGTCCCCCATTGAAAACTTTTTAAATGAAAAACTAGATCTGATGTTTCTTGTATGGGAGCACTGCTGTGCAGGATTTATTAAAAAAATAAATAAATCCAAACAGCCAAATCAGACTGTTTTCTTCTTTTTTCTTCTGCTCCTTCTGCTCTTGCTCCTCCCCCTTTTCTTCAAAATGCTAGGGATATTTGCTGATGGTTCATCCGGACCAAATCTCCCATTTAAAAAAAAAAAAATCAATGAACTTTTCATTGTTTTTAATAAACAAAATAAAAAAGAGAAAAACAAAAATGATGATAGAAATACATACATTGTCAAAGAAAAGAAGAAAGCACGTATAAAACGTGCTTTTAGCAAAAAAGTGAAAGAAATATGACAAAGGGAAAAATGATGTTTGTCATTGTAACGAACAGTTGCAATTCTATATATACTGATCTAATGCTTATCTACATATAATATTATATGTAGATATTTTAATACATTTATGTAACTTCTTTTTAACCTATTGTATACTGTATAAAAAGACTCCCAGATTTCATTATACTTGTCCATATAAAATCTCCATCCATTCATAGGCAATCCGCTCATTAGTGGCAAAGCCAATCATGTCTTAATCCACTGTGTTTTTTTTTATTTTTAACAGCCTCCAGCAATTATTAATTTGGGACAAATTATTAACACTTTCCAGTCATATTTTCCCAATTAATATTATCATGCCTGGTCTTTAGAATGGTTCTATCCCATAGAGAAGAATTACATACTATAAAATTTCCCTAAAGTTGTAAATATTTCTGAATGAGAGAGGAAGAGACAGATTGAGTTCACAGACTATAGCAAATAGTCTAAAAACAGATGTCAGAAACAGCTTTACGGAAATGGGTAATGATGTACAATACAATTAGAAAAGAAGCCTGTGCAAAAAGTGAAGCCTTTTAGCATGAGTAAAGCATCATGGAGAAAATAATGATAATAAGCAGAGTTAAGACAGTAATGAAAAGAATGGACCATCTCCAGGCATCAGTAGTAAAAAAATTCTCCTTACCTGTATTTCATTTGAGTTAAAGTAAAATTTAAATTTACTAAAAAGTGCCGATCCATCATGAGATTTACGCAGTATATGAACAATCTGACTGCCTAAAAATTTAGATAGTATCAAGACTAGTATAACCTCTTCAAGTCATACTTGTCCCACTTCTAATGGAGCCACAGTTAGATCTTCTTTTCAGGAAAAAAAAAAAAAAACCATCAGGAAAGGATGCCACAGAGCTGAAAAGGATTAATTTTTTTAAAAAAGGCCTGGGATTTGCTTGTAAGCAGGATACTAGTAGGGCCTGGTAGACAAAGGGAAATCTGCTACAATAACGAATGAAAGATGACAGCAAATGAAGAATAGATACCTTAAGAACTGAAAGGATTTAAGCAATTATGCTGACATAAGTACAGGGATTGAGGAAAATTATATTAACCACTTTTTTGCCGTAAAATCCTTCTTTATATATTTAATGATGTTTACTTAAATCTGCGTAAGTCTCACCTGGATAGGAGAAGTTCCATCCCCATTTTATTGCTTTGCTATTGAGAAGAAATGTTTACTCTCTCATACCCTCAGAATAGAGCAATCTGTCATAAATAGACCACTCTCTAAAGGTTTTGTAATTGTTTTCTTTCTGCTGTAGGAATACCCATATCTTTTCACAACAAGAAACAGCCAAATGCACAATTCAGTACTGGAAACAAAGTCCAATGGAGACAGCATACCTTACTGGGCTGTGATTATAGCGGCCACAACTGGTATTTTGGCAGGATCCCTGATTGTTTGGGGTCTGATGACTCATAAAATCAACAAACACTCAAGGGCAAGAGATGCAGCAGCTGAAGAGAAGACAACATTTTAAATGTGCAACTGAGCCAAAGAGGTTTAACATATGCTTTCTCTGTGACATGAAAAAAGCAACATGGAAGCTTTGCACTTGCTATTTTTAACTACAGTTTTCCATCTAAAAGTGGAATAAATGATCTCATCCCATCTTGAATAGCTAGACCTAGTGAAAGCTGATGCTTAGCAGTTATTAAATGTGGGAAATATAAAGAGATCTTACCTGGCAAATAAAAAATAATATATGTAATCTCCTTTTCTGATAAATACAGTATCACTTTTTCATAACATTGTAATTATCCAGTTTTGTGCCTCTTACAAGATTTTATCATGTGTCTTGATCACATTGTCTCCCCTTTGTGATTCCCTTGCCATCTCTCCAGTTATAATCCTCTCCATCTTTTCTCTTAGCTCAGAAGGTAAACCTGAAATAACTGCACAATGAATTTGGAATGGTAGTTCACAGGTGCTCTTCACGTGGAAGCATCTATATTTTTTGTTGGTGTAACGGAGATGCCAAGTTTCCAGTGTTACCACCTGTAACAGGGTATTCCACTGGATTCATAAGATTCAATAAATACTATCATGCAACCCTTCTGGATTCTCCCCCTCCCCCCGTCACTTATTACCTATATAGCTAGCAGCACTCTTTCATTTTGTTTTCTCCAGCATAGCTCTATTAGCAAAATTCCCATTTGGATAATGACACACAAAAGCTCACTTTCTTCACCTGTTGATTATGCTGCTTCTAGCCTTTCTAAATTGTCTTAAAGAGAAGACATTTTCCCTTCTTCTCTTGAATATTATAGTCTAAGGCAGGGGTGTCAAATGTGCGGCCCACCTTGAACCTCCAAATACCTACGCAAGGGTCGTCTTTGTAGACTTCAGTTCAGCATTCAATACCATCATTCCAGAAACTCTTCTAAGTAAATTAAACCAACTAGTGGTATCTGAACACACTTGTAAGTGGATCATAAGCTTTCTAACAGACAGGAAGCAGCAGGTGAAGCTTGGCAGAATCACATCTGATTCAATCAGCACAGGGGTCCCCCAAGGCTGTGTGCTTTCTACACTTCACCTTATATACCAATGACTGCATCTCAAACGATCCATCTGTTAAAATACTGAAGTTTGCTGTTGACACAACAGTGATCGGTTTCATTCGAGACAACGATGAATCTGCATACAGGCAGGAGGTCATAAACTTGCCTTGTGGTGTAACCGGAACAATCTGGAACTGAACACACTCAAAACCTTAGAAATGGTGGTAGACTTTAGAAGAAACCCTCCCATACTACCACCTCTTACAATACTAGACAACACAGTATCAACAGTAGAGACCTTCAAATTTCTGGGTTCTGCTGTATCACGTGATCTAAAATGGACACCTAACATCAAAAAAATCATCAAAAAAGCACAACAAAGAACGTTCTTTCTGCACCAACTCAGAAAGCTCAAACTGCCCAAGGAGCTGCTGATACAGTTTTACAGAGGAATTATTGAGTCTATCATCTGCACCTTTATAACTGTCTGGTTTGGTTCTGCAACCCAACAGGACAGACACAGACTTCAGAAGATAATTAGGACTGCAGAAAAAACAATTACTACCAACCTGCCTTCAATTGAGGACCTGTATACTGCACGAGTCAAAAAGAGGGCTGTGAAAATATTTACAAACCCCTCACATCCCAGACATAAACTGTTTCAATTCCTTCCCTCAAAATGACGCTATAGAGCACTGCACACCAGAACAACTAGACACAAGAACAGTTTTTTTTCCTGAAAGCCATCACTCTGCTAAACAAATCATTCCCTCAACACTGTTCAACTATTACATGATTGTTAATCTTCTCATTGCTCCTTATCACCCATCCTCTCCCACTTGTGACTGTATGACTGTAACTTTGTCACTTGTATCCTTACGATTTATATTGACTGTTTCCTGGTATGATTTGATTGCTTACTGTACCCTATGATTATCATTAAGTGTTGTACCTTATGATTCTCAACTCTTAACAAATGTATCTTTTCTTTTATGTACACTGAGAGTATTTACACCAAGACAAATTCCTCGTGTGTCCAATCATACTTGGCCAATAAAGTATTCTATTCTATTCTATTCTATTCTATTCTATTCTATTCTATTCTATTCTATTGAAATTCAACAGTAGAGATGTACTGTGCTAATTGGAGATTAGCATTCAATTACAGGTTATAGCTAGCCAGGAGACAGCATCTATTCAATTTTGGATGATCTAGAAAAATTATGCACAGTGAACCTAGGATGGGGAGCTACCAGAAATCCCAAGTTGTAGGTTGGACTGAGAAATTGAAAAAAGGCTATGACAAATCTTTTCTACATTTTTTGCTGAGAAAATGACAGTCTTCGGACATTGAACTTATCTTGGACTGTTTATTTACCAATAATTTAAAAGATAGAATGAATGAACATTTTCAGAATGAAAAATAAGTTACATGTGCTAAAATAATTAGGGGATAGGAAGACCAAAAATTTTGTAATAAATATTTAGGAAAAAACTATTTTTGAAACTTAGCCTCCTTCTTAACTATGGACTAGTTAAAGCATTTTCTTTTAACCATTCCGCAACTCTGATTACTCAATGCTGGATAACCTCAGATTCTAATCTTAGGATGCAGGAGGCAGAACACAGGATTAAGTTATATATTCTAAGACCGTTGTGAAATTTGCACTTGCCTTTTCTCTTATCACTCTGTGGAAAGGGAACTTCATGAAGACAGTGGTGTCACTCAAGCAAGAAAAGCCCAAAGGGAACGTCAGGCCAGCCATAAAACAAACTTACAGAGGAAAAGGAATCAAATAAAAGGTAGTAAAGAATCCCTTTGGACAAAAGCCCAAGTAATAAAGAAAACTAGACAAATAAGAAAAGAAAACCCTTACAAACGCAGGACATGCCAAATAAGCAAAACAAACAGACAAAAGACAAAAAAATATAAAAATTACAAAAGAGACAGCCACAAAACAAATATAAAAAACCATTGTAAAGCTAAAAGAGATTAGTAAAAACCAATAATACAATCAAACCACTCCACAGAGTTTATCTTCCGCACCCCGCAGAGTTTGCCCTCCAGCAGGAATAAATACAAACTCCGACAGGATTTGAAACATTAAACACAAATATGAACATACACACACAAAAGGAGAAAAGGGTATAAAAAACCAGGGACTTACCATATGAAGGTAGCTAGCCCAGGAATGCAGACTTCTTGCTGTCCCCCGCCTTCCTGAAAAAATAAAAAGCAGTTGTCTGTATCCTTGCGCCGGAGCTATCCCAGCGGGAAAATCGAATCCTTGAAGGAAAGGAATTTTGAAACCTTTCAACAACGCAAGAGAGATTTCACTGCAGCAGTGCTTAGATTCACAATCCAACATACCAACCATCTTCATGCATCAATTACAGAGCAACAAATATCTAGACAGCATCATGAACATGGGAAGAGGTTTTAATCTGTTCCGGATTACTGAGCTAGAGAATCTATTCCTCCAAAATAGCCTGGCTCCATATACCACACAGATATGCCTCCTGCAGCACATACCAAATGCCAGTACATAGTTGTCCATGAGCAGATATAAAATCTGCTCATATGTGAGTACTAAACAAAAAATCCTGCTAATTTTGAATGCATTTTTCTCTTGTCCTAGCACACACAAACACACAGACACACAGACACACAGATACATAGAGAGATCCTGCCTTGGCTTTGCAGTCTCTCATTCTGGCAATACTGCTAGGAGGCAATATCAAGTGGACTTCTATTGATCTCACAAAAAATAAACAGGATTAAACTGGATGGGAGATCATCAGGAAATTCTAGAGTTATAGCAGAGACTGGGACATTAAAAAGCATCCAGAAAGAAGGCAGAAACAGTTGACTTCTGTACTACAGCCAGGAAAAGTAGATGGATGTGCCCTTGCAATCAACAGGAGCCAAGCACAATCCCAAGGAGAGCTTGCATTATCTCTGTTATTATTATCTTCATTAACGACTGAGATGAGGGAATAGAAGGGGAACTTACTAAATTTGCAGATGATACTAAGCTGGCAGGAATAGCTAACACCCAAGAAGATAGGCTCAAGATCCAGATGGATCTTGACAGACTAGACTGGGCCATATCTAACAAAATGAAATTCAATGTAGAAAAAAGTAAAGTCCTACACTTAGGCAAGAAAAACAAAAAGTACACAGACAGACTGTATGAAACCAGGCTCAATAGTTGTAACTGTGAGAGGGATCTTGGAGTCTTAGTGGACAACCAGCTAAATATGAGCCAGCAGTATGCAGCAGCAGCCAAAAAGCTAATGCAATCCTTAATTGTATTAACAGAGGGTTACAATCAAGATCAAGGGAGGTACTAATACCACTCTCTAAAGCCTTAGTAAGACCATACCTAGAGTACTGCACCCAGTTTTGTTCACCACATTATAAAAAAGAAGTTGAGACTCTAGAAAAAGTGCAGAGAAGAGCAACCAGGATGATTAAGGGACAGAGAAGAGCAACCAGGATGATTAAGGGACTGGATACTAAGGCATATGAAGAACGGTTGCAGGAACTGGGCTTGGCTAGTCTAGTAAAGAGAAGGACCAGGGGAGATATGTTAGAGGTCTTCCAATATTTGAGGGGCTGCCACAGAGAGGAAGGGGCCAAGCTATTTTCTAAAGCGCCTGTAGGCCAGACAAGGAATAATGGATGGAAACTGAACAAGGAGAGATTTAACCTGGAAATAAGGAGAAACTTTCTGACAGTGACAACAATCTACCAATGGAACAGCTTGCCCTCGGAAGTTGTGGGAGCACCATCACTTGAGACTTTCAAGAAGAGATTGGACTACCATTTGTCAGAAATGATATAGGGTCTCCTGCTTGGGCAGGGGGTGGACTAGATGACCTAAAAGGTCCCTTCAATTCTGATTATCTGTTATCTGTTATTATATATCATCATCATCACATTAATCATCATCATCTTTATTCTGGCAGTTGATCAAGTCCCCTTCCATCTGGTCCACAGAATTTTACAAGCAGCACAGAACCCTGTTATTTAATAAATACTTATATCTCGCCCCAAATGGCATGTTAAAAAAAATGAGGCAATAAATAGAATGCAGCCTTCAGTTGATGGAAAAGTGACAACTCCCCTCCAAAATAGATTCAACTTTTCCACCAGGCTGCCCCAGCTGGTGGGCGGCCAGGGGCCTTTGAGTCTGATGCTTTCCCTCTGCAGTCATCGTTAAGGAAAAATGTCATGAGGCTGCCAATTAAGACTGTGTAGCCGAGCCACATTTCACGGGCTGTCTTTGTTTACAGTCAACAATTAACAATATAATTGCTTTTGGCTTTCCTATCCAGTCTTTGTCAGTTGGTCTCCAAAACACTTTTGCAAATGTTTGTTGACCTTTCTGCTGGAGCTTCTCACCATTTTGCCTTCTTTCTGGCATACAAAGTAAGAAAGAATGTCAACATTAAATCAGCAGAAGCAGCCCTTACTCTTTGCAAGTATGCCCTGCTGCCTATTGCAATGTTCCTGCAAGTTTGCTTTAGGAGGGATTTGCTTTACTTACTCACCTTGGGGGCGTGGAAGAGGCAAGATTCTTTGAAAGGGGAGGAGGGAATTGCCTCCTTTCCTTGCAGTTGCTGTTTATGTAGTAGTATGCATACTCCACTTCCCACCTTCAATGAATGAATGAATTCAGCATGGCTCCTCGTAGTTTACAAATAAGAGTAAAAAGAGACCTAAGTTTGCAAAGTAATAATAAGGCCAACCCACCCACTCAGCCACCTGCACCCAGCGGTGAGGAATGGTGCATTGAACAATATGGTTTTTAAAGGCATGATTAATAATAATAAATAATGGAAGCAAACAGGTTGCCAGCCAGACTTCTGGAGAGGCTATTTCAAATAGAGAAACTGAGAAATTGTGCCTCTGGACCTCCCTATCAATGTCTTTCATGATAGGACTTTCGGCATCACTTGCTGGAAGAAGTTTAAATTACAGAGTGGTTCTACTTGAAGGAGGTAGTCCAAAAATATCAAAGAGCCAACCTATATATGTTAAAATCAGGGGTAGGTTTCTACCGGTTCTGTCCACCTCTGTAGTGGTAGCTCTGAAGAGCAGCAGTCATAGAACCGGTTCTATGTCTGCTGATGTTTTTGCCCACCTGTCCACCTGGGCTCTTACCTGATCTTTATTTCTTGATTTTTCAACTTCAGCTGCCGAACGAGGCACAGCTGGAGTTAAAAAAAAGCAGGAAAAGAGGGCTGTTTCAAAAGCTGCTTTTCAGCACACAGCTTGCCAATGATGATTAACAGGCGGGGGGGGGGGCTCACAGTGGGCAGGGAAGCTCCTAAATCCCGAACCGGTAATTAACCCTGTCGTATCCCACCCCTGGTTAAAACCAGTACTTTTGAATAATACTTGGGACTTATCAAAAGCCCATGCAGTGACCGGAACTACGGTTTATAGAGCTAAAATGTTTCTGATTAATATTTCCTTTATTAAAATAATTCCTGTTGAAACTGGAGTGAGAGTGGAAGGCTTACATTTATTTAGCCCCTTCATATAATTATATTTTCATAAGTACGTCCAATAGAACTGGGAAAGCACTCAAAGCTGCCCTAATTTTGACTCTTTCCCCCACCTCTTCCTTGGGTTGACTGTATGTTAAACATACCCAGCAGGGGTTCCATTTAGAAAAAGCAGCTGGGAGGAGTCACTGCTCCAGCTGGTTGTCTATGTTTAGTTGCCTGTAATGTTGCCTTTATGGTGCTTCTGTATCCAGTCAACTCCCAGCTTAAATTGATTAAAAGAATTACAATAAATTAGCAAAGTAGAAAAGGGACGTGGCAGGCTATATGAAGTAGATATATAGATCTAGAAAACCTAGAACTACGCCGTCTTCGGTCCGATCTAAGTATAGTACTGTATATAAAATCATACATTGCAATGTCCTACCTGTCAATGAATACTTCAGCTTCAACCATAACAACACAAGAGCAAACAATAGATACAAACTCAAGGTTAACCGCACCAAAATTGATTGCAGGAAATACGACTTTAGTAACAGAGCGGTCAATGCCTGGAATACTTTACCTGACTCTGTGGTTTCTTCCCCAAACCCCATAAATTTTAACCTTAGACTGTCTACTATTGACCTCACTCCTTCCCTAAAAGGTCTGTAGGGGACGTACATAAGCGCACCAATGTGCCTACCGTCCCTGTCCTATTGTTTCTTTTATTTTTCTTATATGTATCCATTTCATGTATTCATAACTATGTTTATTCTTATACTTATTATCTTATAAGCAATTGACAAATCAAATCAAATCAAATAAATAAAAGAAAAGTATAAATATTAACCTGAAAAAGACTTCTAAAATTCTGGGGGCTATCTGCTTAAGTATTTACCGAGGAGGAAGACAACTGAGTGCAATACAATGTCATTTTAAATAAATATGTCTAGGATTGTTTGTTACAGACCTCCACATCTGTTTAAATATTTTATCCCATTCCAAATTCCAATGCATGGGCTCATTCAGAGATATTTTAAGTGTCACTAATAGCACTCAGCAGTTGGATATCATTACTCACCCAGTAGCTGACAAAACATGATTCTTGCTCATCTTGGCAATCATTTGGATTAGGCCTAATTAGTTGTTATGATCCAGGTAGTCAAGCAGGCCTTTAGAGTTCTTTATTTCTCTCAATAAAGCCACCCCCCCCCCAATGACAAATAAGACTTCACGCTCATGCTACCCTGAAGGCAACCACCTTCAATCTACCCAAAACAGTCTCCTTGGTACACAGAAAACCAACAGAATAGGAGCATGCTCACAGGGCAAGGTCCAAGGTTCAAGACCAGTCCACAAGAAATGGCAGTCCTCAGGACAAGGAACAGGCCCCAGGCCCATGCACTCTTCCAAAGGCACTGTGAAGTAAAGACCAAACACAGGCCCCAAGAGAAGGGCTGAGTCCAAAACACAATGCGAAGAGCAATCTTCCAAGTGAGGCAAGGCAAACAGTACAGGCACTAGTCAAAGCAGGGGGAGTGTAAGCCAATTGTTGGCAAAGACTAATTCCCCATGGCTTCTTAAGTTACTCCCCTCCAGCTGTTCCTTGTGAGGAGGGGTGGGGTGACCTCCTCCCAGTAGCCTTGCAATCCTTCTCTGGGCTTGCTTACTCTCCATTCTCTCTTGTCCTTGAATGAGTGAATTAGACAACTGCTCCTCATTATCGGGGATTTTCTGCCTATCAGCACCACTGCCAGTCAGCAGCCAATCCTCTTCTGTGTCTGTATAGGCAGGCAGTTCTCTGTCTGGTCGACTACCTCCCCCAATGCTTGAGGATCCCAGAACAGCATTTTCCTCACCCCTGGCCTCTCCAAACATCCAAAGATGCCTTCCCTGTCAGATGATCCCAGTTCCTCCTCCTCCAAAGTGGACTCTGATGGGGCCATGACATTAGTAATAGAGACCATCAAGATGCCCTAGGGCTATAGGCAGGAGGGGGAATTAAAAAAAATGCTCTAGAAGCAAGTGACAGTGATCCACCTTTGTTTAATTGCTGACATAACTCTACAGAAGTGTCCATGTAGTTATCAGGAGAGACACTTCATCTTAGGTACATTAACACAGTTTACTTGTTTGTTAAATTTATTTGCCACCCATCTCAGCTTGGGACTACTCTGGATGGTTTACAACAATAAAAAAGAAAAAAGATTTTAAAAAAGATAAAAATCAATAGAAGCACAATGATATGAAATTAAAAAGAGGAGTGGAGAGGGAGCAGGAAGTGCAGGGGGAAGGTTGAGGTCAGCCAATTCGTCCAGCAGCCACCTCCAGGGATATACTTCCCTATTGGGTCCCCAGGCCAACCAACAGAATCTGGTCTTCAGGCCCTTGGGAAAGGATGGAGGTGGGAAAGCCTCATCTCAGAGGGCAGTTAATTTATTAAGTCAAGTTTAGCTCCATGTGACTATATGGTCTTGACCTATCCTTAGTTATAACTTATAACATTTCCAAGGATGTATCAGTAATTTCTTAGATTCCTTCTATCCATCAATTTCTTCCCCGTCTTCTATTTCCCTCCGCCTTGTCAAGCATAAGTACATTTTTCTAATCTATCTGATAATGTTACCTAGTTTGGTAATGAAATGTCTGCAAGAAAGCCACCAAACTCAGAAAGCACCAAGGACCCCACATTCCAATCTATCATCTGTTTACCACATGCTTTAAATGGTTATCTACTTGCTGATTATTACCTTGAAGTTTCAGATTAATTGGATTCATTCTTATAGTCCACAGAACTCTCAGTAACTGTTCCCAAACCTACTATTTGGAGGTATCTATTTTCTGTCTGTTACTTCTCAATTGTAAAATTCCATTTGCAGGATTTGTTTCAACTGTTCTGATCCTTGTTGTTGATAAAATGTTTATTTATTAAATTTATATTCCCCCATCTCACTCTACAAAGCAATTCTTTATAAAATGTTCTTATTCTTCATGCTCTTGTCTAAGTTTAGCAGTGTTTTCCTTTTATTTCCTTCTTATGTCTCCAGCCCACTGACCCTCTACATTCATTCTTGAATCCAAGAAAATAAAATCATTCTCTTCCATTTTTTTATTTTGGGTTAATAAAAGTAGTAATGCCTAAATATTTTAAACTAAATATTCTGTCCTTCCATTTTTAATTCTAGGGATTATTTTTTCCTATTATTCATTTTGAAGCAGCAACCAATTCTTTTAATTGACCAACATCTCTTAGATCTGTATAATTCAACAATACTACAGACTTCAATCATAATTTTCCCCAAGTAATGTAGATGGGCAGTTATGGAATGTCCACATTTTTAATTTTATAGAGTCAAAGGCAGGATTGTTGCAACTGCTAATGAACCTGCCATTTTCTCAGAGTCTTGATATCTCTCTGTGAAATCCAACTAGAAATCAATTTTATAATATTGAACTGATGGATTCAATGCCATCATCACCATTCTTATACAATACGACAGAAAATAGTTTATTTCCCCCCACCCTTTGGGAGGTACTGTTCACCATATTTTCATTCCTGAGAGTGGAGTTCTTAGACTCATCTACATTAAACTGTAGCCAAACAATGTGCATGAACACCCTATCTTTCCTCTTTCATTGCTGTGAAGCTTTTCTGACTTCCCACACTTTTCCTAAATCCCAAGAGAAGCTTTTGTAAGGGAATCCCTTCTTGATATTTTTTTTTCTTTTTAGTTTTGGGACAGAGTTGGCCAGAGAGGCTGCTGGATAATGGAGAATAGGATAACTGGGGGGAAATGTCTCTAAATCCCATGAACATCTCCTTAAAAGTCACTCTAGCACTTCTGATCAATCTCTCAACATGATCTGCTTAGAAGAACTATGAGAAGGCAATCCAGGATCATGGCAGAAACACCTGTTGTTTACACACAGGGACTCATGCCTCTTCTCACAGCTAACCTAAAGTCTCTTTTAACTAATAACAAACTTCCCCCAGGCATCCTGCTTCTGGTTTTTCTAAATAATTCATCAGCACTACACTGTAGCCTATACAGTCTAAACAGCAATTAAATTCTGAAAAATGAGGTGTAAGCAGGTTCATGGAAAGAAAACCCCATAAAAATCTAAAGAAAAGGAGGTGGGTCACCTAAATAGTCTGATGAGAACTGAGAATGGCTAGATGACTTGGGAGACATGGAACTGGAAACAAAGGCAAGGAGGGAGGGAGAAATAGAACAGAATACAGTGTCATATAAGTTGACATTGTGATTGGCTGATGGGAAATTTGAGCAACAAGATTTTCACTTTGCAGTGTTTTGCTGTGGGTCCTTCTGAGATAAATCTCAATTCAAAAGTGGGCAACCTACAGTCCACCAGATATATCTCCCTCCTTATAAGTGCAATTGGCTACGCTTGATGGGAATTGTGGTTTCAACTACATCCGGAGAGCCATAGATTGCTGGTGCTGTTAATATTTACAGAAAATGTTAGTTTTGGGGGGTCCGGACCACTGGATTCCTTGCTTGTTCAAATGATTAAATCCCCAGGCACTGGTTACTGCCAGTGTCCTATCCTGTAATCATTTCTGGAGAGGTACCACAATGCTATTCATTATTAGATTCTAATTATGTAAGTGGTTAGCTTGACAGAGCATGGAGGGTTTTCACTGGTTCCCACTTAACTGAAATGGGTAATTGAAAGTTAGGCCATTCCAGACAGTTTGTTTGCATAAAGACAGGGGTATCCAAAAGTGATTGGAAATGCATTAGCTCATCTCCTCCTACGCTCCCTTCTTCCTTCTTGGAATATATCCAGAAGATACACAAAAAAGGGAAGGATAAACAAGAACCCTCCTTCCATTCCAGGAGCGTGTGCTGACATCGGCTCCTATGAACCAGCATTTTCATCATTGCAGAAAGGTTTTTCAGTCCTTTTACCCTTACTTAGACATTTTCTGTACTCTAACATAGGAGTGCAGGGGACTATAAACAGAATGACATTTCTTTCCCAGAATCAAAACTATAATAATCACCAGTGATTATTCCTAAAATGTTCAGACTGGCTGGCCTACAAATTCATTTAGTCTCAATGTACTAAACATACAGTTAGCAGTAGGTGAAGCTTACCCATAAAAAGGGAAAGAGGGAAAAAAGGGCAGGCATTCTCTATGTTTATTCCATAATTAAATGGACACAAATATTTTTTTCCTTTTCTCCCTAACAGCAAAGCAGTCAACAGTTGTAGAGTTTTTTCCTCTGAAAAAAGAACTGAACACAGAAAGCAGCCTTATATTGTGTTTATTTTAGCTCAATATCTGTCATGCCCCTGGTAGAGACTGACTCTGAGGGAGAGGAGGAATAGGTGACAGGGAGTGAAAGTGTGGCTCCAGAGGTTGTGGAGAAGGCTGGGGAAGGGCAGAGGCCGGCTGAGCAGTTAGAGGAGAACCCAGGCCCATCTCCTATCCATCCTAGGGCACACAGGAAGGAGAGGATAAGGGAGAAATGTGGTCTACTCAGGAGGAGAGGGCCTTGATCCTCTTCATGGGATGCAGGTGTGAGAACTGCATAAGAGTTTGGATCTGCATTCTGGCAAATGCTGGAGACAAATCATGTTTTATTTTGGTTTGAGGTTATTTTGGTTGGCATCCTTCCAACAGACTGTGCCTCGTCTCCTTGAATTTGGTAAATATTTCTCCTGTTCCGTTGTGGAATTTTCATCATTGTAGTCTGTTTGGTTTTTATTTTCACCTCTATCTGCTTATTAAATTTGGACTGTATTGCTTTCTTTTGAAGACTATTTTTGAGTACGTTTTATCTCCAGTTGAGAATTATTGAATAGCAGGGTCAGGTTGGAGGCATTAAAGGACATTTATTTATGTTTGGATTTTGTTACGTTTGTGTAACACTCTGGGTCATCACACTATCATTTCAAGTAGGAAGCTATGCCCCTCAATTGCTGCTGAACAGATAGCAATGAGGAGACTGGGGATTGTTATTCAACAATACACTAAGAGGCAGGATTTCTCAACTGTGGGACATGAGTAAGCTGTTTTCCTGGAATCCAGATAGTTATCACTTCAAATTCTCCTGAAAGTTCTCTTCATGCAAAGCAGGTACTCTTGGCAATGCATGACTTTTTGGAGATTGGGCTGATCTAAAGATATTCCAACAGAGTAGAATATCTAGCTGAACATAACACCATATGATGCTGCCTATCTGAATTATCTGCCATACATAAATAAACCCCACCCAAATGGGAGTGGCTCCAGAGAATATTCCAACAGTATTTTATTTTTTCAATTTTGCTGATGGGAAGCAGTAAGTGCCATACAGGCCAGTGAAGCCACAGAGAAAAATGGTATGGAGTTTTATATCTGTTCTGTATGAAAATAGTAGACTCCTAATTCACTATTCTGATTGGCTAAAAAGCCAGTATAGGGATTGGTTCACTAGGAACCAATCCAAGAAGCCGCTTAAAGGCGGCAAGATTAAACTAATGTCATTGGCTACAAGCCGGCAGGCAAACCGCTATAAAAAGGGCTGCCGCGGCTTGAACCAATGTTCCGTTTTACTTGCTGTTACAAATAAAGACATTTATTTGTTGGAACCCGGTCTACCTCACGTTTTTCCGGATGGAACACTGGCGATGAGGATGGGATCGTCCTAAAACGTGAGACTGTGCACGCGGCGAACTAAAACCAGACTGAAGACAATGGCTGGAAATAACGCACCGCCCGCACCCTTCAATCCCAATGAAGAGGATAGGGAATCCTAGGTAGACCATTTCCAAATGTATTTGGAAAGTAACGAGATGGAAGAGATCTCAGACCAGCGTAAGAGGGCCGTCTTCTTAACGCATTGTGGGCCAATGATTTTCAAAATGGCCAAGGCATTAGCGAAGCCCAGAAACATGAAGCAAATGACTTGGCCCGAACTCCAACGAATACTGAAGGCCCATTACATGCCAGTAGTGTCAAACCTTATCAAACGGCATGAATTTTACCTAAGAGACCAAAAAGAAGGCGAGACCATCGCTGATTTTGCAGCAGCCCTCCAACAACTGGGGGGAGCATGTGAGTTCCTGAACTTAGATGGAGCGATGTGAGATCGAGTAATATTGGGTTTAAGAGACTCTAATTTACAAAGCAAGCTGCTAAATAAACCCAACATAACCATAGCCGAAGCCATCACAGAAGCCACAGCCGCTGAAGCCGCGAAAAAATCAGCGGTCAAAATGAAACAGATGAACGCGAACAATGATGAAGCGAGCCTAACTAGAGGGAAGAAACAATTTCCCGCCACCACACACCATGAAGATTTTGACGAGACTTCAGAATCCGGACAGGAAGATAATGAGGTCCACCGCCTATACGCCAACAAAAAAGGGCGTAATAAAAGAAACTGGTGGGAATGCACAGGCTGCGGAGGAAACCACCCTTGAGCCGATTGCAGATTCCTTGATGCCATCTGCAGAGCTTGTAAGAAAAGGGGACACATCGAGAAGGTCTGCAGAAATAAAAAAAATTACAGCCCAAACAGACGCAGCAACTCTTCCCCACAAGCTGAGCCAAAACAAAACGAAAGAAAGTGTCAGCGAAACAGACGAGCCAGTAACTGAGAAAAAACCCATCAGACTTTCACTATAGGAAGCGCTCAGACGGAAAGTGGGAAAAAAGTAAAAATAATAGTAAAAATCGAAGGCAGCCCCTGCGAAATGGAGGTAGACTCAGGGTCTTTCCTGTCAATGGTGTCATGGGACACAATCAAACAACTGGTCCCAAATATCAGACTTAAAGAGCTCCAGAAACAAAAATTAACTCTGAAGGACTACCAAGGGAATCGAATCCCTGTGGTAGGTCTAGGACATTTCCGAGTCACCTACAAACAACATGTTGAAGTCCTGCCGTTGACAACAGTCGACAGAGACTGACCAAGCCTCCTGGGCATCGAATGGTTCGCACCATTGGGCATCGGAATGACCGGATTAGACCGAGTAGCCGCAACCGACTGGGAAGAAAACCTGATCCATGAGTTCCAGTACGTTTTTGACGGCTCCCTAGGCAGGTATCGGGGGACCCCAATTTCCTTTAGTTTAGACCCACAGGTAGCCCCTAGAAGACTAAAGGCAGGACGAGTTCCTTTTGCATTAAAAGCAAAAATAGAGGAACAACTAAACAAACTAATTGACCAAGGGGTTTTGGAACCTGTTGACCATGCTAAATGGGAGACACCCATTGTAACACCAGTTAAACCTGATGGGTCGGTTCGCATCTGCGGAGACTACAAGGCTACCCTGAACCATGTGATGCAACAAAGTGCATACCCGGTGCCAGTCGTACAACATTTATTACATTCACTTGGGGGAGGAAAAGTTTTCGCTAAACTAGATCTAGCACAAGCTTACCAACAGTTTCCAGTAGACCCCTTAACGGCTGAGGCACAGACAATAGTGACCCACAAAGGGGCATTCAAGTGCAACAGACTCCAGTTTGGAGTGAGTGTGGCCCCAGGCGTTTTCCAAAGCCTCATGGAATGCCTATTGAATGGAATACAAGGGGTCGTACCATATTTTGACGACGTCCTAATTTCGGCCAAAGATACGACCCAACTAGAAAAAAGACTAAGAAATGTATTAACAAAATTCAGAGAGTCTGGCCTGAAAGTAAAAAAAGAAAAATGCTGCTTAATGACTGATCGCGTTGAATTTCTGGGCTATTTAATAGACGGAGAGGGTATACACCCTACTGAAAAAAAAGTCAAAGCCATTAAAGACGCACCACAGCCAAGAAACAAAACTGAATTGCAGGCATTTTTGGGACTAATAAATTTCTTTAACGTATTCCTCCCCCACAAAGCGACAATAGCGGAACCATTACACAGGTTACTGGATAAAAAAACTAATTGGACTTGGGGTAATAGAGAGCAAAAAGCCTTCCAGAAAATAAAAAAAATATTTACATCAAATACCGTTCTTATCCAGTTTAGTAACACACTTCCATTGACGGTGACCTGCGACGCCTCACCATTCGGAGTCGGTGCCATCCTGAGCCACCAATTGCCAGATGGGAGAGAGGCACCCGTCGCTTATTATTCAAAGACTCTGTCTAAAACAGAACGTAACAATAGTCAACTAGACAGAGAAGCCCTGGCAATTGTCGCCGGAGTGAAACGCTTCCACGAATTTCTATATGGAAGGACATTTTTGATAGTAACGGACCATAAACCATTACTAGGAATTTTGGCGGGAAACAAGCCTACACTGAACATTTTGTCCCTGCGAATGACTAGATGGTCAGAATTCCTTGCAGCATACTCTTATACATTAACGCATCGACCCAGAAAGCAAATCTCCCATGCAGATGCATTAAGCAGAGCGCCGTTACTGACAACGGAGGAAGACCCGGCACCGACGATGACCACCCTTCAGATAGAGACATGCCCCGAACTACCAATATCTGCAAACGATGTTGCCAGAGCCACCACAAAGGACCCAGTGACTGCCCACATACTAAACTGGGTAGGTAAAGGCTGGCCGGAAAACCAAAAAACTGAAAACTTTAAACCTTTCCGGACCAGACAAACCGAACTCTCAATTCAAAAAGGTTGTTTATTGTGAGGTGATCGGGTAGTTATCCCTCCTAAATTACAAATCAGGTAACTGGGTATGCTTCACGAAGGCCACCCTGGTATTGTTAAAATGAAAAGCCTTGCTAGAAGCTATGTCTGGTGGCGGGGTATAGATAGGGACATCGAATACTGGGTAAATTCTTGCAACAAATGTCAAAAAACCAGGCCTTCCTCACCACAGGCACCCATAAGGGACTGGGAAACCCCATGAGGCCCCTGGTCTCGGATCCACATTGACTTTGCGGGTCCTACTAAGGGATATACCTTCCTAATTGTCGTAGATGCATACTCGAATTGGCTGGAAGTTGTAGTTATGCCATCTACGACAACTGAGACAGTGATTAAACAACTTGACAAACTCTTCGCAACCTATGGACTGCCGGACGTCCTTGTGTCCGACAACGGGCCACAATTAACAAGCATCCAATTCGAACAGCACCTAGCCTCCCTAGGTATACGCCATGCTCTAACCGCGCGGGCCCACCCGGCTGCAAATGGTAGAGCGAAGAGAATGGTCAGGTTTACCAAAGAAGGTTTAGAGAGAATGGATATTGGGGATGTCCAAGATAAAATTAACCGCCTACTCACCCTCCAACATATCACACCCAGTACTGTAACCAACAAAAGCCCGGTGGAACTATTAATGGGAAGAAAACTTAGGTCACAATTAGACAGATTGCACCCAAATTATACACCAGAAAGACCCCCCGACTCCTCCACCCGTTTCAGGACATTTGAAATCGGCGACCTAGTTTATGCAAAAAATTTCACCGGGGACCCCTTATGGCTTCCAGGCACAATCACACAAATTACAGGTCCCCGGTCCTACGGACTAACCATAGACGATGGCAGGAAATGGAAGCGGCACATAGACCAGCTTCGTTCCCGAAACATTGAAAGAAATACGAACGCACAACCACGAATAATAAAAAATGACGAAAAACAAACTAAAGGGGGGGGGGGAATACAAGAAAATAATAAAGAACCGTTTAAAATAAACCCAGAATATTCTAACAAACAAAAAGAGCAAAACAGAGACTTACAGTTAGAAGAAACTTGCGGGAAGAATCCAATCGAAGGGGCCAGCCAGGCCAGCTCGACCTGCCCGGAGAAACCAGGAGGGAGTGGCAAAACCACCAGCCTGAGAAACTCAGGCGGCAGCAAAATGGCTGACTCACCCTTCCAGGCGGTTCCATGGAGAAGAGCGAGAGAGACAGCAAACCCATCCGAACTGGTTGAAGTCTCCAGCGAAAATGAACCACGCAAGTCAAGTAGAGTCAGAAGAACCCCCACCTACCTGCACGACTACGTCACCACATAGGACTGAACCAAGAGGGGAGGGGTGTTCTGTATGAAAATAGTAGACTCTTAATTTGCTATTCTGATTGGCTAAAAAGCCGGTATAGGGATTGGTTCACTAGGAACCAATCCAAGAAGCTGCTTAAAGGCGGCAAGATTAAACTAATGTCATTGGCTACAAGCTGGTAGGCAAACCACTATCAAAAGGGCTGCCATGGCTTGAACCGATGTTCCATTTTACTTGCTGTTACAAATAAAGACATTAATTTGTTGGAACCCGGTCTACCTCGCGTTTTTCCGGACGGAACAATATCTGAAAGCTTTATTTAATTATTTTTGGTGAGAATTCAGTGCTACAGCAAGTTGAAATAGAAAAATAGCTCAAACATCAAGGCTAAGTCACAGCTGCTGATAGCTTTCCATAGGCCTCTTCTTGGCCACTATCAGAGTCAGGATCCCTGATCATATATTTGAAAAAAAGGTTTGATCATGTAAAGCATGACTGGCAAATCTTCCCTTGAGACATCAGCCAGGACTGCAAAGATATTTGTCCAGCCAACTGAAGCTTACCAGTAACTGCAAAGGATTATTTTACACAATACTTTAGAAGCCACACCAGTTGATTTAAAGACAAGGGTGTGTGTGTGATAATTTGGGTTATCAGCATTGCAATTTGATCCCAATAGCTGCCAGCCTATGATTTAGTACCGTCTTGCAAAACAGCAATCATAGCAATAATTATTATAACAGAGTTTGCTCACTAAAGGCACTGCCCACTGGATGCAAAACGTTTGTAAAAAGGACACAGCGGACGAGAAAAATGTTCCATCCGTTGTTATCCGCTCTCAAAAGGGGCAAAAATTTGCATAACCAGAGTGGATAACACGGAGAGGAACGGATGCGGGAAGGATGCAGAGCGAATGGAAAGCGGATGCGGAACGGAAGCCCAGCGGATGGAAGCGGATGAGAGCGGATGGCACATCCGCAAGGCTTCCGGGGGACCTCAGCAAAGCGGACGTGGAACGGATACAGCAGATGCAGAGCGGACGCCGAACGGATGAAGCGGATGCACAGCGGATGCACAGCGGATGAAGCGGATGCAGAGCGGAAGCCTAGCGGATGCCGAGCGTTAATTGCGCATTGCGTAAGCCCCGCAGATATAAAGGGAAGCAGCTCGGAAGCAGATCACCATTCAGAGGAAAGACCTGCATCCAGACACAGCTCTCCAGCCTGCCTGCCTGCCTTGCTGCCTGCCAGCCTGCCAGCCTTGCTGCCTGCCTGGCTGCCTGCCAGCCTTCCTGCCATCCTTGCTGCCTGCCATCCTGCCAGCCTTGGTGCCTGGCTGCCTGCCAGCCTTCTTGCCAGCCTTGCTGCCTGCCTTGCTGCCTGCCTTGGTCCCTGGCTGCCTGCCAGCCTTCCTGTCAGCCTCCCTGCCAGCCTTCCTGCCAGCCTTCCTGCCAGCCTTCCTGCCAGCCAACAACACCACAATCATGGGGAAGAAGAGAAAGCCTCAGCCATCTGCTGCCAGCCCTGGCAAGAGGGACAGGGACACCCTCCCACCCCCTGGCCCTCACTCTGCTTCTGCTGGGGCTTCTGTAGCACAGGCTCGCTCTTCTGGGGCTGGGGCTTCTGCTGCTTCTGCTTCTGGAGGAGCTGATGATGATGCTTAAGGTGGTGGTGCTGCTTCTGCTCGAGCTTACTCTGCTGATGCTGCTTCTGGCGGTGGTGCTTTTGCTGGTGCTTACTCTGCTGGTGCTGCTTCTGGAGGTGGTGCTTCTGCTGGTGCTTACTCTGCTGATGCTGCTTCTGGTGGTGGTGCTTCTGCTGGTGCTTACCCTGCTGATGCTGCCTTTTGGCGGTGGTGCTTCTGCTGGTGCATACCCTGCTGAAGCTGCTCCTCATCCTACTGGTCCTGCTGGTCCTGCTCGTGCTCCTGGACTTGCTCGTCCTGCTCGTGCTCCTGGTCTTGCTGGTCCTGCTGGTCCTGCTGGTCCTGCTCATCCTGCTCGTGCTCCTGTTCCTGCATGTGCTCCTGGTCTTGATGGCGCTGCTGGTGCTTACTCTGCTGCTGCTGCTGCTGGTCCTGCTGGTCCTGCTGGTCCTGCTGCTGCTGCTGCTGCTGCTGATTATGATCCTGGTGGTGATGATGATGATGATGATGATGATGATGATGATCCTGCTGGTGCTGCTGCTGGTGGTGGTGTGGAGGAGCAGCCCCTACTACCTGGGAGCCCCTCTGATGAGGGCCCATCTGGTCCTGCCAAAGGGAGGAAGAGGCATATGCGGGGATGGGAGAGGAGGAAATACTCCATTGAGGAGGAACACGAGGATGAGGTGCTGGAGTGGCTGAGAGAGAATGACTATCTGTGGCGGAAGGGACACCATCTCTACAGGGACACCAAGCGGAAGCATGCTGCTTGGAGAGAGAAGGCGGAGAATCTGGGCTACACTTCGGAGGTGCTCCTCAGCTGGTGGAAGCACATGCACACCTGGTACGGGAAGCTGCACCTCAAGAAATCTGGCCAGGCCACGGTTAAGCTGAAAGACAGAGAGACCTACGTCATGGCCAGGTGCAGCTTCTTGGAGGGTGAGGTCCGCCACCGAGGAGCACCAGCAGCCCCTCTGACTACCCTCTCTCTCCGGCAGCCTGCTGAGAGCCAGTCCTCTTCCGGCCGAGAGTCACCTCCTGTCTCCAGGCAGGTTTCTGTGGAGCGTGCCACGGTGGACAACCCCCCCACAGCTGTACTAACTGTGGTGGAGCGCGTGGAGGACTCCCTGGTGTGGTGGGAGAAAGGAGACGGCGCATCCACCACAGCCCTACCCGCATCCACCCCCAGCTCCACCTCCACAGAAAGGCACAGAGCCAGACCGGAGGGGCAGAGCCAGACTGTCCTGCTGAAGATCAGGGACACCATCCGCACCAGCATAGATCTCCTCTCTCAGCTGGTCCACACCGACTCCTCATCCTCCAACCGCAAGCCCTTCCTCACCTATGTCATCCAGACCTTCACGGACATGGAGGAACCCCAGTACCAGGTGGTGAAGGACCGGATCACCGAGCTGCTTCACAACCCTCCAGGCCCATCTGAACCTGCTCCCACCCAGTCCAGATCTGCTCCTCTACCCCAGGTGATGTCCCTCCCATTCCAAGGCTTTCCACAGCCCCTCACCTACCAGGGCTACGGCTACCAGGAAGTCCAGCAGCACAGGCAGCAGCCCTTCCCAGTCCAGGCACAGAGTCATCGGATGACACCGTTGCCACCGGTTCCACTGATGCCACCCACACCACTGATGCCACCGACGCCACTGATGCCACCCATGCCAACGATGCCACCCACGACACTGATGCCACCAACGCCGGTCCTCACAGAGCTGCAGACCAGACAGCCCCACTACACTGTTCCTTCCTCCACCCCACAGCCAAGCCCGGCCTCAGTACATCTGTCCTCGGTACTGGGGCTGACACCCCATAGCATGGAGGAAGGAGCTCTCAACATCACGGGTCTGAGCCAGCTGTCTGAGAGCTTTCTCAACACACCGTCCTCTTGGGGCCAGGCACCCCAATGGCGCTTCAGACAAGCACTCCAGCAGCAGCAACCTCCACAGCACCTGGACCCTTCACCCCTGAGACTGGGCACACCTTCGAGTGACTAAGAAGAGTGCCAGAGACTGGGTGGCTACCTGTTGAATTTATTTTTGCTTTGGACACTTGACTTGGGTCATTTTTCTTTTACAGCTTGTTGTTAATAAAGTCTTTCTTTGATTCACACACTTGCTTCATTTCTTTTTTTTTAATAAAGTCTTGGTGGAAACTTTTAGAAATGGTTTAAGCCTTTGCATGCTTGTGGGATGGGTAAGGATAGTAGTGGGGTGGGCAGGGATACCTGTGGAATGAGCAGGGATACCTTTGGGATGGGTAATAGCTGTGGGATAGATAAACCTCCAGTGCAAGCATAGTGGGACGGGATGGTCCACCCTCCCAGGTGCCACACCTACAGCCCTTCATTATCAATAATAATGTAATAATCATCCACACATGTCAACATAAACACAACTCTTTTATTAAACACCCTGTTCATTGTAGGCCCACCCAACATACATGGCCCAATCTCATCAGTGTGATGAGACAGGCTGAAGGAAGCATGAATTAAGCATCTATCATCCTGTCTTGCCACTCCACTGCTCCAGCTGGGGAGTTGCACCAGTGTTTCAGGAGGTTGCGCTGCTTCTTCCCTTCACGTGAGGCTCTGTTGGGGCCTTGCACATCCTGAGTGTTTATTTGCCCTTGCCTCCATTCCCCAGGCTCCATATCCCCATTCCCTTGTTGACAGTCCACAAGCCTGTTCTGCACCACTGGGTAGCGGGTGTGCAAGAGATTGTGCAGGATGCAGCAAGTTTCCACGATCCTCCTCACGGTCTGTGGGCGATGCTGCATGGTGGTGGGAAGTACGTGGAACCTGTTGGCCAGGATGCCAAAGGCGTTCTCCACCACCCGTCTTGCCCTGGACAGCCTGTAGTTGAAGATCCTCTCTTCACGGGTCAGGAGTCTGGAAGTGTATGGCTTCATGAGGTAGGTTCTGAGGGAGAAGGCGTCATCCTCCACGATGAAGTAGGGCACATCTTGCGTGTCGTTGGGCAGGGGGTCTGGATCTGGGAAGCCCACCATGAGGTTGCGTTCCAGCCCCTCCTTGAGATGAATGGCGTTGTATACCTGGGCATCTGAGCCATTGCCTGAAGCATCGATGTACATGAACTTGTAGTCAGCATCGACCATGGCGAAGAGGACGATGCTGAAGAAGTCCTTGTAGTTGAAATAAGTGGACCCCGACTTGGCTGGTGCTTTGCAGGTCACGTGCTTCCCATCTATGGCTCCAACGGTGTGGGGGAAGTTCCATCTCTGATACCACTGCTCTGTAACTTTCTTCCATCCTTCTTCAGTAGAGGGGCACTGGAGGAGCTTCTCCATGCATTCTTCGATGATGGCCTGCACCACTTCTCTGACCACAATGCTGATGGTGTTGTGTGGCATCCTCCAGCCGTACTGCATGCTCCTGTAGGTGGTCCCTGAGGCCAGGTGGCGCAGAGTGAGTGCCACCTTAGCCCAGTGTCCAGGCTGGGCCGGAAGTTGGTGCTCTGCTTGGTCAACTTGGGTGTCAGGCGCTGCACAACTTCATCAAACATGGTTGGAGGCATCCTCATGAAGTTCTGGAATGCCCGAGCGTCTTCGTTCCTGAGCTCCACCATCAGCTTGTTGTACAGTCCGTACTCTGCTTTTCTCCTGATCCATCTTCGGACCCAGACACTTCTTGGACGCCTCCTTTTCTTCCTGTAGTAGAGTTCACAGAGCCTGTAGATGGCTTCGCACTGTTGCAGAATGATGGTGGCTGCCAAAAGGACTTTGTTACGATCCACGGTGGACATGACTGGATGCTGTGGAAGAGGAAGAGGCAGCTGAAAGCTGCAGAGGTCTGCAGCTGGGCTGCTGTTCTGAAAGTGATATGCAGGTGAGTTGCTCCCCCTTTTTATAGGCAGTATAGGTGTCCCTTTGCATCCTCTACGCATCCTCTAGGCATCCTGTAGACATCCTTAATATTCGAGATAGGTCCCCTCTGCGAACGTTTTTTCCGTTTTAAATGCTTTCTTTGCGAGCTGCATCCGCTTTCATCCTTTCTCCATCCATTCTGCATCCATTCTGCATCCGTTCCATGTCCGTTCCGCTTCCTCCCTGCGTCCATTTACCGCTGGAGCGGATCGAGTTGCGCGGATGCATAGCGGATGCCTAGCGGATATAGCGGAGGCGTAACAGATGCAGAACGGATGCCTAGCGGATGCCTAGCGGATGCAGAATGGACGCATTGGATACATTTTCCGCGTAAAAGTTTTGAGCAGCTCAAAATCTTCTGAGCGGATGAAACGTCAATAGACAGATGCTGGACGGATAGAGAGGAAGCAAAACGGAGGCAGTGAGTACAGAACGGAAGCATTGCATTAAGCAACGGATGGTAAGTGTTGTTTTCCGTTTTACATCCTCTTTCCATCCGTTGGTGCAGTGTGACAGGGGCTTTAGCATTTGATATATATATTTATGAGCCACAACTTATCTAGCGGGTTTAAAAGTTATTTTTAAAAATATAGGAACTGTTCTTTGTTCTCTTTCAGGTTTTATCTCTTGTCATTTCATGTTCATTTTGTTGCTTCCTTCGAAACAAATGAGGAACTCTTCTGATCTTGTGTCACTGTGCCTCAGTGGCAAGTCTGAATGTACTTTGCATTTATTTATCCAGAAGAGGGAAAGATCTGAGTTTGGAATACAATGGGTTTTATTCTCAACAGAGCCCAGAGATTGCTGTATTGTGCATGTCCTGAAACACACCAGAGGGCAGGAACAGGAGATCAATACTAAAGGTGACAGTAATTGCAAGTGGACTACAGCTGATGTAAATGCTCTCAGTTGAGCCTGTCAGCTGTTCCAGTGAGGCAGCCTGATGCAGAAAGTGAGATGTTTTCTTTGCTGTTACCTCGCCCAAATGCTTCTCTGGGTTGCTCTAATCAGACTCCATTGCCTTCTGAGACTGCCACTTCTAGGGTTCTGTCAAGTCAGAAAGTTATCTCCATATCCTTGGTTGGTGTAATCTGTGCCTTGGGACACAGATGCCAACTGCCATGAAGATCTGCAATTCCAGAAAGGTTTTGCCAAGATAGTCCTGTTGTGTCACATTAAAACAAGTAGCCAAATTTTTATTAATGCCTTGTATAGCTGAAAGTGAAACTCAAGTAAAATTAAAAGTGGAATCACCCCCACATTTAAATAGGGGTGAATTTAAATTCACATCTCTTCCTTGTCTTCCATGTCTCTGCTGGGGCTGCTACTGCTCATTATATCTTTGAATCTCACATATCCCTTTCTTTACGGGTTAGGCTACTAAGCGCACAGAGATGCTCTGATTCTTAATTCTAAATTGTTCTGCCTTAACGTATATTATATTTCAACTTTCATCAGATTGGTCCCACTGGGAAATGTAATTCAATGAAGGTTTGAAGAGGTAAAATCTCAGAGAATGGACAAAGGATAATGCTTCCTTCTTGCATCAGAATTATATCAGCCAGTGTGGTACATTAGATTATAATGTCCATCATCCACTTAAACATTCTCATCAGTTATAGTTACGATGATTTTGTGGTTGGAATTGTGCTTGAACCAAAGGATGACAGCTGTTACAGTACATTTAATGTGGGAACATACACGACTGGGATTTTTTTCTCATCTAAATAGTAGCTTTGGGAATGGATTATCTGGAGAAAATTATATTTTGTTTTCTGTTCCCTATAGGTTATTGTCACTGAAATTATAATTCTCTAGAAAAACAGCCACACCCAACCACATAGCAGCTTGTAGTTGCTTCTCATTTGGCCCTTCAAAGCCTGGGGAAATATAACACATTCAAAGCACCACTACTTGTAAGGCTCTATTTTGTAAAGGTATTTGAATCCCAAAGGCTTAATGTTAAGGTATTTTGAATGGTTTATGTTGTGTATGGAAATTAGAAGACTCCAAATAACTAAAACTGATTGGCCGAACAGGCCGCTCTCGGATTGGTCAATTAAGCACCAGTTTGATTGGCCCACCTGCCGGTGGGAATTCTTAAAGAGCTGTCATTGGCCGCAAGCCGCGAGCAGCCGCTATAAAAAGGGCTGCCATGGCTTCAGCAAATGCTCGGCTACAGGTCTGTTAAATAAAGAGCTGTTTGTTGGAATACCAGTCTTGCATACCTTATTATCCAAACAGAACAGTGGGGACTAAGGTGGGATTGTCCTAGAAGAGAGAGAATGAAGCACGTGGCAACCAGAACTGAGCAACCAAGATGGCCGGTAACAATGCGCCACCCACACTGTTCAACCCAGCCGAAGAAGATTAGGAGTCATATATTGACAGCTTTCTGATGTTCTTAGAAAGCAACGAGCTACAAGAAATAACCAACCAGAGGAAGAGAGCTGTATTCCTCATGTACTGTGGCCCTGCCATTTTCAAAATGGCCAAGGCGTTAGCCAAACCGCAGGACATAAAACAGATGGCATGGCCAGAATTAAACTGAATGCTACGAGCCCGTTACGCTCCTGTGGTCTCCAATCTGATCAAAAGGCACGAATTTTATAAATGAGACCAATGAGAAGACGAGAGCATCGGAGATTTCGTAGCAGCTCTAAGAAATATTGGGGGAACCTGTGAATTTCAGAACATGGACGAAGCCATGTAAGACTGTGTGGTCCTGGGATTGAGGAACGCTACGCTCCAAAGCAAGCTGCTAAACAGACCGAATATCACAGTGGCTGAGGCCATAGCAGAAGCCACCGCTGCTGAAGCAGCAAGAAATCCGCAGCCATCATGCACCAGATGAATTCAACAAATCCAGAACCACTGAACCAACCCTGAGAAAAGAAGGGGGAAGGAAACCAAAAACAGCCCACAGTGACTGCCCACCATGAAGACCTCGAACTCCCCGAGTGACACCGATGATGACAACGAAGAGATACATAGGCTTCAGTCGGAAAGAAAATGGTGGGAAAAAAAAGGAAGGAGGTGAGAATTCCAGTGTGCTGGGTGTGGAGGGGATCACCTGTGCTCAGAATGCAGATTCCTGGATGCCCTTTGCAGATTTTGTGAGAAACCGGGGGCACATTGCAAGGGTCTGCCGAAACAAAAAGAGCTATAGTCCAAAGAGACACGGCAGCACACACACACCCCTGAAGCAGAGAGTGACAAGCCAGAAGCCGATGGAGCCGAGAGAACAGAAACCGGCGAATGAATGACAGAGAAGAAACACATCAAACAATAATCATCGGAAATGCCAGAGCAGCAAACACAAAAAAGGTCCGAATAAATGTGAAAATCGAAAAAAAGCCCTGTGAGATTGAAGAGATCATACCTGTCAATGGTATCATGGAACACTATCGGAAAACCTGATATCAGACATCAAGCAAAGAGAACTGGAACAGCAAAAGCTAATACTTAAAGATTACCAGGGAAACCGAATTCTAGTAGTGGGTCTTGGACATTTTCTAATAGAATTCAAAAACCACGCTGAGAAGTACTTCCTCTGACAATCGTCAACTGTGATCACCCTAGCCTGCTGGAAATCGAATGGTAAGCACCCCTGGAAATCAGAGTGATCAGGATCAACAGTGTTGCTGAGACCAATTGGGAGGAGAGCCTGCTGGAAGAGTTCCGGGATGTATTCAATAGGACCCTAGGCAAGTACAAGGGGACCCCAATAGCATTCAGCCTAGACCCTAAGATAGCTCCCATCAGGCTCAAAGCCATATGCGTTCCCTTTGCCTTAAAACTAAAAATAGATGAGCAGCTTAACAAACTCATCGCACAAGGGGTGTTAGAGCATCCCAGGTGAGAAATCGACCATCCCAGGTGGGAAACTCCATTGTGACTCCTGTCAAACCAGAGGAGTCAGTGCGCATCTGTGGTGACTATAAGGCCACCCTAAATCATGCACTCCAGCAAAGCGCATACCCTGTTCCGGTAGTTCAACACCTGTTGCATTCATTTGGGGGGGGGGGTTTGCGAAGCTTGATCTCGCGCAAGCATATCAACAGCTGCCGGTTGACTCCGAAACTGCAGAGGCTCAGACTATAGTCACACACAGAGGGGCATTCAAATGTAACAGACGTCAATTTGATGTTAGTGTTGCCCCAGGCATTTTCCAAAGCCTCATGGAGCGCTTTCTAAATGGAATAAAAGGAGTCGTTCCCTATTTTGATGATGTATTAGTATCAGCAAAAAATAAACACCAATTAGAAAATAGACTGAGAGAAGTCTTGTGAAGATTCAGGGAAGCAGGGCTTAAGGTCAAAAGAGAAAAATGTGAACTAGCCACCAATCAAGTCGAATTTTTAGGCTACCTTATAGATGAGAAAGGGATACACCTCACTGAAAAGAAAATAAAGGTGATAAAAGACGCACCCGGGCCTCAGAACAAAGCAGACTTACAAGCGTTCTAGGGTCTCATTAACTTCTACAATGTCTTCCTGCCCCAAAAGGCAACCGTAGCGGAGCCATTACATTGACTATTAGATAAAAAAAACTGTCTGGAATTGGGGCCACCAAGAATAAGCAGCATTCCAAAACAATAAGGACTTATTAACATCCAACACCGTTTTAATACAATACAGCAACACCCTGCCACTGACGGTCACCTGTGATGCATCACCTTTTGGAATCAGCGCCATACTGAGCCACCAGCTACCAGACAGCAGAGAAGCACCAATCGCGTTCTATTTCAAAACGCTGTCAAAATCTGAAAGGAACTACAGCCAACTTGACCGGGAAGCCCTCGCAATCATAGCAGGCATCAAGAGATTCCGTGAATACCAAGATGGTAGGACATTTTCTATTATCACAGACCACAAACCCCTGCTAGGGATCCTGGCAGGGAACAAACCAACCCCAAACATCCTATTGCCAAGAATGACGAGGTGGTCAGAATTCCTCACTGCATACAATTACACACTCATCCATCGCCCAGTAAAGACCATCACTCATGCGGATGCCTTGAGCTGTTCCCCGCTGACTGACAGGGAAGGCGACCCAACTCCTACCATCTCCACTCTTCAGATCGAGACATGGCCGAATCTACCACTAACCGCAGCAGACATCACGAAAGCTACCGTGAAAGACCCACTGACAGCTCGAATCCTGCATTGGGTAGGTAAGGGCTGGCCAGATGAGGATAGAGGCAAGACTTTTAAACCTTTTCACACCCAGCAGACTGAACTGTCCATTGAAAAGGGCTGTATATTGTGGGGAGACAGGGTGGTAATTCCAAAAAGTTGCAGGAGGAAGTGTTGTGCATGTTGCATGAGGGACACCCGGGCATAGTAAAAATGAAAGCCCTGGCCAGGAGTTACATCTGGTTGCCAGGGCTGGACAAAGACATTGAAAAATGGGTGGCAACATGCCATGACTGCCAAAAATCAAGGCCTACCCCCCCCCGCTTGCACCAGTCCTGAAATGGGAAACTCCCAGAGGACCATGGTCGAGACTGCATATTGACTTTGCTGGGCCAACGAAAGGGAACACATATTTTATAATTGTTGACACTTATTCAAACTGGTTAGAGGTTATCCTTATGGCGTCCACTACTACTGAAGCAGTCATAAAACGAACAGGCTTTTTGCTACACATGGACTGCCAGATGTAGTAGTCTCTGACAATGGCCCCCAGTTTACTGCTTTAGCCTTCGAGCAATACCTGGCTGCACAGGTCATCCAGCATGCCCTGACAGTGCCGGCTCATCCGGCTTCAAAAGGATGAGCTAAACGCATAGTTCATTATACTAAAGAGGCACTAGACAAACTGGACATGTGGAATGTCCAAGATAGACTTAACAAACTGTTAACAATTCAGCATATCACCCCTAGCACAACCACCCTTAAAAGCCCAGCTGAACTCTTCATGGGTAAAAAATTGCATTCCTACCTAGATAGACTACACCCCACTTATACCTGTGAAAAAAACCCTGACTCCTCAAGTAAATATCACTCCTTTATTATTGGCGACTTAGTCTATGCAAAAAAATCTTACCGGGGACCCATTATGGCTTCCAGCCACAGTTACTCAAATCACAGGGCCTCGGTCATACCAACTCGCACTAGACGACGGCAGAACATGGAAGCGGCACATCGACCAGTTTCACTTGACATTGGAACGGAATACTACAGCACCGCCACAAACACCAATAAACAATCCAAAAACAACCGAGGGGGGTGAAAAGAAACAAAAAACAATAAAAGAGGGAGAGACGAACCACCAAAGACACAACACAAACCTGAATTAGAAACTCAGATAAAACAAAAAGAGCACTTACCATAGACGACTTCTGGAGAAGAGAACCGGTAGCAGGCAAGGCCTTCCTTGAAAGAGACAGCCAGGCCAGCTCAACCAACCTGGACAAACCAGGAAGGAGTGGCAGAGCCATCTCAACCAGCCCGAGACCCAGGCGGGAACGGCAAGGCTGACTCACCCTTCCAGGAGGTTCCATGGAATAGATGCGGAGAAAAGGCGATCCTGCCTGAACCGATGGAAGACCACGCTGAGACTGAGCTGTGCAGGTCAAGTAGGACCCGCAAAAGCCCCACCTACCTGCATGACTGCATTGCGCACGTTGGACGAAACCAAGGGGGGAGGGGTGTTGTGTATGAAAATTAGAAGACTCCAAATAACTAAAACTGATTGGCTGAACATGCCACTCTCGGATTGGTCAATTAAGCACCATTTTGATTGACCCGCCTGATGGCAGGAATTCTTAAAGAGCTGTCATTGGCCGCAAGCCGCGAGCAGCCACTATAAGAAAGGCTGCCACGGCTTCAGCAAATGCTCGGTTACAAGTTACTATACTGTTAGATAAAGAACTGTTTGTTGGAATACCGGTCTCGCGTACCTTATTTTCCAAATGGAACTGTTTATATGCAATTCTACAACTATCTTGCTTAATACATTAGTCACCCATACTGTTAATCATAGGGTGTGTCTACTGACTATAAGTTTTGATTACAGAACATGACTGAGAAGATGTGAAGACTTGCTTTGAATCGTACTAGGGCCATATTGCCACTTACATGGTGCACCTAGTCACAGGGGAAATATTTCCTACAATCTCTGTTTTTCTGATGGGTCCACATAATATATAGACCATGAGTGAAAAAGCTGTAGCTTTCTTTAAATAAAACTAGCCCCTCTAATTCTAATGTGCTACCAAGATAGTCTTTAGTTGAGTATCAACTAATAGGATTTGTCACCTATTAATGTGGAAGCGATCAGGAGGCTGGCACTCATTGGAAACAGAAGGCACAGAAAGAGGATTGGCAAAGGGACAACAAATGCCCTGCTAATATAGTTACTAATGATTCAAAAATGGATCACTAGTGGGGCAAAGATCAAATTATAGAGATTGCCTATCTAACTTATGGGACATACAGGAAGTAAGGGTTATAACTGGGGGAATGCTATCAATTTTTTTTGCAGATAAACCAAATGATATAACTTGGTGTGGTCAACTCACTGCTGCCAATTCGCCACCTCCAATTGCTTCTACCAATTCACTGTCACCAAGTCATTGCAGGTAACTCAATATGTCCAATTCACTATGAGAACTTACCTTGGGCAGCCGGAGGTGGAGCCAGATGGATGGGTGAGTGGGGGGGAGGGTAAAGCACAGATCAGCAGCAGCCAAGGGCTTTCCCAGTGGAAGGAAAGCTGGGTGGGTAGAAGAATGAGCAGGTGGGCAGAGCTCAAAGTGATGGCACCAGCAACAGTGACTTCCCATATTTATATACCTCATCACTGCAGCTGCTGTGCTGAGCCTCAGGCCATTTGAAGTTGGCTGCAGTGGGCAGAATGGGCAGCGGGAGGCAGCAGAGGCCAGGAGCATCCCATTTTCAAACACACACTCCTGCCACTGCCACCATTACAGGCTATTCAGCAGCGGCAGTGTTCAAGGCTGTCTTGTAGTAGTGTTGGGCAGGACAGGTGGTACGGAGATGGTGGAAGTCAGGTACATTCCATTTTCACACCCCTGCCACTAAACTGCTACTGCACTGAGTTCCTGGAGCTCAGCATAGTGACAGTCGTAGTGGGGGCATGAACATGGGATGCACCCAGCTGCTGCTATCTCTCTGCCACCCCTGCACACTGCCAAATGACCCAAACTCCAAACATCCTTGGTGCAGCATCAGTGGTGGCAATAATAGCAGTGCTTGTGTATGAAAATGGGATGCCCCTGGCTATCAGTGCTGCTATGCGCTCTACCCACCCTCTCACTTGCCTTGCTTTCCCTCTAGTGGGAAGCCCTCAGCCACTGCTCTCTGCCCACTTGTTCCCTGTCCATCTGGCTCTCCCTCTGGCTGCCTGTAGCAAGTTGTCCCTGTGGCAAATTGACTGTGTTGAGTTGTCCTGCAATGACTTAGCGGCATGAGTTGGCAGAGGTGATGAGCTGGCAACAATGAACTGGCCAAGCTGAGTTGGTCAGGCTGAGTTGTCCTAGATCCGCAAAAAGTCAGTCCTTTTTCTCAAAGAGCAATATAGCTGAAGTTATCGTTGATTTTATTTATTGTGTTATCTTTCTGGTGTGACAAACAATTAGTGGGGCTAAGAATGTTTAAGATCCAAAATAAAATGTTCATTTTTTTTGTAGAAGAGAATCCAATTCTCTGCAGTAGATGTAAGTGTTGAATTACTGAAAAGTCTCTTTGTGCAACTTTGGTTACTTTAAGGCAATCTCTTTTTGCCTCATTAAGCCACATGTTTGGTGTAAGGCATCCCACGTGCTTGGAATACGAGGCTTGGCTGAATGAACACTAACTTCTATAATCTATTTATTCAGGATGGCCTTCCCTACTTGGTGGCTTTTGGCTGTGTTTGCTCATTTAGACAGAAGGCTGGCTTAGTCTGCCCCCAGTTTTTTGGAGGGGTGAGAATGCCTTTTATTAAAAAAAAAATCCACTTTCTTACAAAGTAGGACTCGTGCAAGTTTTAAATGCTATATAAAATCTTACCACATAAAAAGGCAAAAGGGTTTGCATGGCTCATTTAACAAAGTCGATGTTAACACGTGCTTTCTGTTATATCCTGTAAATGTTTTGCTAACTGAACCTGAACAAAAGAAACCTTGCTGTTGCCAATTTTGAACAGAAATGCATTTAAGTTAGACTTTTCACACCAATGTCATGTTTCAGTAATTTGTTTCAACCTGGAGAGAGATATGGATTTCTTTGATCTTGTTTCATTTATCCCCATATTCTGTTCTACTTTTCTGATTCTATCTGATTTCCTTCTCCATCAGAGTGTATTTAAAATAGATTAAGCTAAAACACAAATCAGATCGATCCTACAATATTCAATGTATACAGAGGTATCTAGACACAGAAGATTGATTTAAGGCTTTTCGACATGTTCCTCAAAGATTTGTACTAGATGAAGTCAAATTAATACAAAGTTAATTTATTATTGGGACCAGGTTCATACAAATCGCTAACCATTAATCACAATTTATTAATTAGAACAGTTGATATACATTACAATACAAAACCCACCTACATAATTACATGTTTTACTGCAAGATTTTCTCTTGAAGCTCTTGTGGCTATAAGTAAAATTCACAGCAGAACAGTCTTTTTAATTGTGCTCAGTTTGCATCCTCTATGTCTTAGATCAGAGTTTCTCAACACTGGCAACTTTCATTTCAGCTTTCATCTCCCAGGATTCCTCAACCAGCAAGGCTTTATTTTAGAATAACAATTTGAAAACATAGTGGGAGAATCAAATGTTTGGGGACAGATAAAACATAAGCAACCTAAAGCCCATGTCACACTGGCCAACGGATGCAAAAAGGACACAGCGGACGAGCAAAATGTTCCCTCTGTTGTTATCCGCTCTCAAAAGGGGCAAAAATTTGCATAACCGGAGCGGATAACACGGACGCGGGGAGGACGCAGGGTGGATGCAAAGCAGATGCGGAACGGAAGCCCAGCGGATGGAAGTGGATGAGAGTGGATGGCACATTCGCTAGGCTTCCAGGGGGCCGCAGCAAAGCGGACGCGGAACGGATACAGCAGATGCACAGCAGACGCTGAACGGATGAAGCGGATGCACAGCGGATGCACAGCGGAAGCCTAATGGATGGATGGCGTTAATTGTGCATGCGAGGAGGATGCATTGCATCAGCCCCGCGGATATAACAGAAGCAGCTCGGAAGCAGGTCGCCATTCAGAGGAAAGACCTGCTGCCGGACACATCGACTGCCTTGCCTGCCCTGCCTGCATGTCTGCCTGCCAGCCTTGCTGCCAGCCTTCCTGCCAGCCTTGCTGTCTGCCTGCCTGCAAGCCTTCCTGCCAGCCTTCCTGCCAGCCTTGCTGTCTGCCAGCCTGCCAGCCTTGGTGACTGCCTTGCCTGCCCTGCCTGCATGTCTGCCTGCCAGCCTTGCTGCCAGCCTTTGTGCCAGCCTTGGTGCCTGCCTCCCTGCAAGCCTTGCTGCCAGCCTTGGTTCCTGCCAGCCTCCCTGCCAGCCAGCAACCCCACAACCATGCAGAAGCACAGCAAGCCTCAGCCATCTGCTGCCAGCCCTGGCAAGAGAGACAGGGCTACCATCCAGCCCCCTGGCCCTCACTCTGGTTCTGTTGGGGCTTCCACAGCACGGGCTCGCTCTTCTGGGGCTGGCGCTTCTGCTGCTTCTGCTTCTGGAGAAGGAGCTGATGACAAGCACTCCAGCACCAGCCACCTCCACAGCACCTGCACCCTTCACCCCTGGGACTGAACGACCAAGAGGAGTGCCAGAGACTCATTTTTGTCTTATAGCTTCTTGTTAATAAAGTCTATTTATGATTCACACACTTGCTTCATTTCTTTTTTTTAATAAAGTCTTGCTGGAAACTTTTAGAAATGGTTTAAGCCTTTGGGTTAAGATAGCAGTGGGGTGGGCAGGGAGACCTGTGGGATGGGTAATAGTTGTGGGATGGGCAGGGATACCTGTGGGATGGGCAGGGATACCTTTGGGATGGGTAATAGCTGTGGGATAGATAAACCTCCAGTGCAAGTATAGTGGGACTGTATGGTCCACCCTCCCAAGTGCCACACCTACGGCCCTTTATTATCAATAATAATGTAATAATTATCCACACATGTCAACATAAACACAACTCTTTATTAAACGCCCAGTTCATTGTAGGCCAACCCAACATACATGGCCCAATGTCATCCGTGTGATGAGACAGGCTGAAGGAAGCATCCATGAAGCATTTACCATCCTGTCTTGCCACTCCACTGCTCCAGCTGGGGAGTTGCACCAGTGTTTCAGGAGGTTGCACTGCTTCTTCGCCTCACGTGAGGCTCTGTTGGGGCCTTGCACATCCTCAGTGTCGATCAGGTTTTGCCCTTGCCTCCATTCCCCAGGCTCCATGTCCCCATTGCCTTGTTGACGGTCCACAAGCCTGTTCTGCAAGACTGGGTAGCGGGTGCGCATGAGATTGTGCAGGATGCAGCAAGCTTCCACGATCCTCCTCATGGTCTCTGAGCTATGCTGCATGGTGGTGAGAAGTACCTGGAACCTGTTGGCCAGGATGCCAAAGGCGTTCTCCACCACCCGTCTTGCCCTGAACAGCCTGTACTTGAAGATCCTCTCTTTACGGGTGAGGTATTTGGAGGTGTAGGGCTTCATGAGGTAGGTTGTGAGGGAGAAGGCGTCATCCCCCATTATGAAGTAGGGCACATCTTGTGTGTCATTGGGCAGCGGGTCTGGATCTGGGAAGCCCACCATGAGGTTGTGTTCCAGCCCCTCCTTGAGGTGACTGGTGTTGTATACCTGTGCATCTGAAGATGAGTCGTTTCCTGAAGCATCGATGTACATGAACTTGTAATCAGCATCGACCATGGCGAAGAGGATGATGCTGAAGAAGCCCTTGTAGTTGTGATAAGTGGACCCTGACTTGGCTGGAGCTTTGCAGGCCACGTGCTTGCCATCAATGGCTCCAACAGTGTGGGGGAAATTCCACTTCTGACTCCACTGCTCTGCAACTTTCTTCCAGCCTTCTTCAGTGGAGGGGCACTGGAGGAGCTCCTCCTTGTATTCTTCGATGTTGGCCTGCACCACTTCTCTGACCACAAAGCTGATGGTGCTGGGTGGCACCCTCCAGTCGTACTGCATGCTCCTGCAGGTGGTCCCTGAGGCCAGGTGGCGCAGAGTGAGTGCCACCTTGAGCCCAGGTTCCAGGCTGGGCCGGAAGTTGGTGTTTGTCTTGCTCAACCTGGGTGTCAGGCACTGCACAAGTTCGTCAAACATGGCTGGAGGCATCCTCATGAAGTTCTGGAACGCCCGAGTGTCTTCGCTCCTGAGCTCCACCATCAGCTTGTTGTACAGTCCGTCCTCTGCTCTTCTGCCGAACCATCTTTGGACCCAGACTTTTTTTGGGTGCCTCCTTTTCTTCCCGTAGTAGAGTTCACAGAGCCTGTAGATGGTTTTGCACTGTTGCAGAAGGATGGTGGCTGCCGAAAGGACTTTGTCACAATCCACGGTGGACATGACTGGATGCTGTGGAAGAGGAAGAGCCAGATGAAGGCTGCAGAGGTCTGCACCACTGGGCTGCTGTTCTGAAAGTGAGATGCAGGTGAGTTGCTCCCCCTTTTTATAGGCAGTATAGGTTTTCCGCTAGGCATCCTCTAGGCATCCTCTAGGCAACCTATAGACATCCTTAATATCTGAGATAGGTCCCCTCTGCAAACGTTTTTTCCGTTTTAAATGCTTTGTTTCCATTCTGCATCCACTAGGCATCCATTCTGCATCCGTTCCGCGTCCGTTCCGCTTCCTCCCTGCGTCCGGGCGGATGCGAGTTGCGCGGATGCACAGCGGATGCCTAGCGGATATAGCGGGTGCATAGCGGATGCGTAGCGGATGCAGAACGGACGAACTGAGTACATTTTCCGCGCAAAAGTTTTAGGCAGCCCAAAACTTTTGGAGCGGATGAAACATGCATAAAAGGATGCTGGACGAATAGAGAGGAAGCCAAACGGAGGCAGTGAGTACATCACGTTTTCGAATGGATGGCAAGGTTTTTTGTCCGTTTTACATCCTCTTTGCATCCGTTGGTTCAGTGTGACATGGGCTTAAAACAGCCCCCATGCATGCTTCTGCAGAAATTGTTTATCACTTTTGAAATGGAGGGCAAATGAGTTGGTTTCTTGAAAAAGGAGGATAAATCCCTATTTCCAGACATATGAATTTATTTCCTTGCAGACAGCTTCTGCTATTTACTTCAAAAATATTTAATTGCTGAAAATCGAGATGCAGGCAAACTGGTAATAAAGATGTACACAACCCCATCATAGATACATCCAGTATACTACTGCAAATAATCTGACAGTGAGCTCAGCAAAGACCCATCAAAATATATGTGATATGATTTGAAAACCACTTCTAGACTTAGTGCTTCATACCTTAGTGCTTCGTACCTGAATATTTTATCGTCGGTTGTGATGGTTAATTTTGTTGTTATAGAAGTGGCTTGTATCTATCAGAAATGTAAAGCAAAAAGTTGAGGCTGTTACTATACTTTGTATTCTATGACACAAAAAACAGCCAGAAGCCACTTTTTTCTGTTTCTTTACACTTCTTTTCCCTTTACCCCTCTTTCCTCTCTTCCCCTCTGAATTTAATTTTTATTTGTATTTTATATTATAATAACTCTGTTTTTTTTAAGGTATATGTGATATATGTTCCACACAGAGATGTGCAATCATTATTCCAAGAATTAAACAAAGCTGCCCTTGTCAAACTTCCCTTTTTTGGTTGGTACCTTGTGATTGTTTGAATTTCTGTATCTCAGGATTAGTAGCTCAAAATTGGGCCTTGAACTGTTATTTTTCTTTTCTTTCTTTCTTTTGTTGCATATGGGAGATAGGCAGATACCTGATATTTTTGCAGGAGTGTGTGTCATATTTTCCATCCTGACCTATACAAATACATCATGAGGCTTAGTTATCTCTTTCACCAGCATAATACATGCCATACAAATATTCACAGAACTATGTCATAGTTTAAAAATGCATATGTATGACTTTTGACAATTAATACAACTGTATTCCCAACATATATTCCATCCTTATTTCAAATTTTCTGATTTTCCTTGGATCTAAAAAAAACCTCTCCAAACCCTAGAACATCCATATTCTTTTCCATTGGATTAGAACAGCTACACAATTATAAACATAGGTGATGTAGCACACAGGTGTTCAACAGTTTATTTTGTCCAGCATTGTTCCAATATAGAAACAATTGCTTTAGAATTCTTTTCTATGAAGTCTGTCCCTTTTTAATAAACTGCTCTACAGCTTTTCCTTAATAACCACCCTCCCCTCAGGTTTGCAAAAAACAAAACAAAAAACACACCCTTACCATCATAAATTAAATTAAATTGGATTGTTAATTCTATCTTAGTTGAATAGTATCTATACATGTGTTCAGTTGTTATGTTCTAACTGGCAGGTATGCCAATACGCTCTGTACTTCACCAAACATCCCCTTCCTTCTGGAATTATATATGTATTTCTGTATGTATACCTTTGAGTCAATGTTGACTCTTGGCAAATCCCTGCAGTTTTCTGGCAAGATTTGCCTTGTTCCTAGGGTTGACAGAGAGTAATAGCCTAAAGTCACCAAGCTGGCTGTATGTCTAAACTGGCACTAGGATTCATCATCTTCCAGTTTCTAGATTGATACCTTAAACACCATATCAAACTGGCTCTACTGGAATTATTACTTTTCTCTTTGTCAATGTTACCAATTGGTCAATATCATTTATATAAATCATAGTGGTAGCAAGGAAGAGAAGAACTATTGTTTTATACTGACACCACTCTAAAACTGTACTGGTTCACCTTTAAAATATTTCTTTCCTCTTTTTAGATAGTGGTGGTCCTTTATATGGAGCTGAAAGACCTGGAGTGTTTGGCAGAAAGGTGAAATTGACTACAAACTATGGAGAAAGCTCTTGAAAAAAAGTGTTGTAAACTATTTCTCATTTATTTTCTGGGTACATCAACTCTCCATCTCTATAAGCAATGAGATATTATATGTCATCTTTTTTTTACGTGAGTATGTTGCAGTTTTTTGCAGGGGTGAACAAGATACTTGGGAAAAGTGATGAGCCATCTGTGCAACTAAGCCTTATTTATATAATTCTTTGTCAAATTCCCATGCATGCAAATCACTTAGAATTTCAGAAAGGATAAGGAGTTATCCAACTGGCTACTGAAACATCCTTCAAATTGTATTAAAGTAAAACTGCTATTCTACTTACAGCCTGAAATAGATGTCCAACAATTTGGTGCAACTAAATTAATACACCTAGAAACAACTTCAGTAGCTGATATAAGAAGTCATAATAGATAAAGCATTCCTTCACCTGAGGCCTTCCAGATATTTAGCATGACAACTTTCAGAGCTTTCAGCCAGAGATCATATTGATGGGAAGTTATGGGAATAGTAATCCCAACATACTTAGGGGACACCAAGATATAAAGCTGTTGCTTTCAGAGTCCAATGTTTCTAGCTCTCTGGGGTTGATAGGATGGTTTAAAATGCTAATAGAATAAACATATCAAATGGTTCATGATGCCATGAACCATTATTTATTTATTTTTATTTATTTGATTTATCACTCACTTACAAGATAATAGATATAAGTATAAAAATGAGTAAGAATACAGGAAATAGATATGAATAAATTGGGACAATAGGACAGGGACAGTCGGCACAATGGTGCACTTATGCATGCCCCTTAAATATTATTAAATATAAAGGGAATAAAATGGCAAGATTTCTTGAAAAACAGATGTAGAAACAATCAGTAATCAGATATTCAGCCACAGCAGCTGTTTGAAACTTTTAATTTAAATACAAGAAAAAAATATTCTTCTCTCCTTTTTGTATTTGTGCTCTCAGGTCTGGTTGCCATACAGGAATAAAGGCCGCATTTAGTCTCATTGAGTAAAGCCAAGTGTTTCATGTTAGCATTCTTGGAATACCCTCACCTGACTGGTCAAGATGGACTGCACTGTGATTGGACGGAAGAACGACAGTGAACAGTCAGTAAAGAATCAACCGCAATTGGCCATGCCGATTGCGGGAGATTCAGAAGGCTGTCATTGGGTAAGAGCCGCTGGCAAGGTCTATAAGAAGAGCTGCTGCAGCTCGCAGGTTCAACACAGATCTATACCTTTCAATAAAGAGCTGGTTACACTGGTCTCGAGTCTTCTTTTTTCCTGCACTTCTACACCAAGAATGGAGTAAAAGTCCAAGTCAGCAAGGATTTCTGTATATAGGTCAGTATCAGACATTTATATGAATTATACAAGCTGTACATATTGGCTAAGGAGTACATTAGTTTAATCTAATTGTCCACATCATTATATGAAATGTTGCCTACATAGCACATCTGTGTGCTTTCCCTATAGCCATATCTGACAGGGTCAGTAATACTGACCATTCTAAGCATGGGTGATAATATATCACTACTGAGTCTAGAAATGCAGTGCTTTTATTACTTGCCATCTCTTTTGAGAGTGCCCCTTGATCTTGAAAAGGTTTTATAACAGGATGGTCCTTAAATTAAACTAAGAACTACTTGCTGCAAGTAGATGTTCAAATGGAGGTGATGACACTGAGATGCTGGGTAAGAAAGTCAGAACTCTACATACCAATTGGTCTAATCTAATCTTGCTATCCAGGATAAATAGAGAATGTTATCTCATCCTGTACCGATATAAGGTTTTCACTTCCGGCCTCTTTGGCTTCTCTTTACAGAACTGAGAAAGGGAAGCATAATTTTGTCCCTTGCAGCTGGGGAAAAATGTCTTGAGTCCACATGCAATAATTTTGCTGTAGCTAGGGCAAAGGAATGTTGCAGGAATTCAGCTTGTTTTCGAGTTGTTGGGAAACAGAGCTTCTTCTATGAATAAAAGGAACAAGTACTTGAGCTGCTATAATCACAGTGAAAAGTCACTATAAACAAGAGCAAGGTTCTCCAGGAAATACTTTCACTGAAAGACATCAAGAAGTTCTCAGAGAAACCAACTGTGAATCCAAATATTTGCCCAGGGATTAAAGGCAGCCTTCTTTGTTTCAGGATCATCTAATAAAAGAATAAGCAACACCTAGTAATAACTAACAATATTTAGTATTTAGATATGTTTTCAAATGTTGAAATTACTTCCCAGATATTGCTTAACTTGGCCAACAAAGAAGAGAACAGCTGCCTCTTCGTGGTGTTATCTTTTTCCCACCCTCAGTAAAGCAATGTATGAATTGTTCCTCAATATTCAAGATTAATGCCAGCAACAGTAAAGAAACATAAGAAAGGAAAACTGTAACCTTGATTGTTATCCATCAGTTTAGACAAGTACAATGCATAATGTCTGCATAACTTCCATGTGATTTGAGTAAGACTGATAATGAAATGTTAAATGAACTTTTGGGAGCTGTTTACACAACCACCCAAGGAACTTGTTTATACTGATTCTCATCCAGCAGGAGTGCCAGTATGAAAAGGAAAAACAAATGGATATCATAGCTCTGATGAATCTGGGACAGAATAGGTGCAGACTGAAACTATTTCTGTTATATATACAGAAATGTAGGAAGATGACTTATGCTGAGACAGAATATTGGGCAATCTATTATTTACAGAGAATGGCAGTTGCCCTCCATGATTTACAGGAAAAATCCCTTTTTCACTTCCTTGGATTTGAACTTGCAACTTTCTAGATGCAAGGCATGTGCAATATAATGAATTATTGGCCATAAATTCATATTGTGTGGACACGTCCAAATATTCCTGTCTAAATAAAATAGCTGGTAATGTCAATCAATGCAAAGACTACTTCTCTATGCATACAGTCCAAAATATGGAGATTATAAGATCATATGTATATTTCAGGGTCATAGTTAATATGTGGGGGGTGTACTTGTGCTTTCAGCTTTATAGTTCATAATCTCTCTGTCCTTCTGAAAATAGCATCCCACACTATAATCGAACTCTGCTGTTCAGTCAGGTTGAAAAAACTGGAAGGTTTGCAAAAAAAATAATTTTGCAGCTATCTTGTCTTCCTTGGAACTACATTCTGATAGAGTTTCTCACGATGAGTAATAACTTTCTTCAAAACCTTTGCTACTGCAATCAATAAATGTAGTAAGGAAAGTAATTAATGGAAGGATCATTAGTATTTAAGACCATAATTTACTGTTGACTTTAAAATACAATGCATCATAGGGTTATGGCAAGCTTTGTTTCATAGTAAGAACAAGGTGTGTGGTTTTTTTTTGCATGAGTTGCAGAATGGGGAAATCATCCTAAAAGATAGGACAGGAATAGAATATTCTTGAAATGACAGAAAACTAAAAAGGTATGAAATTTCTTTTCATAATTGCCAATCCCTATGCAACCTCATTGCCTCTCCAAGGTAATGAGTGGCAAAGTCTTGCATATTTCATATATTTTAAGGGTGCTCCTGTGGAAATACTGCTTTAAGTTTAACACTAGCATAGCAAAGAACAATTGAAATGTCTCACTTATATGGGAATCAGACAAGAGAGCAGGGATGGAAGGGATATCTAAAAATGAATAAAAATTGTGACTGTTTTGTGAACAGCTGCTTAGAATAGTTGTTTGTTTCAAGCACACTGTTTAAGCATGTCATTCATACATATAGGTGTCAAAAGAATGAATATAAATAAACATGATTGATGTTATTGTTCATGATATAAGATTCAGATAATTAAAGATACAAGAATGATGAGAACTATGAAAGTAGGGCAAGTAATGTTTGGTAATGTCAGGAGTGTTTTGTTGGCTATAGAAAATAAAGAATAAAGCAGAATGGCTGCAGAAAGAGATAGTACCTCCCAATTTTACAGTGTAGAATTAACAGGAAACCTATAATGTTAGTGTCCAAGTAAAATAGGGATTATCAGGATGTATGTGATTGTAAGTAGTATCACTGCAGAAATATTAAATTATGGATATGATTTCCTTATAGAATGGTTAAGCAACTTGTTTAATATGCATTATTGTCTGATGATTGAAAGAATCCAATTATTCCCTTATACAAGAAAATAGTTGACAGCAGTTAATTTCAGAAACTATTATACAAAGTCATTAATATTTGGCAGAAAAATAATTGAAAAATTACAGGAGTTGCCAACAGGGCAGGCAGTATTTGGAAAATGAAATTTAGCTTTATGCCAAGCAGATGTGCAGACTAATTTAATATTTTCCAGGTGCACAATCCAGATTTTTATACTGAAAATTACAAGAACATGAGAAACAAAATTTATTGGGCATATGTTAATATACTGCTTGGTGACCAGGCAGGGAGAAGGAGGGGATGGTTTTGTATGGGTGGTGAGCCTGGCACGCGCACAAGTAGCTCCATTGGTGTAAATGGCAGGCACATGCACACACCGCTCGCACAAATGGACCTTTGTGCACAAGTGAGTACACATGGCACTTATGCAAGTGGAGCTGTGAGCATGTGCTCACTCACCTCTCATGTGGCCCGGTTCCAAATGGGCCAAGGCCCGATAGTGGGTGGTGGCCTGGGGCTTGATATATAACTATGTATGTATGTATGTATGTATGTATGTATGTATGTATGTATGAATATATGTATGTAAATAATGGCATGTTTATAAAATGTTTCAACACTAATCAGGCTCTAAGATAAGTATGTGTGTCCTATATAAATGTATATGCAGCATTTATGGTGACGTTAGAGGTGTATTGGTTATGAACATCAGTATGCATGTTGTTTATTTTAAATATAAATTATTGGCAGTGAATATGAGATATATTATGCTTCAAGGTGTATGGACATTTTTTAAAAAAATATTTATCATTAGACTTCTGTGCTGTCCATCTTGCCAAGGTGATTAATGGATGGTACATGGTTTGCTGTACCAAAAAACCATGTATGGATTTTTACCCAAGCATCAAATTTAGGTGTGTAAATAATTTTACCCAAGCATCAAATTTAGGTGTGTATAATAATTTTCTGTGTACCTTGGTATAATGAAAGGTGGGTATGTCAGAAGAAACATTGCTGACTGTAGTGGGAATGAATTGCTTAAGAAAATGATAACATAGTAAAATGTAAAATAAGAGCAGGCAAGTTCAGAAACAGAATAAATGAACTTATATAGACTAAGTACAAAGAGTGATTACTATAAAATCAGAATGAAGGTTAATTACTAACAATTATATGAATCATTGTGAATGGGTTGAGACTGAGTGAGTCATAAATGGGTGGAGTTGATAAGATCCACAAAGAGATGCGTTGAAAGAGAAAAGGTAATATATGAATTAGTGCATGGATAATGTAGAAACAGAAACGGACAGAAAAGTATTGAACAGTACCTTAAACAAATTAAGTTTAATTCTGTTTCTCTATTTCATCATTATTTTCTTTGGTTTATTTATTTTTTCTCCTTATCTGTGGTTTGCCTAATTTACCCACTGCTAAAGGGAACAATGTAATGGATATGTTTCTTTGCACATAAGTACTTCATCTTGATTTATTGTCCAATCTATTTAATACCTATCAGAAAATATCAGCTTTTTATATTAGCTTTTTACTTACATTGTGTAAATCTTAAGAGTTGGACTTACTATGATTGATTTTATTAGAATGAAAATGAAGAAAGTCGTTCTTTTTCTCTAACTTTTCATTTTGATATGTATGGCCAAAAATGAATGCTGGATATTACTTCAAGGTCTAAAGAAGATGGGACATTTCAAATTTCCACTAAAAGAACTTCAGTTAGCACCATGCTGTTTGGTATAATTGTCAATGTGTAAAATATCATGAACAATAAATTTTAGAAATAAAAAATATTAACTGTTGGCTTTCAAGATACCCTGGCAGCCCTATGCTGTTTCCTGCTTTGGAGATTGAATTCAATATCTGACAGTGAAAATGAGTCCAAGCATAGGTGTGCAATAAACAACTTCTGAAATGAGCAGGGGGTTCTTGTTCACATTATGAACAATAATTGCTAAGCTCCAAACGTAAATAATAGAAAAGATGCTTAGTGATTTAAATACTGTAAAATTTAAATACATCTATTTAAATACATCTATTAAATATGAAGGCTATATATTATAATAGAAGTGCACACAGGCATTAAATAGAAAGTCAATATTTTCAGTCAAAATTTTACAGTATTATGCTGTATTTTGTTGTTTTGTGAGGCAACAACCTGATAAATACCCAGAATTACCCTTCAGCCCAAAATAGCTAAAACTAACCAAGATCTTGCTGTTCTTGGTTAGTGTGGGTAAACAAAACCCAAGCTTGCAACATAAAAGCCAGCTTTCAAATGAATTCATTTTTTGTCTAAGTCTCTTAACCCTTCTAGACTATTTCTGAAAGTCTTCTTTCAAAATGTGCTAGTTTTTGTATTGCCTGCCCTATGCCAAATATTCCCCATCATTTTTTTTCATCATGTCATTACCATGTTTTTTCCCCATTTAATTCTTGGATGCCAATATGTTGCTAAATGCTCAGGAGACAGGCAGTTAGAAAACTTGCAGTGCACTTTTCTCTGCCCAAACACATTGCTGTACATAGAATAAATGATGACAAAGTGAGAACAGTAGATGATATTAGGCTTTGTCTTTATACACTGAGATCTTTCAGGTGGTATTCTTTCATCACTAGCTTTCTCTGCCTGAGGCTCTTGTTCTTTCTATTCACCTAATTGAATGGAATCACTGAAAGTAATGGCAAATGCTAATAATTTTCATTTCTTTTGGACTTTGCCAAAGACACCCAAACATCATACAGAAATAAGTCAATTTTGGTAAAAAAAAAATATTCATCTGGTTTTATTTCATTTCAAAGTATAAATGCTGTGTAACTTGCAAAACTATCTTCACAGCATCATCCATTGATAAAGGCTAAACAAGGGTCTTCTCTGCAAAAATTAATGAATATATTTAGCATAGAGTTTTATAAAACAAATTCCACTTGCTTTGAACTTCCATATATCAGAGGACTTTTCTGGGGTTACACTTGTCACATTTGAGCAACATGCCAAGTTCCACACTCCCAAAGTAATTGATAATGTTATCTACATGTCATTAAATATAGTTTATGAGTACTGTCCAGTTAAGTACTGCATAACTTCCTCTTCTGTGACATGAAACATTACAAATTGACAATATTAGGAGGTTTTCAGGGCAGAATAAAGTCTTATGGACCAATATACGAGTCTGATGCACTATGTTACACACCTTCACTGCCTGACTAACCAAAAAAATGTTGAATTAGATTTTGCTTACTTCCAAGTAACAGTACATAGTAGTCTACTACTACTGGTAGCTACTCAAAGTTGACATCAGTATAGCCAGCTATGGAAAAAGGAAGAAAGGAAAAAAACTGTTTCTCAACAGTACATTAAAAAAACATGGACTTCAAAGATATCACACTAATCAGTCAGGAAGAGATAGCTTCTGTTGAGAGAACCAAAAGATCACCATCTGTCAGACCAAACAGAATCAGCACATACAGCAGATCAGTAGCAATTGTGACCAATGAAATGCTTGTGAACTGTACAAAAAAGGCCAATAGATATTTAGCAATAGCAACATCTCCCAAGCCTAGTTTAATACACAACTTCACTTCATGTTCCAGTTTCATTTCTTTCTGCTTCACTAAAAAGCTGCTTTGCCCTTGTACTTTTCCCAGACTCCTTGTGCTTGGCATGCTTCCCCAGATTTTAATAAAAGCATTTGTCTCATTCAACTGGTTCGGGATATTTGGCAGCTGTTAAAATCCTCCTCCCTTCCCCCTCTTCCCTGCTTCCCATTGCCCAAGATAAATAATCCAGAAAAGCAAATGCATGATAGTTAAGATGACAATTTCAGAATATGTTTAGAGAAAGAGAAATGGCTGCCAAGCACAGAAAAGAGGTCTGTAGGTCTGAAAAATATAAGTATTGGACACAACAAAGCAGGGTTGTTACTTTATTCACAGAGGACACTCACTTTGTTATTTTTTGTGCTAAGTTGTACATTCTGTAGGAGTGCTTGGAAGAATAACAGCTGGTTTATATGAACAGTAAATTATATGGTAAAACTATTCCTGGGGTTGAGCTATATAGAATGAGACCATCAAGTACAATCTTAGTCTGCAAAATGTTCCAGGTTCAGAAATGCATGAAATGCATTATTTATTCCCCATCTTTAAAAAAAAAGATTGGGGGGGTGGGGGTGGAGAAGAAAAAGAAATAGAATAGTTCCACTCCATATTATATTTGCAATTGCTCTGCCTTGTTTACTTCTTATGAGGTATCCACACATTGCCATAATAATCATTACTGTCATCCTTCCCCAGTTATTTTAAGATAGTTGAAACACTTTAGAAAATAGAATGGATAGTCCTCACGACGGAGAAATCATTATTTTTATCGTTCCAATTTTTTTTAACTGGGGTTGTGTGTGTGAGATTAAACTATTTTGACATAAGTACCTAGGAACCAGGTGTTAAACTAGGACTGAGGAGACCCAGGTTCCAATCCATCCTAAACCATTGATCATCAGTGGATGAGTTTGGATCAGTCACTTTCTCTTTGTCCAAATAATCTTACAGGATAGTTGGGGGTGGGGGTGGAGGATGGACAAATACTTATTTGAGCTCCTCCAGGAAAAGAGGTATGTAAATAAAATAACATTAAAAAACCAACTCTGATAGATCAGACCAAGAGGACCCAAGTTTATACAACACTGTGTTTCTGATAAGGACCAGCCAACTGTATGCCTCTGGATTGTAGGCCACCAGAAGAAGGAGAAAGACCCTACTTCCTCCACTGTTCCCCTGCAAGTAATATTTAGTCAGAAAGTTCAACCTGGAGGTAACATTGAATCTCAAGATTAAGAGTTTTTAAATAATCCATGAACTTATCCAATCCTGGTTTTTTTTTTTTTTTGAAAATTTTATTTGGGTTTTCACAAAAACAAAATACAATAAAACATCTTTTTTTGAAAATGGTCCCAGGTTATCACTTCTTCCTACAGACACAAAACTCAATTTCATACTAATTTGTATATTCTATTCCATATCTTATTACTGTATTATATTTTCTACATAGATTTTCCCCTCTTTTAATTTTCTCAACTTTATTTTAATTATCTCATCTCAATTCAAATCACTATATTTATACTTTTGTCTGTCCTATTTCAATTTCATATTATCTTTTCTCACTAAACAATTTTTTCCCTGTAGTTACCAATTGGAGTATGACACCTTTACATCTTTTAATTTTATCCATTCAAACTCTTATTTAAACTTCAATGTATAGCTTTAAGATTATAGCATTCTATATAATACATAACTTCCAGTTTAGATTCTGCTTGGTACATTCTTAAAATACACACTATATTCTTAAAAAGAAAAGATTATATATATATAATGTCCAATGCACTGTGCATCATGCCCGGCCACATACATTGGACAGACCAATAGAAGAATAAGTACCCGCCTGGATGAACACAAAAATGCAGTAAAAAAGCTGGAACACACCTCCTCACTAGTCCAACACATGAAAACCACAGGTCACAACATCAACTTCAATGGCACCAAAACCCTGGCCACTATAGAAAACCCCAGCCACAGAATCATCAGAGAAGCCATAGAGATTGAAAAAAGACCTGAAAGCATAAATAGAAGAGATGATTCCACCAGACTGTCAATCATTTGGAAGCCTGCACTCTCAAATAGAAAAATCTCCACACCACAAGCCAGGCAAACACCTGGGCACAAACAGACTCCCTCTTATACCTCCAGCTCAAAACACCCCCCCACCAGGCACCCAGATGAAACCTGGCTTCCTAATAGATAACAGCCGTCCTTTCACACGAAGCCAAGCTGCACTGAAAGCCTCCAGTGCAGGAACAGAGGGTTGCCAGCCAATCAAAGCCACAAAACAGACAGAAGAAACCAGAAACACCAATCAATCAAACTCCAATCCAATTAACACAGACCAAGACTCCCAAGCAATCAGTATGAAGAAAAAAACCATCCTGGCACAGCATAGGCTAGCCTCAAATTTAAAACCAAAGACTGTGAGACTCTGACCCACATACAAACTCTATACAGAAGCCTGATGATGGCAGATGAGATTCTGCTGAAACATTGCTACAACTTTAGAGGCACTACAATGATGTGGGATAATACCCGAAGGAAGCTGAACAGCACATATATATGTGTGTGTGTGTGTGTGTGTGTGTGTAAATAAAACACACATTCCATTCCAATTCAATTCTGTCATTAATATTCATTAAAATCTTAACATCTTTAACATTTCTTTTCAATTAAATATCATACTTCCTTGGGAACACTTATAAACTTTCCATAGTTAATAATTTTTTCCCCCATATTTATCACTTATATTTTTATAAATCATTAAAAATAATTAAAATTTTCCCATTTAATTCTCTCATTCACTTTAATTCATTTATTTGTTAACAAACATTCCATTACATTAAATATTTTATCCATCATTTTAGTCATATTTTCTAAATTTATTTCTGTTTGTAATATAACAATGCTATCTTATGTACGTTTGCAGAATCCCCTTTACACTTAAATTTTCACCCATTATCTCTATAAGCTTATGGTTACAATTCTTATATCTTTTCCCTGTTTCTCTATTTCTTGTTTCTGTCTTTTAGAACTTTTTTTCCTTGCCTTCTTCCCCTTCTTCTTCTCCCTCCCCTTTTTACCCCTCGTCTTTCTACTTCTTACTGTAATCTCATCTGTAATCTCATCTGTAATCCCTTCTTCTGTTGCTTTCTAATATTATACTTATCTTTCAAATTCTTCTTCTTCTTTTTGGTTGTTTTTTCTGTCTTAAACCTTTCATTCTCTTTCCCCCTTTTCCTTTTTTCCCCCCACTTAAAATTATTTGATCATTAAAGATGGCTTCTCCTTTGTCCCAATCTTCTTGTTCTGCAAGTGTTTCTTGTTGTTTCTCATAGTTCCAGATCTCCATTTCTAAGAATTGAAATACGAAGCCAAAAAGAACGTCTCCCTTCTTGTGCATCTTCTTTCCTTTTTTAAAGATCCATTTTCAGTTCTTCTAAGAGTGATACCATTTTAAAGACTTTTAAACAACCACCTGGTTAATTTTAGTCATATAGATGCAAAAACCAAAAATCACCAAATAATCCAAGGCTATTTCATCTTGCTTCTTTTTTACACTTCCTCTTCCTGGGGTTCTATTATTTTGTTGCCAAGTTTCAGTTAAAATGTATCTTTGAGGAATCTTGTTAAAATTTCACTGTAAGTTCCTTTTAGTTACAGTACCATTCCTTAAGGGCCTGTCACATAGGCCGACGGATGCAAAACGTATGTAAAAAGGACACAGTGGACGAGAAAATGTTCCATCCGTTGTTATCCGCTCTCAAAAGTGCCCCGAATTTGCATAAGCAGAGTGGACAACAACGGAAAGGAATGGACAGGGGGAGGACGTAGCCAGGATGAAAAGCGGATGCTCCACGGAAGCCTAGCGGATGGAAGCGGATGGCACATCCGCAGGGCTTCCGGGGGAGCACAGAGAAGCAGACCTGTAATGGAAGGAACGGATGCCGAGTGGATGCCGAGCGGATGAAGCGGATGCAGAGCGGAAGCCTAGCGGATGCCTACCGGATGCAAAGCGTTCACTGCACATGTGGGGAGGATGCATTGTGTCAGCACCGCAGATATAAAGGGAAGCAGCTCACAAGCAGGTCACCATTTAGTGGAAAGACCTGCTGCCAGACACAGCTCCAGCCAGCCAGCCAGCCAACAACCATGGGGAAGAAGAGGAAGCCTGTGGCATCTTCTGCCAGCCCTGGCAAGAGGGACAGGGCCACCATCCCACCCCCTGGCCCTGACTCTGCTTCTGCTGCTCGGGCTGACTCTTCTGGTGCAGGAGCTTCTGCTGGCGCTGCTCCTGGTGCTGGGGCTTCTGCTGGTCCTGCTGGTCCTGCTTTTGCTGCTACTGTTGTTGTTGCTGCTGCTGCTGCTGGTGGTGGTGTGGAGGAGCAGCCCCTACAACCTCGAAGCCCCTCTGATGAGGACCCAGATGGCCCTGCCAGAGGGAGGAAGAGGCATACACATGAACAAGAACAGGAGAGGAGGCAATACTCCATCAAAGAGGAACATGAGGATGAGGTGCTGGAATGGCTGAGGGAGAACGAGTATCTTTGGCGGAAGGAACACAGGCTCTATCGAGACACCAAAAGGAAGCAGGCTGCTTGGAGAGAGAAGGCGGAGAGCCTGGGCTACACTTCGGAGGTGCTCCTCGGGAAGCCGCACCTCAAGAAATCTGGCCAGGCCACGGTTAAGCTGACAGACAGAGAGACCTACGTGATGGCCAAGTGCAGCTTCTTGGAGGGTGAGATCCACCACCGAGGAGCAGCCCCTCTGACAACCCTCTCTCTCAGGCAGCCCGCAGAGAGCCAGTCCTCTTCTGGCCGAGAGTCAGCTCCTGTGTCCAGGCAGGTATCTGTGGAGCGTGCCACGACGGAGACCCCCCCGAAAGCTGCACTCCCCATGGCCAAGCGCGTGGAGGACCCCCTGACGCAGTGGGAGCAAGGAGAGGGCACTTCCACCAGAGACCAACCCACCTCCACTCCCAGCTCCACCTCCACAGAAAGCAGGCAGAGAGCCAGACTGAAGGGTCAGAGCCACACTGTCCTGCTGGAGATCAGGGACACCATCAGAAGCAGCGTAGATCTCCTCTCTCAGCTGGTACACACCGACATACCATCCTCAAACCGCAAGCCCTTCCTCACCTACATCAACCAGACCCTCATGGATATGTCTGAATCACAGTACCAGGTGATCAACGACAGGATCACCGGTCTTCTTCACAACCCTCCAGACCCAGCTGAACCTGCTCCCACCCAGTCCAGGTCTGTTCCTCCACCCCAGGTGATGTCACTGCCCTTCCAAGGCTTTCCACAGGCTTTCACCAACCAAGGCTACAGCTACCAGGAGCTCCAGCAGCACAGGCAGCCCTTCCCAGTCCAGGCACAGGTACATCATACGCCACTGGTGCCACTGGTGCCACCGATGCCACTGATGCCACCCACGCCACCCATGCCACAATGCCACCCATGCCACAGATGCCACCCATGCCACCCAGGCCTCACCTCGCTCACCTGCAGACCAGACATCTCCACTACACTCCTCCTTCCTCCACCCCACAACCAAGCCCGGCCTCAGAACATCTGTCATCGGTCTTGGGACTGACACCCCATATCCTGGAGGAAGGGGCTCTCAACATCACAGGACTGAGCCAGCTGTCTGAGAGCTTCCTCCACACACCATCCCCTGTTGTCCTCTCGGGGCCAGGCACCCCAATGGCGCCTCAGACCAGTACTCCAGCAGCAGCCACCTCCACAGCACCTGGACCCTTCACCCCTGAGACAATGGGCACGCCTCAGAGTGACTGAGAAGAGTGCCAGAGACTGGGTTGCTACCTGGTGACTTTATCTTTGCTTGGGGCACTTGGGTCATTTTGCTTTTATAGTTTGTTATTAATAAAGATTATCTTTGCTTCACACACTTGCTTCAGTTCTTTTAGTAAATAAAGTCTTGGTGGAAACTTTTAGAAATGGTTTAAGCCTTTGCATGCTTGTGGGATGGGTAAGGATAGCAGTGGGATGGGCAGGGATACCTTTGGGATGGGTAATAGCTGTGGGATG
>BLBF01000018.1:30134974-30234190 GCA_015471245.1 Laticauda colubrina
ACATACATACATACATACATACATACATACATACATACATATATATATACGCATACGCACACGCACACGCACACACACACACACTGCTCAAAAAAAGGGAACACAAAAATAAGACATCCTAGATCTGAATGAATGAAATATTCTTGTTAAATATGTTGTTCATTACATAGTTGAATGTGCTGACAACAAAATCACACAAAAATTATCAATGGAAATCAAATTTAGCAACCCATGGAGGTCTGGATTTGGAGTTACACTCAAAATTAAAGTGGAAAAAAATACTACAGGCTGATCCAACTTTGATGTTATGTCCTGAAAACAAATCAAAATGAGGCTCAGTAGTGTGTGTGTGGCCTCCACGTGCCTTTATGACCTCACTACAATGCCTGGGTATGCTTCTGATGAGGTGGCAGATGGTCTCCTGAGGGATCTCCTTCCACACCTGGACTAAAGCATCCCCCAACTCCTGAACAGTCTGTGGTGCAATGTGGCATTGGTGGATGGAGCGAGACATGATGTCCCAGATGTGCTCAATTGGATTCAGGCCTAGGGAACAGGTGGGCCAGTCCATAGCATCAATGCCTTTGTCTTGCAGGAACTGCTGACACATTCCAACCACATGAGGTCTAACTTGTCTTGCATTAGGAGAAACCCAGGGCCAACCACACCAGCATATGGTCTCACAAGGGGTCTCAGGATCTCATCTCGGTACCTAATGGCAGTCAGGCTACCTCTGGTGAGCACATGGAGGGCTGTGCGGCCCCCTAAAGAAATGCCACCCCACACCATTACTGACCCTCTGCCAAACCGATCATACCGGAGGATGTTGCAGGCAGCAGAACGTTCTCCATGGCATCCCCAGACCCTGTCATGTCTGTCACATGTGCTCAGTGTGAACCTGCTTTCATCTGTGAAGAGCATAGGGCACCAGTGGTGAATTTGCCAATCTTGGTGTTCTCTGGAAAATGCCAAACGTCCTGCACGGTGTTGGGCTGTAAGCACAACCCCCACCTGTGGATGTCGGGCCCTCATACCACCCTCATGGAGTCTGTTTCTGACCATTTGAGCAGCCACATGCAGATTTGTGGTCTGCTGGAGGTCATTTTACAGGGGTCTGGCAGTGCTCCTCCTGTCCGGCCTTGCACAAAGGTGGAGGTAGCAGTCCTGATGCTGGGTTGTTGCCCTCCTACAGCCTCCTCCACGTCTTCTGATGTACTGGCCTGTCTCCTGGTTGCACCTCCATGCTCTGGACACAACACTGACAGACCACATCAAACCTTCTTGCCACAGCTCGCATTGATGTGCCATCCTGGATGAGCTGCACTACCTGAGTCACTTGTGCGGGTTGTAGAGTCCGTCTCATGCTACCACTAGAATGAAAGCACTGCCAGCATTCAAAAGTGACCAAACCATCAGCCAGAAAGCATAGGAACTGAGAAGTGGTCTGTGGTCACCACCTGCAGAACCAATCCTTTATTAGGGATGTCTTGCTAATTGCCTATGTTTTCCACCTGTTGTCTATTCCATTTGCACAACAGCATGTGAAATTGATTGTCAATCAATGTTGCTACCTAAGCGGACAATTTCATTTCACAGAAGTGTGATTGACTTGGAGTTACATTGTGTTGTTTAAGTGTTCACTTTATTTTTTTAAGCAGTGTACATATATGTTTTCTTAAGTTTTGCGGGTACTTACATATATGGTATTCAGTTTTGTTTGGGTAAAAGCCCCCAATACAGGAACACAATGTTGCCAGCCAATCAAGACAAAAAAAGCCACAAAACAGACAGAAAATATTAGAAACACCAATCAAGCAGAACACAGCAAACTCCAAGACCAAAAACACAGACCAAGACTCCCAATCAATCAGGATGAAGAAAAAACCATTCTGGTCAGCATAGGCTAATACCAAATTTAAAACTGAAACAGCTGTGAAAGTCTGACTCATGGACGAACACTATACAGAAGTCTATGATGGCAGATGAGATTCTGCCGAAAAGTTGCTACAACTTTAAAAGCACAACTATCATGACATGGGAAAATACCCGAACAAAGTTGAATACCATACATATAAATACGGGCGAAACTTAAGAAAACATAAATATATATCTATATATCTATATTTATCTATCTATCTATGCAACTGCAACAGCATTTATTTAAAATTCATATACTATACTAACATAAAATAAACAAAGGATGACACAAAGGTCCAAGAGAACAATATGGGAGGAAATGTTATGCTTATTCAGTCTCCCTTATGTAATTATTGTGAGGTATAAACGCACCAAATCACATACATTAAAAATCAATTCACATCCTTAATAAAATTTCAAAGTAGTTTATTTCAAAACCTTAACTAGAACTTTTTCCTGATTTTCTGTCTTGAGTCCTGGCCAATTTCCTCAGGTGGTCCTCTGGTTGTGCACCTGAGCACAGCTCCCTTATCTTTCTCCACAGCTTTTCACAGCAGACTACTGAGAAAGGGCACTTGCATTAAAGTGCACTTCAAACAGCAGAGACCAACAGCAGCATTTAATCTACACCAGAATCAGATGCCTACTATTCTTCCAACAGCTGAAGCAATGCTATAAACCAGAGGTAGACAGCATGCTGCCCATCAGGCCCCTCCTTTGATGTTTACCGAGCTCCCTGCTGTATTTTTACTTAAATTATTATTTTAATTAAAGTCAAACAGGAAGCCAGGGTGCTTTACAGGAAAGCACAAACTTCTAGAATCAGATTTATATGCAACAGTGTTTATGGGTGTCTCAAAACTCTAGGAAAGCAAGAGGTATACTGAGGATACTTTGCTTTTCATAAATGGATGCATTGTGACTGGTTATTCCCACCATGGTAGCCATTCTACGAACAGCCAAGTTCCCCATAACAGCCATTTTTCCAGTGCAACCATCAAAAATATCCTGAAAATTTCAACAGGACTTTTGCCTATTGGGTTTGCACAATTTTGTTGTGCACTTTCCTAAATTTCTGCTCCATCCAGGTATTCTGATCAGGTCAGATGGTACTGAATTAAACGTTTTTTGTATTGTCTCTATTATTAAATGCCCACATTGTTGGACCACATTGTAAAAAAGATTTACAATGTTAATTCATCTGAACTTGAAAGTACTCCAAGGCTCTGTCTTAGGTCCAGTACTTTTCAATGTCTTCATCAATGATTTAGACAAGGGGATAGAAGGAGAACACATCAAATTTGCAGACAACATCAGTCTAGCAGGAATAGCAAATACTACAAAAGATAGGCTGAAGATACTGAAGGATCGCCAGAGACTTGAACACTGTGTCCTATCTAACAAAATGTCATTCAATGGTGAGAAAATTATGATTCTATATTTAGACAAGAAAAAGAAAATGCACAAGTACAGAATAAGTAATATTTGGCTCAACAGTAGTAACTGTGAGAGGGATCTTGGAGTCCTAGTAGAGAATCACTTAAATATGAGCCAGCAGTGTGCTCCAGCTGCCAAAAAAAGCTGACTGACTTTTGAATCAGTCCCTCTTCAACTTGTAATGTACACACTATGAGTTAACTAGGAACTACAGTACAACTGATTACAGTAATGTGTGAAGACAAAAATGTCAACCTGCTATATAGTTCATGGGACAACAAGGTTCTCCTGAACCTCAACATCATGCACGTAAAATAAATGGTAGCCCCTTGCTCCCACCATGCTTTTAGTAAACTGGACATTTTTCTGCTTGTTAATAAGGAAATAAAACTGGCTTCTATGAGAAGCTAGCAAAACTCCTTTGTTTTAGTCAGAAGCACCTTGAAATCACTGAAGGAGAAGTTATAGTCTGCTTGCAGTTTTGCAAACAAGATACGTTCCTCAATAGCTGTAACCATGGTTGCACATCATCTGGTGGTGGGAAGGGGAGAGATACTTTCTCTAAGGTTCATGATGTTGCCTGAGTTTTTTCAGCTTTTCAAAGATGAAGACAAGCCGATGATTGCAGCTTCAAATCATTTGCAGAGTAAATAAATTATTTGAAGAGTAAAAAATGGAGGTAATGTAGAAATTTGACCATCTGTGACTTTTGTTAGGCTAAATCCTGAATGAAGAACAGCAGAGGAACAGGAAATTCAACCACAAATTTCAGTCTCATTTCTCAAAATAGCATTTGATTTAACTCTGTAGATATTAGGTGACTGTTTAAAATACCCCCAAATTCAATGAATCCTGTTTGTCTAGAAAAAAATTAAAAACTCATATTTTATCACAAAAATGTACAAAATAACATTTTTTCTTTAACCCTTGGACCTTCTGATTTGACAGTGCCCAATTAAACTGATTTGGTTGCAGATTCAGATGACAAAAGCAGTTCTTTAAACAACTGTCAACTATTTTTTAATAGAATTCACTCCCATAAGATGAGGTGCCTTTATATTTGTCTTCAGATTTTGAATACATTCAGTGATCCTCAGTTTAATGAATCATGCCTTTACTAAATTACCTATTCATTTTAACTTTTAATTGTACTTAATTAATTACAGTAATTTCTCCTGCTTCACAGACTGAATAGAGGGAAATACTATTGAGATTATTGGCATGTCAAAACTTGCCTGGTGAAAGCTTCATATGCTTGCTTCATTTATCAACGTTGTTATTGTGCTAATTATTATGTATATATTGCCAAACAATAGAATTACTTTTCTGAAACACTATAGAATTACTTTTTTATATGAGAGGCTTGGAAAATAATGCCATATTTGAGTCATATTTTAATGGCATATATAATTCAGATGTCCCTGTGTGCACACATAAGAAGAGTTTAATCCAAAATTAAAATCTCTTCTAAGAGATGACTCTTCTAAGGTAACCCACTAACATCTTACAAAGCCTTTATTAAATTACCTATTCATTAGCAAATTACCAAAAAGGAGAGGCAACAAAAAGAGTTTAAATGGGCTTGTGTAATTTTCAGAAGCAAGATTCATCTGAGATTTAAACAGAATCAACAATAATTGCATTCTCACCTTAGTTGGAAAAAGTATCTATGACAATGTGTCTGCTTATTTAGTTCTTTCCACATGGTGACTGTTGTTAGGCAGCTGGGAAAAAAACCCTGTTTTTTATGTCTAGATTTCCCCCTCCTCCCAATGTTTTATCAAACAAAGCCACCCAGAATCCTCATTCAAGGCACAAATGATTAAGCTCAAATCATCCTACTTCAGAGACATTACCAAAACTCCCAGTTCTCTAGAAAAGGCTCTTATGCTGGAAATGGTGGGAGAAAAAAGGATGAGGAGCAGCAAAATGGACAGCCTGTGATGAAATATAACTTTGCCAATTTAAAGACTTCTAAGAAAAAAGCTTGGAATAACATTGTATAAATTCCGAGCTGGATGGGAGAGGCAAGATGAGATTCAGGGTTACAGCCAGCCAGGCCTTTTTCTGGAAAGGCTCAGAGTTGGCAAAATATTCCCTCTCTTCTTCCAAGTGCACATTGCATCACATGGAGCCAGTTGCAGCGGCAATGGATGCACCATTGGGAGATTTGAAAGAACAGATTGGAGACAGATTGTCATGGAGACAATATATCAATCTGATTGCTAGAAATAAATACTTCATAGAACATAATCAAATTTTATATCCAAGGTGGCCTAATAGAGAATTATTTCGATTAGAAGATGCTCTTTGCTAATATGACATCAAGTATAATCAAAAGTAAACCGTTTCTGAAAAAGCCTTTATTATGAAAAGCTTTTCCAATAAAATGAGAAGATACATAAGTTCAACCAGACTCCTTTGTGATTATGCTGAGGTCTACCACCAGATTAAAAAAAAAAAAGTTAACAAGCTGTCCATATAGTTTCATATGCCAGAAGGAGGGGGAAGATAGTGAAATAATTAAAAAATAATTTGGTAAACCAAAAAGGGCCTTTAATTTTAAAGAAAAAGAAAAGGTTAGGAGTCCTGAGGATGCAGAACTTAAGAGTATATTGCAAAAATAGCTTTGTAGACCACTTGTATGAGCATTTGGATTTGGGCCACTGTTTTCTCCTAGTTTCCCATCTTCCTAAAGGCCCGGTTCCACTGGCTGACGGACGCAAAACGTATGCATAAAGGACACAGCGGACGAGCAAAATTTCAGGGGTGGCTCCATCCGTTGTCATCCGCTTCAAAAAGTGGTGAAAATTTGCATAAACAGAATGGAAAAGAATGGAAAAGAACGGATGTGGGTAGTATGTAGCAGGGAAGTTAAACTGATGTTCATAGGAAGCCTAGCGGATGGAAGGGGATGACACCTCCAAAGGGGTTACGGGGGATAATTGCAAAATGGATGCATAGCAGATGAAGCAGATACATCACATACACCTAAAGGAAAAAAAGGGGATGCCACGCGGATGTATATCGGATGCAAACCGTTCACTGTGCACTCTTTCTATTTCCGTGCTACTAACGCTGTGTAGACATTCCGTGTACCTTTTGTTTCCTCCCTCTTTCCGTTTTCAGCTGCAGCGGATGTGAGTTGCGAGGATGCCCAGAGGATGCAGAGAGGATACAGCGGACGTTTAACGGATGATAAACGGACATAGAACGTTTGTTGCTCGTATGTCACGGATTTGCATCGTACACGGCGGAAAGTTCATCCGTTCACAAAGTTTTGTGCAACTCAAAACTTCTTGAGTGGATGAAATCACACTAAACGGATGCTTGACGGATAAAGCATATGAAACACGTATGCAATGAGTACACAATGGATGCATAGCATTTTCCAACGGATGGCAAGCTTTTTTTTAACGTTTTACATCCTCTTTGCATCCGTAAGTGCAGTGGGACAGAGCCTTAAGCAGATTCTAGTGGTTGGAAGAAGTATTGTGCTTTGTTCCCTTTTCAACTTCTACATGAAACCATATTGTTGACAGTTGGAAGTCTATTTGTCCCTAGGTAAGAAGTATATGCAATATACTGACACAGATTCAGGAAAACTGGCTCCACAAAACAATTACATAAGATCACTTAGTGATAAATAAATAAAAATATTTACTATTAGGACTGCATAGACTGAATCCCAATGCACAGGGCCCTCATGCCACACCTGTTGGCAATTCCTTAAAGGAGTTGCATCTTTTCCTTCATGCAATCCCAGGAAAAGATATATTTGGTTTAAAGACATGCCAATAGATGCAATGTACATACCCAAACAGACTCTAAATTACCTTTTCTCTTTTGAATCCATCTCATTGCATAGCCATATTTGCTAATTGCCAATGGAATACTTCAGATGAATTATATAAGGTAGCTTAGCCAGGCTCCTTTCCCATTAATAAATTGAAATTATGAGTGTCTAAGAAAGTTAGTAATTTGCAGTTCATTATAGTGTTCAAGGACACTCAAACATAAAATATATAAATTAACATATCATTACATCCAACTTGTACAAATTATCTTTGATCATGACAGAACATGCAAACTTTCAAGAACACGAGGAAAAGCAAAAAAAACAATGAAATAATGGTTTATTCATGGCTATTAGCCGAGAGGCTCAACATACACCTCCTGGGTGGGTGGTGTGTTCCATTAGTGCCCTCTGCTATTATAATTTTTTTGTAAGAATTGGGTCATCATCAAGAGTGAATTCATTTCTATATAATGTGAAAGGTTGTTTTTTGTAAGAATTGGGTCATCATCAAGAGTGAATTCATTTCTATATAATGTGAAAGGTTGTTGCTTTAAAAACTTGAATGAAAGCAAAAAACTGAATAATATCACATTATAAAATTATGCATTATTGAAAATTGGCAACTTAAACCTCACCTGAAATATATAAAGGGAAAGTCAGTTGGAGAAAGATATTTTCATACAGTCTCTCTGCATTCTTCCAAAATCAGCTCTTCACCTCTGTGACCCCATGCCCTTGTCTTCCTTTAACAGCTGAACTAGTTTATTTTGGCCTCAACTACAATGTTTTCAGAATCATACTAAAAAGCTACCCATTTGCAATACCAAATCTCTGCAGTGTTTGTATTGTAAGTCATTTTCCCATTACTAAGTACTTTACATTGTGCTTTACATTGTTCCTATCATGCTCCTTGAGAAATTCAGCTGCAGAGTGCCTGTCTTTGGAGCTTTGTGTATCCCCTTCATAAAGTAGGACCTACTCATTTGAGAAGAACAAGAACCAGCTGACAAATACACACAGCAGGAAGCATAAATGTTGTTGAAGCATCAATTGAATGCTGTTCCTTATGCTCCTGTTAGGAAGAATTTATTGGCACAGCATTTTGTTGTTAATAGTAATGAAGATGATCAGAGAGATTGGCTTCAAACTGATTTTGCGTAATGGAGAGTAGTAACAATAGTATGTGGATTCTATTGTGGGTGAAGGAAAATAAATCTTTGATTCTCCTTTGAAAAACAGTTTGAGGAACCTTCTTCCTTAAAGCCCATGTCACACTGCACCAACGGATGGAAAGAGGACGTAAAACAGAGAAGAACACTTGCCATCTGTTGGTTAATGCGATGCTTCCGTTTTGTACTCACTGCGTCCGTTTTTCTTCCTCTCTATCCGTCCAGCATCCGTCAACTGAGGTTCCATCCGCTCAAAAAGTTTTGAGCTGCTCAAAACTTTTTGAGCGGAAAATATATCCAACGCGTCCGTTCTGCATCCACAATGCATACGGGGAACATCTGTTCTGCATCCGTCGGCATCCATTATGCGTCCACTACATCAGCTAGGCATCCGCTGTGCATCCGCGCAACTCAAATCCGCTCCAGCAGAAAGCGGACACAGGGAGGAAGCGGAACGGACACGGAACGGACGCGCAGCATTAGTAGCATGGACGGAGAAAGGATGAAAGCGGATGCAGCTCGCAAACAAAGCATTTAAAATGGAAAAAAACGTTCGCAGAGGGGACCTATCTCGGATATTAAGGATGTCTAGAGGATGCCTAGAGGATGCAAAAGGACACATAGGGGAAAACCTATATTGCCTATAAAAAGGGGGAGCAACTCACCTGGATATCACTTTCAGACCAGCAGCCCAGCTGTGCAGACCTCTGCAGCCTTGCTCTTGCTCTTCCTCTTCCACAGCATCCAGTCATGTCCACCATGGATCGTAACACAGTCCTTTTGGTAGCCACCTTCGTTCTGCAACAGTGCGAAGCCATCTACAGGCTCTTTCAACTCTACTATGGGAAGAAAAGGAGGTGGCCAAGAAGCGTCTGAGTCCGAAGATGGATCGGGAGAAGAGCAGAGTACGGACTGTACAACAAGCTGATGGTGGAGCATAGGAACGAAGACCCTTGTGCATTCCAGAACTTCATGAGGATGCCTCCAGCCATGTTTGACGAAGTTGTGCAGCGGCTGACACCCAAGTTGACCAAGCAGAGCACCAACTTCCGGCCCAGCCTGGACCCTGGGCTCAAGGTGGCACTGACTCTGCACCACCTGGCCTCAGGGACCACCTACAGGAGCATGCAGTACAGCTGGAGGGTGCCACACAACACCATCAGCATTGTGGTCAGAGAAGTGGTGCAGGCCATCATCGAAGAATACCTGGAGGAGCTCTTCCAGTGCCCCTCCACTGAAGAAGGATGGAAGAAAGTTGCAGAGGAGTGGTATCAGAAGTGGATTTTCCCCCACACCGTTGGAGCCATAGATGGCAAGCACGTGGCCTGCAAAGCTCCAGCCAAGTCGGGGTCCACTTATTTCAACTACAAGGGCTTCTTCAGCATCGTCCTCTTCGCCATGGTCGATGCTGACTACAAGTTCATGTACATCGATGCTTCAGGCAACGGCTCATCTTCAGATGCCCAGGTATCCAATGCCAGTGACCTCAAGGAGGGGCTGGAAGGCAACCTCATCATGGGCTTCCCAGATCCAGACCCCCTACCCAACGACACACAAGATGTGCCCTACTTCATCATGGGGGATGATGCCTTCTCCCTCAGAACCTACCTCATGAAGCCCTACACCTCCAGATGCCTCACCCGTGAAGAGAGGATCTTCAACTACAGGCTGTCCAGGGCAAGGTGGGTGGTGGAGAACGCCTTTGGCATCCTGGCCAACAGGTTCCAGGTACTTCTCACCACCATGCAGCATCGCCCAGAGACCGTGAGGAGGATCGTGGAAGCTTGCTGCATCCTGCACAATCTCATGCGCACCCTCTACCCAGTCTTGCAGAACAGGCTCGTGGACATCCAACAAGACAATGGGGACATGGAGCCTGGGGAATGGAGGCAAGGGCGAAACCTGATAGACACTGAGGATGTGCAAGGCCCCAACAGAGCCTCACATGAAGGGAAGAAGCAGCGCAACTCCTGAAACACTGGTGTAACTCCCCAGCTGGAGCGGTGGAGTTGCAAGATAGGATGATAGATGATTAATGGATGCTTCCTTCAGCCTGTCTCATCACACTGATGAGATTAGGCCATGTATGTTGGGTGGGCCTACAATGAACAGGGCATTTAATAAAGAGTTGTGTTTATGTTGACATGTGTGGATCAATGATTACATTAGTATTGAAGGGCCATAGGTGTGGTACCTGGGAGGGTGGACCATACAGGCCCACTATGCTTGCACTGGAGGTTTATCTATCGCCACAGCTATCTCGACCCATCCCACAGATATCCTAACCCATCCCACAGGTATCCCTGCCCACCCCACTACTATCCTTACCCATCCCACAAGCATGCAAAGGCTTAAACCATTTCTAAAAGTTTCCACCAAGACTTTATTTACAAAAATAAATGAAGCAAATGTGTGAAGCAAAGATAATCTTTATTAATAACAAGCTGTAAAAGAAAAATGACCCAAGTCAAGTGTCCAAATAAAGTCTACATGTAGCCACCCACTCTCTGGCACTCTTCTCTTGGTCACTCAGAGGTGTGCCCAGTCTCAGGGGTGAAGGATCAAGGTGCTGTGGAGGTGGCTGCTGCTGGAGTGCTAGTCTGAAGTGCCACTGGGGTGCCTGGCACCGAGAGGACAACAGGTGACAGTGTGTTGAGGAAGCTCTCAGACAGCTGGCTCAGCCCCGTGATTTTGAGAGCTCCTTCCTCCATGCCATGGGGTGTCAGCCCCAGTCCCGATGACAGATGTACTGAGGACGGGCTTGGTTATTTGGTGGAGGAAGGAGCAGTGTAGTGGGGCTGTCTGGTCTGCAGCTGGGTGAGGACTGGCGTGGGTGGCATCGGTGGCAGCAGTGGCGTGGGTGGCATTGATGGCATCAGTGGAACCGGTGGCAATGGTGGCGTCCGATGAATCTGTGCCTGGACTGGGAAGGGCTGCTGCCTGTGCTGCTGGACCTCCTGGTAGCTGTAGCCCTGGTAGCTGAGGGCCTGTGGAAAGCCTTGGAATGGGAGGGACATCACCTGGGGTGGAGGAGCAGACCTGGACTGGGTGGGAGCAGGTTCATCTGGATCTGGAGGGTTGTGAAGCAGATCGGTGATCCTGTCCTTCACCACCTGGTACTGGGGTTCCGCCATGTCCACGAGGGTCTGGTTCACATAGGTGAGGAAGGGCTTGCAGTTGGAGGATGAGGAGTTGGTGTGTACCAGCTGAGAGAGGAGATCTATGCTGCTCCTGATGGTGTCTCTTATCTCCAGCAGGACAGTGTGGCTCTGTCCCTCCTGTCTGGCTCTCTGCCTTTCTGTGGAGGTGGAGGTGGAACTGGGGGTGGATGCGGGTAGGACTGTGGTGGAAGTGCCATGTCCTTTCTCCCACTGCGCCAGGGAGTCCTGCACGCACTCCGCCACAGTTAGAACAGCTGTCCGTGGGTTCTCTGCCATGGGACCCTCCACAGACACCTGCCTGGAGACAGGAGGTGACTCTTGGTCGGAAGAGGACTGGCTCTCAGCAGGCTGCCTGAGAGAGAGGGTTGTGAGAGGGGTTGCTCCTCAGTGGTGGATCTCACCCTCCAGGAAGGTGCACTTGGCCATGATGTAGGTCTCTCTGTCCGTCAGTTTGACCGTGGCCTGGCCAGATTTCTTGAGGTGCAGCTTCCCGTACCAGGTGTACATGTGCTTCCACCAGCCGAGGAGCACCTCCGAAGTGTAGCCCAGGCTCTCCGCCTTGCCTCTCCAAGCAGCCTGCTTCCTTTTGGTGTCCCTGTACAGCCGGTGTCCCTTCTGCCATAGATACTCATTCTCTCTCAGCCACTCCAGCACCTCATCCTCATGTTCCTCCTCGATGGAGTATTGCCTCCCTGTTCTCACATATGCCTCTTCCTGCCTTTGGCAGGACCACATGGGCCCTCATCAGAGGGGCTTCCAGGTTGTAGGGCCTGCTCCTCCACACCACCACCAGCAGCAGCACCAGCAGGACCACCACCACCAGCAGCAGCAGCAGCAGCAGCACCAGGATCATCAGCAGCAGAGTAAGCACCCGCAGCGCCAGCAGCACCAGCAGGACCAAGATCAGCAGCAGCAGCACCAGCAAGACCAGGATCAGCAGCAGCAGAGTAAGCACTAGCAGCGCCAGCAGGACCAGCAGGACCAGGAGCATGAGCAGGACCAGGAGCACGAGCAGGACCAGGAGCACAAGCAGGACCAGCAGGACCAGCAAGACCAGGAGCACGAGCAGGACCAGCAGGACGAGGAGCAGCTTCCGCAGAGTAAGCACCAGCAGAAGCATCACCGCCAGAAGCAGCTTCAGCAGAGTAAGCACCAGCAGAAGCACCACCGCCATAAGCAGCATCAGCAGCTCCTCCAGAAGCAGCATCAGCAGAAGCACCACCGCCAGAAGCATCATCATCAGCTCCTCCAGAAGCAGAAGCAGCAGAAGCCACAGCCCCAGAAGAGTGAGCCCGTGCTACAGAAGCTCCAGCAGAAGCAGAGTGAGGGCCAGGGGGTGGGAGGGTGGCCCTGTCCCTCTTGCCAGGGCTGGCAGCAGATGGCTGAGGCTTTCTCTTCTTTCCCATGGTTGTGGGGTTGCTGGCTGGCAGGCAGGCAGGTAGGCTGGCAGGCAGGCAGCAAGGCTGGCAGGCAGGCTGGCATGGAGGCTGGCAGGGAGGCTGGCAGGCAGGCTGGCAGGCAGGCAGCAAGGCTGGCAGGCAGGCTGGCAGGCAGGCAGCAAGGCTGGCAGGCAGGCTGGCAGGAAGGCAGGCAGCAAGGCTGGCAGCAAGGCTGGCAGGCAGGGCAGGCTGGCAAGGCAGTTGATGTGTCTGGAAGCAGGTCTTTCCTCTGAATGTTGACCTGCTTGGGAGCTGCTTCCCTTTATATCCATGGGGCTGACGCAATGCATCCTCCCCGCATGCGCAGTGAATGCTAGGCATCCGCTAGGCTTCCGCTAGGCTTCCGCTCTGCATCCGCTTCATCCGCTAGGCTTCTGCTGTGCATCCGCTTCATCCGCTCGGCGTCCGCTCTGCATCCGCTGTATCCGTTCTGCGTCCGCTTTGTTGTGGCCCCCCCAGAAGCCTTGCGGATGTGCCATCCGTTCTGCATCCGCTTCATCCGCTAGGCTTCTGCTGTGCATCCGCTTCATCCGCTCGGCGTCCGCTCTGCATCCGCTGTATCCGTTCTGCGTCCGCTTTGTTGCGGCCCCCCCAGAAGCCTTGCGGATGTGCCATCCGCTCTCATCTGCTTCCATCCGCTAGGCTTCCATGGAGCATCCGCTTTCCATCTCCCCTGCGTCCTCCCCCCTGTCCGTTCCTTTCCGTGTTGTCCGCTCTGGTTATGCAAATTTTTGCCCCTTTTGAGAGCGGATAACAACGGATGGAACATTTTTCTTGTCTGCTGTGTCCTTTTTACAAACGTTTTGCATCCGTCGGCCAGTGTGACAGGGCCTTAAAGAAGCTGTTGCCCCATTATGATTCTGATTGGCAGTATAAAATTTAGAAAAGCTGCCTAGAATTGCTCCAAACAGTGAGATGAGTTGTATATATATTTAAATAAAAATATCAGGAACTCTTAATAGAGTTTTAAATATTTAGTGATGCATCTGTATAATCTGTAATTCTGAATAAGTTATGATTTTATCTAAACAGTTCAAATAGATTAGAGGTTGTGTGTTACAGTAATTAAAGAAGTGAAACATGAGTTTTAGAGTCTGCAAAATAGTTTTCTAATAGTATTTATATGCCAATTTTCTTACACATAGTACAGCTTTTATGTTGAGAAGGCATCTTTTTAATTTCTCTTTAATTTCTTCTTTATTACTTGTTAAAGTAACTGCCTAAGCATAGGAGTGACAACTCCAATGTAGGAAGCTTAATCATTCTGGAGAAAATTTCAGATAAAAAGTGGTCCATGTAATTTGTTAGCATAAAAAGCCTTGCATCATGACAGCCTTAAAGCAAATTGTGATATGAATACAGTTAAGTGCTTTTGTTCTCATGTTTATGCCAACCTCACCACCTGCATGTTTTCATTTCTTAATAGAAACAGCTTTGAAAATTACTTTGAGGATGAATATTTTTAGCTTTATTAACTTCCATTCAACTCTGAAATGAAGCTTATATTTCACCGTATTTGAATTGTTTCTTGTTTTGTCACAAGCTAACCCAGCTGTACTAAGTTCACTTATAAGAATAAAAACAAGCATGCCTGAAGTAAAACTTGTATTATGATCAAGGGTGAGCAGGAAAAACTATTAGCAAAATGCCATACTTCTTATAGTTGAGGCTTTTTATAATCCCAGAGAGTGTGGCTTCTGTTATGATTTGAGTTCCAATTAGCTGAAAAATCAACAGTTGTGACCTGTTTCTTCCAATCCATCAGAAAAAAAGGCCTAACAGAAAGACTGAACCTCTGGTGACAATGCTGTCTGTGAGAAGAAAATTTAAAAATGAACTTCTTCAAAGCTCTAAATTGGTGTAATATTAATATTCCTGAACTATTATACAAGTAGTCCTTGACTTACAACAACTGGAACTGGAGGTGGTAGTGAATTACCAAGTGAGGTGGTAGAGAAGTGACTCATGTCTAAATGTACAATATTTTTCACTGTGATCATTATATTAATCATGTGGTTAAATGAAACCTGCTTCCCTCATTGACATGATTTGTCAGAAGCCAGCTGGAAAAATTGCGAATGGCAATCATCTCACCCCAGGATATTGTATTACATGCCACTTGCCAAATGACCTAATTTTAATCATATGAGTATAGGGAGATTGTAATGGTCATAAATATGAGGACCAGTTATAAGTCACTTTTTTCAGCACTAAATGGTTGCTAAATTAAGTCATTATCATTACATCAATATTTACCGACATACCAACATAACTGAAATATTTAATAAAATACTCCCATTGTCTTATTTGGGAATAAATTCAAAAATAAAAATGTTTATATGATTTACTATTATAAAAGTTTAGTCTGAGTTAAAATAACCAGCCAAGATGCTCACTTGCAGCACTGTAGACATCCTGTTTCAGAGCAGCATAGTCTTTCCATTTCACACTCTGCAGTGTTTAAATAATCACATTTCACACTTTGTTGACTGTAGCTTCAGTTGCATGATTGAAATAAATTGCCAGCTTGTAAACCCACAGAACTATCTGCTCAATGTTAATTGAAGTACTATTCTTTAACAAACCAGAGCTATTAATGTTGATAATATAAAATCTATGGTTTTGGGAAATATGAATACTGAACTCAAAAGTGGTATCATAGCCTCTAATTATGTAAGTTCTATTAATAGGGAAAAGAAGTCTTAAGATATTGGTTATCAGAGAGGGGTATTAACCGGTTTCTATTTTACATGATCGTGTGCATGATTTCATGTTTCATTCACTCTAACAAAAATAGAAATAAATGGATAAAAATGCCAAATTTGGCTGACTGGGCAACCAACTATAACAATGTACAATCAATCAATATTAATAATTGAAACCCGACTATGTTAACTCAGGGGCGAAATTCAACCACCTCAGCCCACCTCGGAAGAGGTGGTAGGGACAATTTGAATTGGTAAAAAATTGCCCCTGGTTGCTATTACTATTTTACCAAGTATACCAAGCCACGCCCACAGAGTGGTAGGGAAAAAAATTGAATTTCACCCCTGGTTAGCATCCCTTCACTTCTCTTTCAATCATTACTTGATGAATTCATCTGTAATACTATTGGAAACATTACGGGATTTTTTCTCAATTAGATGCTTCTGGATAATTCAAATCTAAACTCTCGCAATCCTCAACTAGCACTTATTGGTACTGAAGTTCAGGAGATTTTGTGTTGGGTAAGGCTAGTTTAGAAAAATCATTGGTATGAATCACTGGCTGTGAGTTTCTGAATTTGTACATTCCTTTTTTCCTAATATTGATACTTAGATATATAATAGATAGTTGTTTAAATAACTCTTGTTCATTGAAATGTGGAAAGTACAATGACATGCTTCTTTTGAACATTCCTTTATTAATTGATAATTATGCTCTAGGAAGCATGAGACCAAATTGATTGATGTTGTCATTATAGAAAACATAAAAGAATTGTCATATATTATATCTTTTAGAGCTTTCAAGCACAATCAAATTGTTGGTTTGTAATATATTTAATATATGATTAACATTTGCAAATTTTAATATATTAATATTTTTATCACAATATAAAGCAAAGAAAGTAAGATGATGTCAAGCCTTACTTGATTTATTTAAACTCAGGATTAATCATGACAGCCATTAAGAATTGATTCATGTGCAATTTTCAAATCAATATTGACTTCCTAGGGATCAATGAGCCAATAACAATGAACCAGAATAATGTGATGATCTCACTCTATTCAACTGAGATGTATTATTTGTCAGTAGGAGCCATATATTCTCCCTAAAAAAATTAATGTAAATACCAAAAAGCTTTTATTTCAATTTCCTGCTGATAGCAAAAAGACATCTGAGAGATGACTATACATCTACCTCTCTGTTTAGTCAATTTCCTCTGGTCCTGTCTACATGACATGGACAATTGATGAGCCCCCTCCTAGTCAATACTCAAAGATGCTGGGAGAAATTCATTTCATATCATTCTATCCCTTTTGCCTCCAAAATGTTTTTTAAAAACACAATTGCCCATTTAGTATTAGCATTACTGTAGAAGCTATTTAGCTAGTTGGTTTTGGTCCTTTTTTCCACCACTTGTGTGGCTGCAGTGTATATGTGTCTGCATGTGAAAAAAGGAGGAAGAAAATACTGCCCTGACAAGTGATGGACTGCCTTGAGAACCAGTTTTTGCATGTTCTCTACATGTTTTTGTTAGTTGCAAAGTCATGTCAAACCAATCACAACCCCATGGACAAAGTTCCTCCAGACCTTCCTGTCCTCTACCATCCCCCAGAGTCCATTTAAGCTCAATACCAGTGTTTCTTAATTTTGTCAATTTTAACATATGTGGACTTCAATTCCCAAGCCTGCTCCTAAGGAATTCTGGGATGGATGGATGATTAAAGGTTCCAAGTAGTTCTCACAACATGGGAGTAATTAGCTGAACTTCAGGCAAGACTGGGTCACATAATGTTGATCCTTACCCACATCAGAGTTTATGTACCCTGCAAATAGGACCAATATGCCTGTTTCATTTGTGCTTTTCAGACTAGTAGTAGGTTTTTTATGATGGGTCTGGAGTCTGTTATCTCAAAGCAAGAATGAAAAGGGCACTGTTCTCTTCTACACCACCAGGTCTAGTTACTGACATTATTTAATTCCATGGCACCATCATTACCGAAGATTTGGTAAGTAATTCTTCTGTCTGACTTGTGAAGGTATAAAGCAGTTAAAGGCCCTGTCACACTGCCCAAGGGATGCAAAACGTTAGTAAAAAGGACACAACAGACGAGAAAAATGTTCCATCCGTTGTTATCCGCTCTCAAAAGGGGCAAAAATTTGCATAACCAGAGCGGATAACACGGAAAGGAACGGACGCGGGGAGGACGCAGAGCGGATGGAAAGCGGATGCAGAATGGAAGTCCAGCGGATGGAAGCGGATGGGAGCAGATGGCATATCCACTAGGCTTCTGGGGGGGCTCAGCAAAGCAGACGCGGAATGGATACAGCGGATGCAGAGTGGATGCCGAGCGGATGAAACGGATGCACAGCGGATGAAGCGGATGCACAGCGGAAGCCTAGCGGATGCACAGCGGAAGCCGAACGGATGCTGAGCATTAATTGCGCATGCAGGGGGGATGCATTGCGTAAGCCCCGCAGATATAAAGGGAAGCAGCTCCCAAGCTGGTCACCATTCTGAGGAAAGACCTGCTGCCGAATACATCGAGTCCTTGCCTGCCCTGCCTGCATGCCTGCCTGCAAGCCTTGCTGCCAGCCTGCCTCCAAGCCTGCCTCCCAGCCTCCCTGCCAGCCTTGCTCTCTGCCTGCCTGCCAGCCTTGCTGCCAGCCTGCCTTCCAGCCTCCCTGCCAGCCAGTCTGCCTGCCAGCCTTGGTGCCTGCACTGCCTGCCTGCCTTCTTGCCAGGCTTCCTGCCAGCCTTCGTGCTTGCCTGCCTGCCAGCCTTGGTGCCAGGCTTCCTGCAAGTCTTGGTGCCTGCCAACCTCCCTGCCAGCCAGCAACCCCACAACCATGGGAAGAAGTGAAAGCCTCAGCAACCTGCCACCATCCCTGGCAAGAGGGACAGGGCCATCCTCCCACCCCCTGGCCCTGACTCTGCTTCTGCTGGGGCTTCTGCTGCTCGGGCTCGCTCTTCTGGTGCTGGAGCTTCTGCTGGTGCTGCTCCTGGCGGTGGTGCTTCTGCTGGTGCTTACTCTGCTGAAGCTGCTCCTGGCGGTGGTGCTTCTGCTGGTGCTTACTCTGCTGAAGCTGCTCCTGGCGGTGGTGCTTCTGCTCATGCTTACTCTGCTGAAGCTGCTCCTGGCGGTGGTGCTTCTCCTGGCGGTGGTGCTTCTACTGCTGCATACTCTGCTGAAGCTGCTCCTCGTCCTGTTGGTCCTGCTCGTGCTCCTGGACTTGCTCGTCCTGCTCGTGCTCCTAGTCCTGCTCGTGCTCCTGGTCTTGCTGGCACTGCTGGTGCTTACTCTGCTGATGATGATCCTGGTCCTGCTGGTGCTGGTGCTGGTGCTGGTGCTGCTGCTGATGATGATGATGATCCTGCTGGTGCTGATGATCCTGCTGCTGCTGCTGCTACTGCTGCTGATAATGATATGATCTGCTGGTGATAATGAGGATGATGAGGATGATGATCCTGCTGGTGCTGCTGCTGGTGGTGGTGTGGAGGAGCAGCCCCTACTACCTGGGAGCCCCTCTGTTGAGGGCCCATCTGGTCCTGCCAAAGGGAGGAAGAGGCGTATGCGACAACGGAAGAGGAGGCAATACTCCATTGAGGAGGAACACGAGGATGAGGAACTGGAGTGGCTGAGAGAGAATGACTATCTGTGGCGGAAGGGACACTGGCTGTACAGGGACACCAAAAGGATGCAGGCTGCTTGGAGAGAGAAGGCGGAGAGCATGGGCTACACTTCGGAGGTGCTCCTCGGCTGGTGGAAGCACATGCACACCTGGTACAGGAAGCTGCACCTGAAGAAATCTGGCCAGGCCACGGTTAAGCTGACAGACAGAGAGACCTACGTCATGGCCAGGTGCAGCTTGCTGGCGGGTGAGATCCGCCACCGAGGAGCACCAGCAGCCCCTCTCACTACCCTCTCTCTCCGGCAGCCTACTGAGAGCCAGTCCTCTTCCGGCCGAGAGTCAGTTCCTGTCTCCAGGCAGGTTTCTGTGGAGCGTGCCATGGCAGAGAACCCGCGGACAGCTGTTGTAACCGTGGTGGAGTGCGTGGACTCCCTGGTGTGGTGGGAGAAAGGAGACGGCGCATCCACTATAGCCCTACCCGCATCCACCCCCAGCTCCACCTCCACAGAAAGGCAGAGAGCCAGACAGCAGGAGGGGCAGAGCCACACTGTCCTGCTGGAGATCAGGGACACCATCCGCACCAGCATAGATCTCCTCTCTCAGCTGGTCCACACCGACTCCTCATCCTCCAACCGCAAGCCCTTCCTCACCTCTGTCAACCAGACCCTCATGGACATGGCGGAACTCCAGTACCAGGTGGTGAAGGACCGGATCACCGAGCTGCTTCACAACCTTCCAGATCCAGAGGAACCTGCTCCCACCCAGTCCAGGTCTGCTCCTCCACCCCAGGTGATGTCCCTCCCATTCCAAGGCTTTCCACAGGCCCTCAGCTACCAGGGCTACAGCTACCAGGAGGTCCAGCAGCACAGGCAGCAGCCCTTCCCAGTCCAGGCACAGAGTCATCGGATGGCACCGTTGCCACCGGTTCCACTGATGCCACCGATGCCACCCAGGACACTGATGCCACCGACGCCAATGATGCCACCCACGACACTGATGCCACCCATGCCAACGATGCCACCCACGACACTGATGCCACCAACGCCAGTCCTCACCGAGCTGCAGACCAGACAGCCCCTGTTCCTTCCTCCACCCCACAGCCAAGCCCGGCCTCAGTACATCTGTTGTTGGTACTGGGGCTCACACTCCATGGCATGGAGGAAGGAGCTCTCAACATCACGGGTCTGAGCCAGCTGTCCGAGAGCTTTCTCAACACACCGTCACCTGTTGTCCTCTTGGGGCCAGGCACCCCAGTGGGGCTTCAGACCAGCACTCCAGCACCAGCCACCTGCACAGCACCTGGTTCCTTCACCCGAGACTGGGCACACCTCTGAGTGACCAAGAGGAGTGCCAGAGACTGGCTGGCTGGCTACCTGTGGACTTTATTTGGACACTTGACTTGGGTCATTTTTCTTTTACAGCTTTTTGTTCAATAAAGTTTATCTTTGATTCACACACTTGTTTCATTTCTTTTTTTTTAATAAAGTCTTGGTGGAAACTTTTAGAATTAGTTTAAGCCTTTGCATGCTTGTGGGATGGGTTAAGATAGCAGTGGGGTGGGCAGGGAGACCTGTGGGATGGGCAGGGATACCTTTGGGATGGGTAATAGCTGTGGGATAGATAAACCTCCAGTGCAAGCATAGTGGGACTGTATGGTCCACCCTCCCAGGTACCACACTTATGGCCCTTTATTATCAATAATAATGTAATAATCATCCACCATGTCAACACAAACACAACTCTTTATTAAATGCCCTGTTCATTGTAGGGCCACTCAACATACATGGCCCAATCTCATCAGTGTGATGAGACAGGCTGAAGGAAGCATCCATTAAGCATCTATCATCCTTTCTTGCCACTCCACCGCTCCAGCTGGGGAGTTGCACCAGTGTTTCAGGAGGTTGCACTGCTTCTTCCCTTCACGTGAGGCTCTGTTGGGGTCTTGCACATCCTCAGTGTCTATCAGGTTTCTTGCCTCCATGCCTCCATTCCCTAGGCTCCATGTCCCCATTGCCTTGTTGGAGGTCCACAAGCCTGTTCTGCAAGACTGGGTAGCGGGTGCACATGAGATTGTGCAGGATGCAGCAAACTTCCACAATCCTCCTCACAGTCTCTGGGCGATGCTGCATGGTGGTGAGAAGTACCTGGAACCTGTTGGCCAGGATGCCAAAGGCGTTCTCCACCACCCGCCTTGCCCTGGACAGCCTGTAGTTGAAGATCCTCTCTTCACGGGTGAGGAATCTGGGGGTGTAGGGCTTCATGAGGTAGGTTCTGAGGGAGAAGGCGTCATCCCCCACGATGAAGTAGGGCACATCTTGCGTGTCGTTGGGCAGGGGGTCTGGATCTGGGAAGCCCACGATGAGGTTGCATTCCAGCCCCTCCTTGAGGTCCCTGGCATTGTATACCTGGGCATCTGAACATGAGCCGTTGCCTGAAGCATCGATGTATATGAACTTGTAGTCAGCATCGACCATGGCGAAGAGGATGATGCTGAAGAAGCCCTTGTAATTGAAATAAGTGGACCCCGACTTGGCTGGAGCTTTGCAGGCCATGTGCTTGCCATCAATGGCTCCAACGGTGTGGGGGAAGTTCCACTTCTGATATCACTGCTCTGCAACTTTCTTCCAGCCTTCTTCAGTGGAGGGGCACTGGAGGAGCTCCTCCAGGTATTCTTCGATGATGGCCTGCACCACTTCTCTGACCACAATGCTGATGGTGTTGTGTGGCACCCTCCAGCCGTACTGCATGCTCCTGTAGGTGGTCCCTGAGGCCAGGTGGCGCAGAGTGAGTGCCACCTTGAGCCCAGGTTCCAGGCTGGGCCGGAAGTTGGTGTTTGCCTTGGTCAACCTGGGTGTCAGCCGCTGCACAACTTCGTCAAACATGGCTGAAGGCATCCTCATGAAGTTCTGGAATGCACGAGTGTCTTCGTTCCTGAGCTCCACCATCAGCTTGTTGTACAGTCCATACTCTGCTCTTCTCCCCATCCATCTTCGGACCCAGACGCTTCTTGGCCGCCTCTTTTTCTTCCCGTAATAGAGTTCACAAAGCCTGTAGATGGCTTTGCACTGTTGCAGAATGATGGTGGCTGCCAAAAGGACTTTGTTACGATTCACGGTGGACATGACTGGATGCTGTGGAAGAGCAAGAGTCAGATGAAGGCTGCAGAGGTCTGCACAGCTGGGCTGTTGGTCTGAAAGTGAGATCCAGATGAGTTGCTCCCCCTTTTTATAGGCAGTATAGGTTTTCCCCTATGTGTCCCTTTGCATCCTCTCGGCATCCTCTAGACATCCTTAATATCCGAGATAGGTCCCCTCTGCGAACATTTTTTCCATTTTAAATGCTTTGTTTCCATGCTGCATCCGTTCTGCATCCGTTCTGCATACATTCCGCTTCCTCCCTGCGTCCGTTTACCGCTGGAGCGGATGGAGTTGCGCGGATGCGAAGCGGATGCCTAGCAGATATAGATGCGTAACGGATGCAGAACGGATGCCTAGCGTATGCCTTGCGGATGCAGAACAGACGCATTGTATACATTTTCCGCTGAAAAGTTTTGAGCAGTTCAAAACTTTCTGAGCGGATGAAACGTCAATAAACAGATGCTGGATGGTTAGAGAGGATGAAAAATGGACGCAGTGAGTACAGAACGGATACATCGCGTGAACCAATGGTGACAAGTGTTTTCCTCTGTTTTACATCCTCTTTCCATCCGTTGGTGCAGTGTGACAGGGGCTTAAGCAGTAGTGTATACACTTCATATCCCAGTCACATGTGAGATGTATGTTTCAATTGTGTGAGTTGCGACATCACAAGCAACTATATATCATTTCTCTCTCAATAGTATCTTTCAGGAAGCATATTCATTCCTCCGACCAGCAGCACCAGGGTATCCAAACTCACTGTAATCTTACAGTACTACCAAAGTATTTCCAGGCAGCATGTTAATAGTTCCAATCCTCTGTTGTTTTTTACAGGACAAGCAAAATTAAGGTAAAATACTTACAGACTGGCAGTATCTCTGTTCCCCCCCCCAAAAAAAATAAACTGTTCTCCTGTTTACAGAGCCACTATACCCATTCCACAATGCTGTGCTTAACTGAGAAGCATGTGCGGGAAAAGAGCTTTGTTTGTTTGCTTTTTAAGAAATATTAAATATAACTTTAAATATAACTTTTTCAGAAACTGAAATCCCATAGCTCAGCTAATATGTCTTTCTGAAATATAGGCTATAACTGGATGATTCACTTTACTCCTACATTTCCACACCAGCAAAAATCAAATAAGAGTTTATTAACACCACTGAATTCTCAATCCCTGCGTCGGGAAAAAATGAAAAATTTAAAAAGAAATAAATTAAGGCAACAGTTATTGATAAACAGCTAAGGTAGCAGCAGTAGGTAATTCTTGTACCTGGGAGTTATACTTTATTTTTTTTAAATCTTCAGTTATAACCAGTGATGATGTCACTAAAATGGGGGTGTCACTTTTGATGAGATGGATAATTTAAAAATAAACTTTTGTCCCTTAAAAAAATCCTAAAAATTATCCTGAAACAAACAAACTCTGAATATTTTGGCTCCTACTAATTCCAGAAGGCTTCATGCCAAAATGGAGTGCTGGCAAAGTACATGAAGGCTGTGGTTTGCAAATCCCTGTAATGGCAACAAAACTTATTCCAATGTAATGCATATTCCTTCCCAACTAAGTTCCTTGTTGGGAAGAAGAGATTGAAAGTACTTGTTTTGTACTCAATTATAGTTTATTATGTCTGAACTTAAGACAATGTATGTTGAACTGTGATATGTCAAAAATACATTAAATTAAAATTGGGGTCCACATCCTGGCTGGTTAAAATTAATCATAACTTAGTTTTGGACATGGATACCCAAAATAAAAATGAAAGCAACTCTTCATTCTTATAAGAATATGAAACAATAGGAGAGGCTAGCACATGGCCATAAATGCTGTGTACTGTAGGACCTCATCGAAACTGGATAGATTCTTCAATCTTCCTCACCAGCAATCATTATGATACTACTGGCATTATGACACTGTTATATTGGCATTACAACAAAATAAACTTCATCCTCTCTTTTATTTGTGCCTTTCGGTCAGTGTTGATTCCTGGTGACTGCCTGGACAGATCTGTGGAGTTTTCTTGACAAAGGTTTTGTTGTTGTTGTTGTTATTGCTTCTTTCCTAGGGCTGAGAATGAGTAATTAGCCCAAAGCCACCTGGCAGGATTCATGTTAAAAACAGCACTAGAATTCACAGTCTCCCAGTTTCTAGCCTGATTGCTTCATTGCTACGCCAAACTGCCTTCCATTTATTCCCTAACATAATTATATGAGCATATATTGTAACTGTCTTCTGCCTTATTTATTTTCAGGCTTTCCGCCATATAACTCAAGGGCAATACCCAATTTCCTGCCTTTTTCCTCTAGTTATGGAAATTACTCATGAAACAGGTGTTTGGAATTCAGAATTTTAATTTTAAAACTTATGGTTCCATGAGAACTTAACAGGTTCTATGAGATTAAAAAAACTTGAATGAAGCAAATTTTATTTCCCCCCTTTTATTGTGTTGCTTGATACATTTGACTTCAACTCAAACTTTAATGCATCAATATTTGTATGATTAAAATTATTAAGATTCTATTATTTAAAAAGTGTACTTTTTTTAAAACTACAGGTAATCCTCAATTTACAACAGCTCATTTATTGACCCTTCCAATTTACTATGGCACTGAAAAAAGTTACTTATGAACATTTTTCACTTACAACTGTTGCAGCATCCCCATGGTCACGTAATCAAAATTTGGATGCTTGGCAATTGGTTCATATTTACAATTACAATGTCCCAGGTCACATGATTACTTTTTGTGACCTTCTGACAAGCAAGGTTAATACCAGATTCAATTAACAATTGTGTTACTATGCAGTTGGAAAAGATGGTAAAACAACATATAGACTTAAAACCTGAGATATTCTTGTTAGGGATAATTGATACCTGAAAGTTATAGCAAAGAAAATACATATTTAATTTTTCATGTATTAACTGCAGCTAGAATAGTATTTGCTCAAAACTGGAAAAGTGAAAAGATTCCAGTAGAAGAGAATGTGATGAAGAAAATATTAGAATGTGCAGAAATGAATAGGTTAAATGGCAATTAAACGGAAAAAAAAAACAGAATATTATATGACATGGGAATCATTTTATCAATGGTTGGAAAAGAAAAATGGAAATTAGAAATTAAATATATGAACATAGATGTGTTATATATAAAACACGTATAAATATAGAGCGGAAGGAGTTAAGAAGGGGATGGTTACAACGATATATCTTATCGTATATCTTATCAAAATAAGAATGCAGTGTAATTATTGTTGTTATGTTAAGGAAATTGTATTAACCACAAATAATATGGCACAAGATATTTGTACCCAGACGACACACTGTGTAAAGAACAGATTGAATGTTTGTAAAAATAAAATAAAAAATTTAATAAAAAAAACAATCGTGTTACTAATTTAGCTACTGCAAGTGATTCACTTAATAACTGGGACAAAACTCTCCGAAAAATTGTCTTGCTTAGCAACAGAAATTTTGGATTCAATTATGGCTGAAAATCAAGAACTACCTATAAAAGTTCTATCAAACATAGCCAGCTTTCTACCATTAGAATTTTGTCTTTGGATCAGAGATTCTGGGGATTTGTTTTTGTTTATTAACAGATTATTGGCTTGAAAAAGTTTGAAACCTCTGCTCAAGGCAACAAAACAAACTGGCCAAAGATTTTTTTATAAAAAATAAAAAACCTAATAAAAACTTAATAAAAACCTTCATCATGGCATTTTGGTAAGCTTGATCCATGGATGGATGGTTAATGGGTCTACATCAAGTTGGAAAACAGTATCCATACAGGGCTCTCTCATGAGCCCAGCAATAGACCAGAGTTTATCTGTTCTCATTCTCTAGAGTTGTTAAGACTGAACAGATACCTCTTGAGAATGATTTGATTCATTTTGTGCACATTGCAGAGAGTTTTGTTTAGAGATATTTTGTGTCTTCAACTACCATTTCTAAGTCTGCAGTTCTCGGCATTGGCACTGAAAGACATCTGGGGTTTTTTAAGCTAATCCTTTAGAATTTGAACCCTATTATCACTTCAATGAAAGATGACCAGGAAACCCTGCAACTTTAGTGTATTCTGGTAACTATAAAGAACATCCAATATTGACAGACCACTTTTGTATTGTTGCTATGAAAACTGTATGGGCATGCTTGTGAAGCCTCTTGAGACAATCAAGTCTCAAATAAGTCTCTTACCTTTATGCCAATTGGGCTCAAGTCTCTAAAAACAGAATGAAAAACAAGCATTTACTTTTCTCCTGAGATGAAGGATGATTATTTCAAAAAAAGCCAAATTAGATGAAGGAGACTATAAGAAATTTAAACACATAAACTCACAAAAAAGCTATTCAGTGTCTCGTATGTGATAAGCAATAAAAACTTGGCACACAAAGGTAAGAAAAAGATAAGAACACCTTAATGTTTATGTAGAAAAGAACATTATAATTACTGTTTTAATGGTAATGAGAAAAATCATTCTAATATATTTTCTATTCAATTATTTATACCAATCAAAATTTCTTACTCATTTACATCAGTTTAGTTACACCCAACTTACTGGTCAACTATAGTTGTAACTAACTATAGTTATTTCGGCCTTTATAGATGTGACAACTATCAGCTATATAGAACACTTTCCAACTCTGTTATTTTGTATTCTGTATCTACTATTCATAGGCATTGAAGTAGTAAAATCTATGGCCATCTTATTTTTCCTTAGTAACTTATTTTCTTTTCATTTCTCTTTTATCGTTCATGTTATTTACCGAATTAGTGAACAAAGTAATGTTTTAGACTAGTCCATATCTGTAAACACTGCCACAAGCTTTCATATATTTTTGCATGTCCACTAAGATTAATATGAATTATTTTAGTTTAAAAATGAAACTGATTGCCCCCCAGAAACACAATTCTATTTATGCTATTACAGCATAGGTAAGACAAGGAAACTCAAATATGTAAAACAATCTTTTCAGCCCTCATTTGGAATTAATGTGAAAACTGTTCAGAATTCTATATTCAAAATACATTAATTCAGAACTCCCAATATTAACCTAACATTGTTTCTTAAAGAATAGATCTCACAATGAACTTGGATAATGCCTTTTGTAAGAATATAGTATCTACCATTATTTTTGGGAGGGAAGAGAAATATTAAAATTTGAGTGTTATTCTTACCCTTCTAGGTTCTATGTCCTGACAAGCAATTGTATAGTCCTTCTAAAAATGTTGGCATACTTTCAATGCTTTTCTGTGCCTATCACAATTCTTACTCTCAATCATCATCAGCAACCTTATAACAACACTGGGATAAAAAAAAAAAAACCCAATGTAGCAACATCAACAGTAATACTCACAGGATCCCCAATGATCCTTTTGTCATTGTAATTGTGCAGATTTATAGTGGGGCCATTGTAGTTTCTGGTTAGGACCAGCCCCTAACATGTGTTCATTTGATCAGTGCACACATAAGGAGCCTCTGTCTATCCTGTACTCTTTGTTTATCTGATACATGTGCACTGTTGGCTTTGATTGTGCAAGGATAAATGAGTCGTGACTAGCTGTGGCAATAAATTGAGTGCTTTATATTTGCTAATAAAGTTAGCTGTGCTTCTCATGGTCTTGGATTATATGTCGAGATATCACAGAGCAATGGGTTTATATCTTGCAAAGACTCTATTTCTGCAATCTTATCCAACATTTCTTGTAAAGGTACAGTAAAATAAATATTAAACGGAAACATTATTTCCTTATATTGCAAAATGAGGAAGATTATTTTGAAGTCAAGATTGCATGGACTCTCCCTATCTCACAGAATTCAAAGTACGGGAGAGTTTGCTTGGCAGTTCAGTCAAGAAGTCAATTGCTTCACAGAATCAGATCTATAGGCTTCAAAGTGCTGTCTTCTCTTTTGCAGGCATGTTACAGGATTATTAAATCTGAACTACAAAATCTGAAAAATTGCTGGACAGCAACAAGAAATTACTTATCTGTAATTCTACCTCTTTATTCCCATTCAATGAATGCCTGAGTTTGCCCAAACTCACAGTTTTAGCATTCACTTTGAGAAGAATACAGATTAATATAATTCTTTTATTTCTTTTCTTCTTCAGGCATGTTTGGCACTTTTGCTGACAATGTTTTACAGGAACTATTTTGTTTTGTGAGTTTTTCCATCTGCAATTAAAGAGGCTACAACATAATAAATCTGGGTAAGAAAAAGAAAAAAATGTAGGAAGATCTAAATATGCATCAAGTATTTTGTACACAATGTTTTCCTATTTAAGATAATTGGAGGACAAATAAGAGCAGCACAACAATGTGAGTGGATAATTCAGCTTTCAAAGTAGTGCTTGTCTCTGTCCAATTAGAGTTCTTGTGTTTCACCAAGTTGCATTGTTAATAATTGTTATTTTGCCCAATGGGCTTCCTGACAATAAGAGAATTTAGTTCTCAGAGAACTATTCACATAGAAATCTATTACCAGAGGTTCTGAATTCCTTGTTACGTTTTTTTAATCATTTGGTCTATTCCATTTCTTTTGTGTTAGAGAACATTAATTAAATGCTCTGCATTATTGCCATATTTTCTTAAAGCATCAAACAGGTATTTAAAAAAAAAACGTTGGTATTCAGTGCTAAACAGGAAAGCAAAGACAAACTACTTGTTTTATTGCCAAAAAAGTCAAATGGATGCATCTCTGAACTCATCAGAAGATAAATTCATCAGAATAACTATTGTTATTGCACAGTGGGTGGACTCATGGATTAAATGGATTCTATTTTCTAGGATTCTAGAGGAATTTAGAATACATTTTAATGTTACTTTTCTGTGAAATGGGTTTTCTTAAACTCTCCAAAATTTGATTGAAATGATTTGTACCTGTTTTTTGCTTAAAATTAATGATTTCTTATACTCACCCTTATTACTTTTTTGCAATAGAAAATATAACTGTTTTTATAAAAGCTGTGCTGCCCATCTGGAAAATGCATCCTGTTATCCATCCTGTACTGAGGCAGAATTTTGATAAGGTCAGTTGAAAAACTACAAAACTATTTAAATCCATGAAAAAGGTGGAGTGGAAAAGTGTATCAGATTTGCTCCATCTAAGAATGGTGGAAAATCTTCAAATCTATAAATTGCTCATATCATGCGCAGGAGTGGCATTACACAACACTAGATATGTTTCCAAAGTTTATAGGGAAGAACACAAGCACCTACCGATCCTCATTGTGCACAGCAGTCCCAACCAGTTGTTGCACAACTGGAAGCCTTGAAGCTTTACTTGGTACCCCAGTAAAAAGAGCATGCGACTAATAAAGCAAATCAAGTCTCCACTTTTGAACTCCAAACATCTAAGATTTTGTAGGGAGCCTATGAAGAGCTTTTTCTACTTAACCAAGGTTTCACCCAAAGCATCTCAGCTAAGTTTGCACCCATGTCAGAGTGCCTCAACTTTTGAGCCATTCTCCCGAGAAGCCAGGATTATTTCATTCCGAGTATAAGTTATCTTTCGAAAGACCAGAAAACAAGACCCTGTTCAAAACTCTTTTCTCTCTGAAAATACATTAAGGGTAAAGGAATATTAGTAACTGGGGGGGACGGGGGGACGACCCACAACAAAGAACATGTTTTTGAGCGATCAAACTGAATCAACAGCTGCGATTCTGCCTCTACCGAGACTAACACCTCTTTCCGAAAAAAAATTGGAATTAGAGTAAGGACTATTGGAAAACTATAAGCTCCTCTGCAGCAAGTAGGCACTGTAGGAGCCAAGTACAACTCCACTTCGATTTTTTCAAACTCAGGCCCGACCTTCCCGTTACTAGGATATTAAAACCGAGAGCAAGAAGGGGGAAAGGTAGTCCAAAACAAACTTCCTCCATGAGCGGCGGCCCTTGAGCCTGTTGCGCTTGCGCAGGCTCTCCTAGGGGAGGTGGCCTAAAAGCCGCTTCAGCCTTTCGGAGCAGAACCTGATACTCCCGCGCAGTTGTTGACAAGAGGCGCGCGCTTGTGGAAAGGAACGAAAGGCGCTTGCGCGGAGAGGCCTAAAACCAGGCAGGAGGGTGGGGAGGAGGAGCGGCGGTCTCGCTTTCGTCTCCTTCTTTGCTCCCTCCTCCCTGCTCAGCGGTGCTAGGGAAGGAGAAAGTAGGACGGGAGTCCCCGTTGGGCTGGGCGCTTTCGGGGGCTGCGCTTGGAAGGGCTGGAGTCTCGGCCGGGAGGGAGGGATCTGAGAAGGAGCTGTTGCTTTCGCCGACGCCGCCTCGGTGAAGCGCCTTCTGTGTTTCCGCCCGGGACGAATCCATTGGTTACAAAATGGCGGACGGGGAGCTGAATGTGGACAGTCTTATCACCAGGCTTCTAGAAGGTGAGTGTTGGCGGGTCGGAGGGAACGCCGAAGGGTGGGCGGGGATCTGCTTCTCCTGACTTGAAAGGCGAGGGGGCATTTTTGGAAGCGCGGGGAGTGAAGTTCTTCCTCGAGGGTGGAAGCGAGGCGGGGGAGCCTGGCGAAGGGCAGCGGGGGGGTGGGGTGCGGGTGCGGAATGCTTCTGAGCGGACACATGTATTCTGGGGGCGGGGGGGGGAGTTGGCCGAGAAGGTGGTCGGATGGCCCTGTTCCTCTTGTGAATGCGCTCTGATGGAAGCCTCCCTAAATTTTTCCGTCGCTTTGTTGGAGCGCGGATTAGGAATATAGCTTTCCTTACTTCGAAGGGCCGTTTTTCGCACACCCGCCGCCTCTCCCGAAGCGAGGCTGAGGGTTCAAAACCTTCCAAATGGGCAAGATCCCCCACCTCCTCAGCGAGCTTTCTCGGAAGCAACCTTCGCGCTCTCCTCCAACCGCCACCACTACTACCACTCGGTTCTTCCAGTTTCTACGACGAGTCCACTAGAAAAGCGCAATATAGGTAAAAAGTAGGAGCCGCTTCTTTAACAACACCACAAAAATAAAAATTGCCGGCTTCTATCTCGCCACACCCGTTAGGTGCTGCCGACCTGAAAAGTAATATGTAGGCCGTGGTAGAGGGGAGTTACCCTTTAATTCAGACTGCTATACACTAATCCCCAAATAATGGGTGGTATTATCTGGCATCCAGCACGTGAAATGGACCTCAGTGCATAAAAACTGAGGCTGTAATCCCAGATGCTTTATAGTACCATACATACATTACAATACTTTTACCGATGTACGGTATTGATAACATTAATCATACTTTTTCTGTTGGTAGTGTGAAACTACCTAAGAATTTCTTTCTATGGTTATCCAATATTTTACTGTACTGAGAAATTGTATTAACTTTTTTTTTTTCACTTTACAGCTACTGAGTATATTTTGAACTAATACTTGACCCTTTTTTACATGCCATGTCATTCACCTAAAAATTCTGCTTTTTGCTTAGATGCTTTTACATTGGATAAAATACTTAAAAGGACTGTACAACATAGAATAAAACTGGTCATTTGAATTTCAACCAAAATATTTACAGTAATTTGTACAGTAAAAAATAAACGTTTCAGTAGAATTTTTTTTTTTACAATATTCACTTTTCTTTATTGCATGATATACTTTAGTGCAATTTAAATCATAGCATATCTATATTGTAGAATTTTGGTGCATTTCTAGTTAATCTTGGTTACTTTCCAACTGGTAGTGATGAGCACAGCCTGTGAGAAAAGGCTTCTGTGCATGAGTCTGCATGGTTAGGAGCCTGCTTTGCAGATGCAATTTTCTATATTCTGTAAGCTGAACTATTTGATATTGAGGTAACAACTTTAGCACCACCTATATTTTGTTATTCTAAATAGTGTTACTTAGAAGCCTAATTCAGCTGTTCTGAGGTTATAGATAGGGATGAGATGCCATCTACTGAGGATAGGCATCATATAGCAAGCACATGATTTAGACATGAGTAGGCTAAGGAAAGCAGAAAAACAGAAGCCATGCTGGCTTTCCACTGCTATGAGAGAAAAGTGATTATATTATCAGGCATGCAGCAGTCTGAAGCAAATTAGAGGATTGGTTTTGGATTGATGTAACAAAATGTGTGTTTTAGGATACTAGTTGTATTTCTTGGATGAAAGGTAAAGTGTCTATATTTAAAATAAAATGTGTAGGTTGTCAGTAGTTACTGCTAACTGAATATACTTAAGAGCAAGATATTTTACCTAACAAAAGATTAGGTATAACAAAAGATGTTATATATAATATATGTAATAACAATAATATATATATAATAACAAAATATGTTATTGTAAGCTTGACTTCGATAAAAAATTTTTTTTCACTTTTTAGAACAGTGAATCTACTTATTTTGTATATTATTACTATTTACATTCATGGCTGAATTTATTTATTGGAAGATGCAGTCTGAGAAATTAGAAAAGTTTTTTTCAAGGAACTCCTTGTGTAAGGGAAACCAATGATGCTTGGATTTGATATTTATTATTGGTATTGTATGGAATGACTTCAATATTTTTTGTTTTACAGTTTTGATTGTCCTATTTTGGAAGAGCACAATAAGACAATATGTTGGGGGGGGGACAGGTAGGTAATAGGGAGGAGCATAATGAGCATATGCAGAGGGAATTCTCTCATAGTTTTAAACTTGAAATACCATGGAATTGTTAAAAGAAAAATTAGGGGAAAAAATAGCTTCATAGTTCATGGTCACAATACATGTCAATAATGACTAAATGGCCTTTAAAAAGTTAAATTCCTTGGAGGGTAGTTTTTTTTAAACAGCTATTAACTGTAATTGGTTTATGTCCTTTTTCTTTTCATGGGCAGTGTTCTTTTGGCCATCATAACAAGACAAAGCTATTGCTTGATTATGGTCTTCCCAGCCCCATTTAATTGATAACCATAAAACTACATGCTGAGCTAGGGAGATTTCTGGTTTGAATCAACAGGGCTATTTTTTAATATATGCTAGATACAACATATGTCCTATACTAGCTTTGTTTTTTTTAATAGTTCTAGGCATAACTACAACAATTGTGTTCAAGGAAAACAGAAAAAAATCCTTTTTCCATTATGCTTTATAGGCTAAATAGCTCAGGCTTGTGTTATTTTTTGAGTCAGAATATTGAGGTGTTTAGATTTTGGTTAGTTTGGTTCTTGAGAGGGGAAATAGAAGAAATGGTGCCTCCCTTGAATTGGTCTAGCTGGCTGTATATTTTATACAAAAGCAAAAAGAACAATTTTGTTTTCACAGTTAATATTAGTGGTTAAACTATACTGGCATTTTTTTAAAATTAGTCTTTCTACTTTCAGAAATTTGTTTCAATTTGATATCAAATAGGAACATAGATTAGGATTCAAATTAGCTGTAATTCTGACTTCTAAAATTATAAATTATTTCATAGTGACTGATGAACTTTTTAAAAGCTTTATTGCCATTTTTGTAAAGTTTGTACAACCTATTGAGCTAATTTAAGAACTAAATATCAACAAGGGCAGTTCATTGAAGTTTCTAGGAAGCAATGCATGACTGCAGGACTCCAAATGCATCATAATTTCCTAAGTCTAGTTTTTTTTAGCTTTCATTATATTTGTTATTCCCACTATTAAGAGGAAATACACTTTTTTGCAGAAAAAACGGCTAAATGTTTTGTACAAATCCAGTGATTATCTGAAATATCTAATACATAGGTTTATAAACTTAATCTGAAATCTTTCATCAACATATGTTTTTCCTGATATGTGAGAAATTAGCTTTGAAAGTAAATTTGTATTTGTTAATAAAATTGCTTATACTTTCAATACCTCTATAGCTTATAGTATTGTAAATATTTAAATGCTGTGTAAAAAACAGAAATCTGCTTTTATGCATGAACTTTTAAAATGGCAAAACTTCCATAATCAAAACAAGTGGTGGATTCTAGTTTAGAAATATTTAGGGGCATTTTTGCAATTACTTCATAATATGATTGATTCAGCATTTTTTAAAAAGAGAATTCCATTTTGTATTGGGGAAGAAGAAGTAGGTGTATAATGTCTTCCAAGTGGACTTAATCTTCCATTTTATTTAGGAGCAACTGGAATTTATTACATACAGTGTTTTGTCTTTAAAACTATCATGTTTTTGAGCAAGGCAGTCAGTTGCTAGTTCAGATTTCCTCTCCCTGTAAATTCTCATAGTGGTACTTAAGTGTTTTCTGTGTCTTAACTCTTCTGAAATATTGGATTTGTAATAAAATAAAAAAGTGAATATATACAGTACACTGAATCTTTTTTTAAAGAAGCCAATTGGGGTTTTTTTTAATCTGCAGAAGAATCAATAGTCTATTATCAAAAGTGACTATTCCTGTCCAATATGTCTGGCCCTGTTATGCTAGTGCAAGATTTTGGTACTTAGTTGTATACAATATTCTCAGAAATACGCTCTGAAAAGAATGAGATGTCTTTAAGAATATCTATGGGGTTGTGTTTTCTTTGTAGTCTTGTGGGTGGGATGAAGAAGCACTTAGCTTTCATTGGAAATACTCCGAAGTATCTAAAAGTATTGAGTAGTACACATGTTTTTCACATTATTTTGCTCAAATTTAGGATTAAGGTATTAGTTTTAAAAATTCTACTTATACAGGGCCCTGCCTGAACAAAACAATTCAGTACCTGCATGAGTTCCACAAAGTAGAATGATTAGCATTTGGAAAAGATAAACCATGGATCTGTGAACATCTAGAAACAAGCAGAGCTATTATTAGGAGCCAACATGGGTTTGTCAAAACAAATCATAGCTTATTGCATTCTTTGACAAAGAGACTGAATTGTTGGACGAGTGAAATGCTGTAGACATAATACTGTTTTTCTCCAACAATATGCTCCCCCCATAGGAAGACCCAACATATTTTCTAGGCATAAAATAAAATTAAGACCCTCCACCCAAATTTAGGCCTATTTTAAAACATGCAAAATTGGGGGGGGGGGAACTTGCCATTATGAGTGCCCCATGGGCAGCCATGCCTCGCCACCAGCCGCTCCTAATGGCCGATCATGGCGGAGGGCTCCCTACCCCTGCCAAGCACCTTTGCTGCAGACCCAGGTATGGTGCTGGTTGCAGGCCAGGTCAGTGGGCGGGCGTCGTGGATGTCCGCCAGCAGCATTTCAGTCGCTTCTCAGGCCTCCGTAGCTTCTACGGTTCCTGCCAGCACTGGCACCTCTTGTCAGTGCTGTCTCCAACAGCAGCATCTGAGTCGCTGCCGCTTTTCCTCCATCCCTGTCCCCTCAACAACAGGGGAAAAAAACATTTTGAGGTACCTGGGAGTGCCGAGCACTGCATTTTTGTTTAATCCTGAGTGGCTGGTTGGGCGTGAGAAGAGCCGAGCGTCTCTACCACTGCTACCCTTGGTGCTCCAGCCTCGGGCTCTGCAAGTTTCCAAAAGTCCCAGTGTGCAGCCTGTTCCTGCATTCCAAGCGTGCCCAGGCCGAGCTGCAGCTGTCCCTCTCTCGCCAGCGCCTTCTCCAACAGTGGCAGCAGCGCCGGGAACCATGGAAGTTACAGAGGTGGCTCCGCCGTCCAAGAAGCGGCTGGACTGCCATTTGTCAGAAATGGTGTAGGGACTCCTGCTTGGGCAGGAGGTTGGACTAGATGACCTATAAGGTCCCTTCCAACTCTGATTATCTGTTATCTGTTATACTTTTCTTGAGCATTTAGTGAAATTCTGCTCAATGTGTATTGTTGGTTTTCTCCTAGATTTGTTTTTTTTTTTGTGGGGGGATGGGGGGTTGCTGGTTAAACTCCAATTTGTTTCGTGTTTTTGAGAAAATAATGTTCTAAAATAGTCTATTTCAATGTTGAATATGGCATTATTATGTAGAGAGATTTTGAATAAGTAACTATTTTTAAATAATGTTGGTTGAAAATCGGAATAGCATGGACAGAATATGGAATGGGAGTCAGTATACTGGACAACAAACATGCATACAGTGGAGTGCAAACTGAAATGAGCTATTGTGACCATGAAGAACGTTCCCAAAAAAGAGAGTTGTTCGTTTCTCTTCGATGTTGGTTCTATCACACCGAGAATATTGCATACAGTTCTGGCTACTTTATTTTAGGAAGGCCATTAATACTGGCATGTTCAGAGGAGTTCAAGATGATGAGGGGCTTTAAGTAAAAACTTACAAAGAAGAGTAGAAAGCATTGGATATTTTTAGCCTGCAGGAGATAAAACTGAAACAGGACAGAAGAGATAGACTTCGTGAGTGTGATTTTAGGAAGCAGGCAAGAAACAGTAGGTTTGAATTGCAAAGAAAGAATTTTTTATTGAATGTCAGGAAAAAATGTAATGGAAAAACTATTAAAATAGGGTAGTGGTGGTTTCTGTTTCATTAGAGGTGTTTAAAGGCTGGAAGGCAGTTTGTCAGGAAGTCATAGTAATGACTTCTTTAGAAATTGTCTTCAGTGAACAAAAACAATAGTAATAAATTTCATCCCAAAAGCTGAACTCACCCAAAGAAGCTTTTTTTCTAAAAAAAATAAAGGATAATTTGATGTCGAAGATGTAGGTTTAAGAGAGAATTACTTAAAAGGAGCACTTTCTGTGAAATGTTTCTAAAATCTATTTTGCAATGTTTTTTTATTGCTATTGTCAGATGGAATCCAATTTGAGAAATTATACTTGACAGTTTCCCTTCAGGTTTGATTTTATGGAAATCTTTTGTTGCCTCTCTGAAATTTAATATTTAAGCTTGTGATAAAAATGCTACCCTCCCCTGAGATGTTTTTTTTTCTTTACTCCTACTTCAGAATATATTAATTTTGGATATGTCAGGTTTTCATTTGAGGACTCACAAACAGTGTGTTGCTTATAAAGCAGATTTTTTGGCTTATTTTCTCTTTTTTCTATAACTAATAGCTCCAATTCAAAAATTAGTCTTTGTGCTATATGTGAGAGAAAAGAATTAAGCCTCTATATTAAATTGCAATTATGAATGGCAATAAAATACAACCTCATCAGTATAAGTATTTATGAAAAGGGCTAATACTGTTAGCAATAAGAACTTCATTGTGAGTGTTTTATAGTAGTACATTAATAATTACGGCTTTTGTTGAAGTAGTTTTTCTTAGATAGATTGGAAAGGTGAGTTGGAGATACTAAGTAACGATAGTTTATGGATATAAAACTTACATTTGAGTATATTTTTTATTTCAACCATTGTATAAACAAGATGATTTTTTTCTGTTGACTGCTGCACACTTTATTTTGATGGGCAAGATTGCATTCATGTAAAACTAAAAAAATACCATATTTTTCTGTGTACAAGGCGCACTCCCCCCCCCCCCAAAGTGGGTGGAAATGTCTGTGCATCTTATACAGCAGATATTGCCAAAATCCCACCCACCCGCTGGCCTCTGCCTCCGAGCAGTTTGCCTCCTTGCAGCAAACAGCCTGGTCAGCTTTAGCACAGCCTGATTTAGCACAAGCAGCTAATTGTTGGTTGGATCTGCTTCCCAATGATTAACTGTTTCAGGCTGCAGGGATCACCATCACCTATTGCCGCCTCTGGGCGGCGGGATCAGAACAGGTGGAAAATGGGAAGCGCAGTGGTGGCAATAAGCAAAGACAATCCCTGCAGCCATGTTTTGTTGGCTATTAGTTATTAAAGATACAGGTAGCCCTTGACTTAAAACAATTGGGACCAGAATTTTCATTGCTAATCAAGATGTTGAGTGAGTCACACCTGACTTTACAACTTTATTTGCCAGGACTGTTAAGTGAATCCATTACTTGTTAAATGAATCATGCAGTTAAGTGAGTCAGGCTTCCCCCATTGACTTTGCTTGTCAGACTGCCTGGGAAGGTTGCAAATGGTGATCACATGATCCTGGGATGCTATAACTGTTGCCAAGCATCTGAATTTTAATCATATGACCATAGGGATGCTGCAGTGGTTGTAAGTGTGAGGACCAGTTGTAAGTTACTTCTACTATGCAGTGAACATTTCATCTGACAACTGTCTGTTTTTCTCAGAGAGAAGTGTGAAGTTCTTTAATTCTGCTATCACATTTAACTTCATAGGCAGATTAGTTTTTAACATACCTCTGTTGATTTATCAAGGTCAAATTTCTTATCTGACTGTCTGCAAAAACAGGTCATTACTGTTAGTAACTATGCCCACAGGAAGATTTGGAGGTGGGGGAACCTCCCTATATATAAACCATATAAAAAGCTAGTAAAGGGTAACACTTAGCTACACTGTCATATTTTCTTGAAGTACATTTTTTTCTTTTAAAAATGTGTATATAATTTTGGATTGGCAATAAAATATAAAATACACTATTTCCCCTCAATTCTTTTTATTTTAAAGTTGGAAAGTCAAAGCCTGCTTAATTCTTCTCTACAGTGAAATCAATGTTCTTGTTTCTGTTTCTCTTGTCCACACTACAATGTGTAACATTTTAAAAACCAGGATGGGGTGCAGGAGAGATGGCTTTCATTTGCCCTTATTTTGATAGTGGAGTAATCTGGTATTAGGCTGTTTACTTATGACATATGAGAAATGTTTCTTAAAATATAAATTGAGTAAAAAGAACAGAAACAACTTTTTTTTATTAGTTCAGACTCCCATGAGGCAATAGCTGTATTTGAAATTTTTGATATATTCCAAATACCTACTCTGATGTGTTCTGCATAAAAAAATGTTCCCCAAAGCAAATTTCCAGCTTATAGATTAGCAAGATTTAAAGAAAAATAAACTGTCTAAGAAATATTTAATATGAAGCAGAAAATCTACAATATGTCAGTTGTTTAGTCTAACTTTTTATTTTTATACAGTTTTCCAATAATACTAGCATTATTTCACATGTAATTTGAAGCTTTAAGTAGTTCACTCCACAGGAAAAACCACTGGTTTTATATTCTTTTCCATGGCTTGCTATTAATACACTAATTTTATGGGATTTACTTTTATTCCTCTTCTCCTTTTTCCCATATCAGAAGTAGGGACCTCGTCTTTGGTCTTCTGTGATCAAATTAAAACAAACGGTAGCTTTTGCTAGAAAAAAATGACATGGATTTATTTGGAAACAGGAGTCAATTTTTAAGCATTATGTAAGATCAATATTTAATATAAAGAATAAAAAACATTGCATTCAGATTTATGGGTTACAATGATATCTCTACTGTTAGGCTATTTGATGGTGTGTGAGACCAGACCCACACTGTTGGGTGGAAAAGAAAAAGCAAGTGCTTAGAATAATAGTTGATCCTGAAGCCAGGATATGAATATTAAAACAGACATTACTAAGTTTTTTGGAACTCTTGGTTCAAAAATAATATGATTTCTGCAGAATTGTGTTTCCTCCAGCCCAGTAAATCAGTATTTTACCCAAATGACTTGGAGTTCTGGAACATTTGAGTCAGATTAACATCTGAAACAGGGATTGTACCAGAATGAAATTCACAAAGTGGTTGTTTTTTCCCTCCAAATTTGTGTTGTGAGATTTGAAATAAAGTATTTTTCTCCATTTTTATTTGTAGGAGTCCTCATAATTTTATCGTGAAAATGTGCAAATGCCAAAAGCTTTTCTTTTAAAAATTGAACAGTATTTGTGTCTATAGTCGAAGTTTCTGTATTCTGGCAGCTCTTTGAAATCTATATTTGCATTTCCTCGAAACACCACAATCAGGTTGAAGATAGTATCACTATTTGGAACAATAAAGAAGAATTAACTCAGTGACTGCAATAGTTGCAGAGTCAATAAATCTTGATTAAGATACAATTATAGAAACTCTACATTGGGGTGGTATGGTTTCTAAAAACCTCATTATTTCTATATCCATATGCCTGTGGAAATGTAGAGAACATAGCAGGTATAACTACCTGGTTAAACAGGGGACATTGATTTTTAGGCAGTCCCCAGATGAGGAACTTCTGAATTAGACAATTTTTAGCTATGAACAGACTGCCTATCATTAAAAATTTCAGCTTGTGTTCTCCTTAAACTGACAAAGCACTGAAGATGTACAAGAACCACTGAAGCCATTAATTTTTACACACAGCCCGTTTTCAACAGTTCCTAAAAACATTGTGTCTTCAGTGCTTAATCAGCTTGAGGAGCTCAATGTGATCTACCTTTTTTATTAATAGGCAGTGTTTATAAGTACAAGTTCCAACTTAACCAATTTGGGTTAAAAACAGGAAACAACTCTTGACCTGAGAACTGTCTTTTTCCTTGACATTTTAAGAGATTCAGAATTTAAATGTTTTAATACTTTGACTTGCAGTGCGAGGATGTCGCCCTGGAAAGATTGTGCAGATGACAGAAGCTGAAGTTCGTGGTTTGTGTATAAAATCACGAGAAATTTTTCTTAGCCAGCCCATTCTCTTGGAGCTAGAGGCACCACTGAAGATCTGTGGTATGTGCTGATTTCTTTCATTTAAAAAAACCTTTAAATTGGATGACAAAATGTATCAATGTTGATGATGGATTTAAATTATATAAAGAATAAACACAATAAAATATTTTAATCTGAAAGGATGATTGGCTAAGTAATCACTTAGTTTTAAAATTAAATACAATCATTGGAATATGAATTAAAAGGTAAATTAAGAACTAAAATGTACAGCATTCTGTGCAGTTATTTTGCAGCTATGTGTTTGGGATTTTCTGAATGCCCTCCGCTAAAGAAGCTCTTTGTCTTTTGATCAAAATATCAAGAATGGCAGACAGTTTTGAGACTTGGAAGGTGTCAGAATGTCACTATAATAGCTCTCACAATATACTTCATTTTCCTAAATTAATACATAGTACAGAGAAATCTGTTACTTGCATTCATCTTTGTAAGTGGTCGGAATGATTGCAGTATAGAGTGACATAGTACAAATTAAAATAAAAAGTAGAAATATTTAATCCTAAATTGCATTTAAAATATATTGGGTTTGCTGGGCTTGTTTTTTGTTAGGTGTAACTAAATGCTAATAATGTTAATTTTAAAACTTCTGTTATTTATTTACTATGTAAAAAAAACAAAATCCAAAGTTTAGAAAACAAAACTCAGGGAAAAAGAGGTCCCTTAAATTTAATCAGATCTTTAAATCTCCATTCCTTAAAAAAAATTACTTAGGATGAAAGTTAAACCCCGAGATTTTCAATTAATTTTTTAAAAAGTTTATTAAGAGTTTTTAAAAATAAATTTACAACGTCAAAAGGATATGACCCAAATCAGCTGGTGAGCTCTAATTGTAAAGGTTCATGTTTCAGAACTTGACTCACCAAGAAGCTGGAAAAAAGCTGAAAAAAAATCTTATAGCCATTTTTCCTACTCTCATGCCTTTTGGAATCTTTATCTCCATTCTGGGATAATTAGCAAATGGAAATCAATATTTGTATTTGAAAGAAAGAAATTACAAGAAAATAAGCATACACACAATTGGGAATAAATATTGAAAGGAATGCCTTGATACCTTGCTTGTGGCTGCTTAGATATAAAAGGAAGCTTTGGGGTGAAATTGATGAAGACCTGAGTACTAATCAGGGCTGCAAAGCTGCGCTAACTTTCTGTTAGCACCTTGCAGGAAGTGAGCAGCTTATATGGCAAAGGAAAGCAGTTTAGAAAGCAAGAGTTTGTCCAAACAATCTCTGTCCCCCCTGCAAGAGAGGAAATTTTGGGAATGGGGAAAAGGGGGAAGGAAAAAAAAAAACAGTTTAGGCAATTAGGCACAGGATAGCCACCTTGAATTACTTATAAAGTAGTAAAGGCAGGATCAAAAGTTTAATAAGTAAATAACCACCACAAGTTCACTCTGACTCAAAGGCACAAATAAAAAGAGAAGGATGAAGTTTATTTTGTTTGTAGAATAATGTAATGCCATTATAATGGCATCATAATTATTGCTGCTGGGGAAGATTGAAGGATTGATCCAATTTAGATGAAATCCTGCTGTCCTTAGTATTTATGGCCTCCCCTATTTTTTTCATTCTCTTATGAGAAACAAAATGAGAAGAAATTGCTTTAATTTCCAAGTAACTATGTCCAAACTAAATTATGTTTAATTTTAAATGGGTTATCTTAACCATCCAGGATGTGAACCATAGTGTGAAACTGATGTGCTTCAACACACCGTACATAGTTCAACATACAATATATTATCCGAGTTTTTTATTCTAGTAAATTGAGTTGATTAAAAAATACAAATAAAAATATTAGCATGAGCAGCTGTATACAAGAGTATTAAATACTGAAGTTAGTATGATGTAATTATGAACAATTATAACATGTCAAATGCTAAGTGAAACCTGAAAATACCTCAGCAAAAGAACTGCTTATAATTGTTATCTGAAGAATGTGATATGAATGTGATATGAATGTGAGAAATGCATCAAATTCAAAATCAATTATGGTTTGCTTATGTTCATAAATAGATTCTATTTACAATTTACATGTGTGATAATATCACAGTTTTGATTATATAGATTTGATTATGTGCTAGTATTGCTAAGGGAAAATAGACACATATCTTATGTATATGGTTGATGTTAACTGATTAGCAATTATACACAACTGAATACTCTTATGAAAGCTTCTGTAAAAGGGGAAAGGAAGATGTTCTATTTTAATAATTTAGTAAACTTGTATGGTGCCCAACTCTAGACTGAGAGGCTCACAACAATCAAATTATAATAAAACCAATGAGACATCAAATAATGATAAAAGATGGTAAGTTTAGTAAAGCAAGGGTCTCACTTTCCCTCGCTGAAGGGCTTGGTAAAAAGCCAAATCTTTAAAGCTGTTCTAAACAGCAACAAAGTGGGGCTATCCAGATCTTGAGGGAGCATCATTCCATATCCAGTCTAATGAGCAAAACAATTTAGAAATTATTTGCAAGATAAAATTCAGATAAGCAGAATCTTGAATTGCCCTTGGAGCTTGTTAGGAATGTAAGTCACCTAACAGCTATTTGGGTTGGAAATATATAAACCAGGATAGACATTTTAAAACTGTATCTTTAAGAAAATGCAAAAAACTGTAATTTGGTGTGGTTTCTGAAAAGGCCATAAGATGGAGCCAGAAACCTGGGTTGTTTCGTCTTAAGTCTTGGTAGAGAGTGTGAGTGAGTCTCTGTTTCCTTCTGTTGGAGAGTTTTGCCGCTCCTGTATTGACTGTTTTTCTTGGATTTGATGTAAGTCTGATACTAAACTGTTTTTGACACTGGACTTTGTTATTGGATTATCCCTGGACTGAAAACTGACAGATCTTACCTGTGAATGACTTTGGACTGTGTTTGAACTTTGCTTAAACCTTTCTGGTAGTAAAAACCTACATTTACTGTACAGTGTATCTGTGTGCTGTGTGTGTATTATTCAAACACTACTCTCAATACGTCTCCCTATATGCGCTCATTCTCCTAATGGGGAATTACCTCAACAGAGCTTATATTAATTATTGGAGAACTTGAGAAACAAGATTCTGTTTTTTTATTTCCAGTTGTTTAGATAATTGTAACCTGTACAGCCCCAAGATACTTGTAATACAACTTTTTTAAATTATTTTAGGTGACATTCATGGCCAGTATACAGATTTACTTCGATTATTTGAATATGGAGGATTTCCACCAGAAGCTAACTACCTTTTTCTGGGAGATTATGTGGACAGAGGCAAACAATCCTTGGAAACTATCTGCTTGTTACTTGCATATAAAATAAAATATCCTGAGAATTTTTTTCTCTTGAGAGGAAATCATGAGTGTGCTAGTATAAATCGCATCTACGGATTCTATGATGAATGTAAGCAAAACTTTCTGTAAATGTTTCTCTTCTTTGAAATAATTGCAATATTTTGAAATGCTTGATGTGTTTATGGTTCTTCAAGTTTGTGACACATCCTCCTGGAACAACACATTAGTGAAATAGTTGAGCAACTCATGTCATATAACTCTGAATGATCATGCTACAGTGTAAATATTCTTTCAATTTTATTAGGTAAACGAAGATTTAATATCAAACTCTGGAAGACATTTACAGACTGCTTTAATTGTCTGCCTATTGCAGCGATAGTAGATGAAAAGATTTTCTGCTGCCATGGAGGTAAGGAAAAATCCATTTTTTATATTGATGAAATCATTTTGTTTTTGAAAGTTTAATAAAAATATACAGAAATGTTTGATTTTTTCTTAAACAAAATGTGAATTATATGATCACCATATCCCTTAAAATACCAACATTTTCCAAGAACTTGCCCAAGAAAATGTGATAAATCAGAAATTCAACTACCTCCACAGGGAACATAAAGCTTGCAAACAGGGCATGGCAGTTTAATTCATTTTCTCAGTCGTGAAGAAAGGTAGAGTTTATAAATTTGAAAAACCAATTAGATATGTTGAACTGTAAGCTCTTAATATTTGTTGTATCATTTACTATTCTTTCATTATCCTTTAAGCCAGGGGTCGCCAACCTTTTGGACCTCAGGGACCACCAAACTCATAATTTTAAATCCCACGGACCAGAAACCCTGGGAAAAACCCTCAAAAAGTCTTCAGGAAAATTCCCCATCCCGTATTCCTTCCAATCGATCATTCTTTATTTGGCATCACAGGATATTGTCTCCGTTCCCAGGGGGAGAGAGAGAGAGACTTGGTTTCATACAAGGAAAGCAGAAGAAGTCTTTCTTTCTCTCCCTCAAATTCCGCCAGAAATTAGTCTTTGCCTGCACAGCCTCTTGGAGCAGGAAGCCTTGCCAAGATCCCAAAGACTCATTTCTGGCGGAGTTTGGGGGAGAGAAAGAAAGACTTTTGCTGCTTTCCTTGTGTGCATCTAAAAGAAGTGGAAAGAAGCAGCCCAGTGGCCATGCATGGCAAGCGGGGCAAGATCCCCCTTCCACCCTTTCCCTCCTCTGCCCTTTTCCCCCTCCCCTCACCACCTCGTGTTGTTCGCAATGCAAGTGACGCAGCCTTGTGTTCCCATGCAGCCTGGATAAATTGCTTTGGGGGTGACAATTCTCTACGGACCACCAGAATTTTCTCGTGGCCCACCAGTGGTTGGCGACCACTGTTTTAAGCCACTTTGCAAATATTGCAGCTAGGATTTGTGAGGCAAAAGGATATGCATGTTCGCTTTGTTTCAGAGACCACCAAAGTGTATGTCAGTTGAGATGAGCTAAAAATCCTAGGACAGTGTAACTTTTGCTGTGACCTGAAATCTAAATTATCTAATCCCATCTCAATAACTATAGTATTTTGATGACATTGCCAGTTTTATTGAATGCTTCTATAATTCAAGAAAGGGAAGCATTTGCTAGGCTAGATCAAGTCTTGTATGCTGAGATAACATATTTGTTCAACTTTATGACTTCTTGAAGAATACAGATAGTGTCCCTAAAATCTTTCTGGAAGGAGAGACAGACTTCAGCAGGGAGATTATGAGCCTCTAGAAAGAACCAACCACATTTCTTATGGGACAGTAAACACGTTTCTTTGTGTTTACCATCCCACAGTAGAAGTCTGAATTTAAAAAGCCACTTAGCTCAGAGGAAAATGAATATGAAGAATTAGATTATAACCAAATATTTGAAATTAAAACAAGCGTGTTCCAAATAGGCTAAACATAGCCTATGAAGTTCTATTCAGCTTCTGGTGACAAATAATAGCCAGTAGATATTTGAAATAGCTGTTTTGTTTCTATGTCTACCCATAAAACGGTCATACTAGCTTACGCTAACAACAAAAGAATGGGAAAGTGTGATCATGATGATGCCATCCCAGTTTTATGAAGTGCTAAATGAGATAATTTAGATAACCGGTCCTGGGTTAAGTGGTACAGCAGTAGGCATTTTGTTTAGTATTTGTTCTACTGGCCTACACTTTCCTATCTGAAGGAAAAAAGCTTTGCACATGTACTCAGGAAGATAAAAACTTACCTTTAAGATACCATAGAGTTGTTTTGTTTTATATTAAAGAGCTGAATTTGGAATAAATTTGTAGAAGACAATGTTTATTGGTAAAATGAAGATATCACATTAGTGTCTAGACTGAACTATTTTCTCAGTTCATTATCAGTGGATTCTGTCTGGTTTAGTGCATGTATTTATGTAGGCACAGAATTGTATGCAGCAGTCTTATTTCATGAGTAGAATGCAGACAGATCAAATTCTTCATCTTGTACATCCTCCCTATCTTTCAGGCCTATACTGCAAAATTAAATTATCTAGAACTAGGTCCATGCATATTTGCTTTGCACTTGAGGAAGTCTATTAGCATAACATTAGATTTAGCTTTCTGTACAAAATGTTCTACTGACTTTTAATATGGCTTACTTATGGTTGGTTGTTTTGCTTCTTTTCACTCATTTGTGAAACAGACCAATTGTATTTCAAGTCTTGTTAATTTGTCATAAGAGTCTAGTAGCTTCACTAAAGTATCATACATCTTGGTGCCGCTTTTATATAACTTAGAGTTTGAATTTACAGGCTTGATTTCTAAAAATGTAATCCTTTTAAAGCTTTTTCAGTAACAACACTCATTGAGTTTGATTTGGGTGTAGTTTGTTATTTCCTTGTGCAAATTCTTCCTGTATCATAGCATGTCCAATGAATATTTTATCTGCTAATTTCCTATTCTAGTAAATTTTGTTCTATAAATCTATGTATGGAGTATGTTACTTGGACTATGCTAGGTATTTTAAAAAGAGTTAGGATTTGCCATTTGACAATTGGGAAGCAGTGTTTTGTATCCCCTAAGTACTTACTATTCAGGGTGATTTAGAAATACAATGGTTTTTAAAAGTAGAAGTTATGATCCATTACTGCATTTCCCTCCATAAGTATATTTATAGGGATGTTAGTTTCCTGTAGTGCTTTAACTTTTTTATTGACTCTTGTTCTTAATCACTTTCATTATAGGAAATTGTATGTTTTAGGGTGATTCGTGCATTTTCTGGATAACAAAAATGTTTTATTCATTTGTATTGTGCCTTTATTATTTTCACAAATAATTCAAGGTGGCAAACGTACCTTTGTCCTCCTATTTTCCTCACAGACAAAACCCTGTGAGGTGATTTGGACTGAGAGAGCAGGTGGCCCAAGGTCATTCACCTGGCTTTCATGGCTAAGGTGGAACTAGAACTCACAGTCTCCTGGTTTCTATCCTAGTGCCTTCAGGGGATTTTTTTTAAAAAAGTTTTAGGATTGCTGACATTTTTCTAGAGAAATATAATTCCATCCAAGCAGATTCATTTGAATTGTTTATGGTGGAAACTGCCTAAAATCTAAGTTCATTCAGAATAAATGAAGGTTTATTCATAGGTTTTCTGCGCTCAGCATTTTTCCCACCTTGAAAATAGTCACTATGTAGAGATGACTGTACAGGTTTTTTTTAAGTGTAGCATATTTTCAGTGTGTTGCAGGTACACAGATCACATGTTTCTAGACATTTGCAAGACATATCAAAGTATCAGAAAAACTTGAAACAAAATAAAATATGTATAGTCTAACCCTATGCTTGCTGACTATTTATACTCCCTCCCTTGAATTACTTGTTTTTCTATGCTGTTTTAAAATGATGCTGTTGCAGCTACATACCAGAACTAAAACCATCAGAGGCAATCTTTTACTTACTAGCGAAGTTTGAATGGTAGCAATAACTCGTGTCGAGTCACAGCAGTCCCTTGCAGCAGTACAAGTCCTTTCTGAGGTTCAGAATGCCACCTGCAGCTTAATTCTGCTTCTCTCAAGATCACCTCATATAACGTAAGCAGATAGTAGCAGAAAATAATCTTGCTGTTCTACTGTGGCACAGAAAGAAAATTTAAAATAGCATTCTGGTCCCATTGCACAGAGCACTTAACCATACAGTTCAAAATGGTTGATAAAAAGTGCTTGCCAAAAACAGCTCTTGAAATGCCTGCTCTTTAGTTTTGAGCATGGAATACTTACATGTTCTGAGTTTTAAAATGTTGAATGGTTTTAGATATGCTTATAAAAAAATAATCAAATTTTTATTGTTATGCTGGATCATTGAACTACAACTGTTCTCTGTCAAGAATTTTGTCTTATATTTATCTGTAAAATATTGGAAATGGGCCAGTTAAGAACACCTTTCCTGTTATTCAGACATGTAAAAAATGGTGGAAGTGTTCTATTTAAAAGTATAACATCAGCATTAGTAACACTAGTTACAAAAGTATTACAAAAATCCTATAAGGCTGATTAGCTGATTGTCTTTAACTGAAAAGTATATGGAATAAATGCTGTTCATCATTTTTTACAGTAAACTTAAAATCTCTTGTTGTTATAGGATTGTCACCAGATCTGCAGTCAATGGAACAGATCCGAAGAATTATGAGACCCACAGATGTTCCTGACACAGGTGAAACCTTTTTAAGGATTAGGAATACGCTTCTGCAACTGGCATTTTAGTAGCATATTCTCAAAGTACTTAATAGTCTGGTCCTGAAACTATAGTGTTTAGAAATTAATGTACACCACCAAGAGTCTCATGGGAGGGGGACTAAAAAAATGTTATTAAAGTTAAAACTTTTCTATAAAGTTCATTATAGAAAATGCACTGTAGACATTTTCTAGTAAATAAATGCGGTGGCTTGACAATGGGAATTTTGTCCTGCTGGGTTTAGTGAGTACTAATGATGACTTATCCCACTCTCTGTATTTAATTGCTTTTTATAATTTAAAGAAATTTGGGGTAGGCTATTTGCATATGAAATCTAGTCAAACCTTATCATTTATCAATTTTGATTCTCAGGGTTGTTTATGTCTTAACTAGCTTATTAAATTGTATTACTTTTTAGAATTTGAAACCAGTGAATTATAAACTAGTGCTTAGCGATTGTAGCTTTGGAAAAGAAATTAAAAATACATGTCTATACTACATATATAAAAATAAATTTAAATATCAACAGCAATAATCAAAAATTGCATGACACTGAGAAAAAACATTTAAAAAAAATTCCATTACAAAGGCAGTGTTGCTTGGATCCACGCATACATGCCAATACATTAGAACATCATAGGTTCTTGGGAAGAACTCAGTGCAAATGAAAGCCGACACCAACTAAAGAAATGGTAACTGTGAGTTCATTGTTGCATATGTAATGTTGTTTATAAGTCTTAATGAATGTATACTTTCCTCCTTTTTAAGGCTTACTCTGTGATCTGTTGTGGTCTGATCCTGACAAGGATGTGCAAGGCTGGGGCGAAAATGACCGTGGAGTTTCCTTTACTTTTGGAGCTGATGTCGTCAGCAAATTCTTGAACAGACATGATTTGGATTTGATTTGTCGAGCTCATCAGGTATGAAAACACAACTGCTAAAATATATATTTTATTTTTTATTCTCAGGGTTTTGTTTTGTTTTCTTTTTTTGCATTCAGTGTATTCTGGTATGTAGATGAGCCAGTGCAAATTGGATTGCAGATGACTATCACTTTTGTTAATATAAATACCCTGTTGCACTCAAATTGTTCCTGTGAAATAACTATACAGGACCATAGTTATTGTCACACTATATGCTCATGTATGCATTCATTTTAAAATGTAGACTTTTTGTATAGGCGGTCTTGCTTACTAATACATACATACAAGCAACATTGACTTTGTAAAACCTACATTTTCTTTTACTATTTTCATTGTTTTGCTATCTAAATTTTAAAACTAAAAATCCTGATTTTTTTAATGTTTTCAGGTATTTTTAGACAAATATTTATTCTTTAACAAGCAATTTAAAATCATAAATATATTTATAATTATATTGATCATGGCTCTCTGTTCTCATTGACAGGTGGTTGAAGATGGCTATGAATTCTTTGCTAAACGACAGCTGGTTACTCTATTTTCTGCTCCTAATTACTGTGGAGAATTTGACAATGCTGGTGGCATGATGAGTGTGGATGAAACTTTAATGTGCTCTTTTCAGGTAGGTGTTTTTGTCTTAAGAGATTAGCCATAAGACATAATTTTACAAGCATTAGTATGTGCCTAAAACTAAAATAGTAAAAATTAATTGGAATCACTTAATATTTAATTGAATGTTGATTGAAGATTAGGATTTTGAATTGTAAAGGCTAACCTCTCTGTTGGAAGTACTAATTATTATGTCAGTTATATAAAACCAAAATAAAAGTGCCTGAAGGTGTGAATCCAAGTTTGAGCTCTGTCAGTGGAATCTTTTGACAATGTGGGTAAAATAATACCCCAATTAGTTCAAAGCACAAGTGGGATTTGGTGTTATGTTCAGAGATTGTTATTTACAAAACTCTGAGCTCCCATCTCTTTCTGATAACACATCGATCAGTAAATACACTTATTTTTAAAATTTCACTTTAGCAATAACATGGGGGTTATAGAAATTGAATGAATAAATGGGTATTTGTAAACCTAGCTATTACAAAATGTTTTTATATACATCTACAGTTTCGTTGTACGCAGCTCATATATAAGAGATAAAAAGTAGACTACTTCCATGCTAGTCATAGTATATTGGAACATGGATCAAATCAGCCTGATTTGTTCTAAGCTCCAGATAAATTTCCAAAATGCTTGATGTTTTTTCTACAGTCAAAAACTTTGTTCTGTTTTGTTTGGCAAATTGAAAATATTCTTAAATAATAGTTTGTGGATAATGACAGCTCCAAAGTATTTCTAAGCAAAACTGAATTCTTGTTTGGTATTTCCTTAATTGTATATCTAATGAATAAGGAAATAACACGTAATAAGTTTTGTAACATCTCAGACCTTGTGAATGTATTAGCCCAGCTCCTTGTTTCTCAAATTTTCTTCATTGAGGGAATCAGTCTAGTTAGTCCTCACTTAACAACCTTTGATTCTATGATGACCTGGGGTATGGCACAAAGGCAACACAGTCAAATAAGCAAGAAGTGTACCTTTAGTTCCTCCAACTTTACCCCAAATGTCCAGGTTACCTTCGGCTGGAGAAAAAACTCCCAAGAACTGTCTTTTAAGTGGAGGAAATTCAGTCTGAAAACAAATTACATACAAACTGTAAATAAAAATCCACACAAACCACGTTGCAGTAATTAACTTGACAGGGCAGGAGAAGGAATTGCAGACTTGAAAGCCCAGCAAAACACACATAGTTGGGAAGACACCAGGAACCCAGATAAGACGATACCAGATAATTCATGATTTGCTCCCAAAAACTTGCTGCGCGCAGCTTCCCTTTTGAAACATTGTATTCTCAGCTGCAGCTAATGAAAGGGAATCAGGGCCCTTTCCTCCCCCGTAAGCCACAACTCAGGTTGCTCCTTTCTCCGTTCCTCCCTGCGTGCCTTAGAATGAAGACAGGGTGGGCCCGGGTCTTCCTCCACATTCCCTCTCCCTTGCTCTATCTCTACCCTGCCCTGCCCAGCTGACTTGCCCTTTCCTAGTTTCTTCAGCAGCCAACCGAGCCACACTCCCACTCCCTGTCAACTATTTGGCCTTCCTCTCTGAATCAGATTCCAACAGGGGCATTCTGACACATTCAGTGGCTGTTTAAAATTACAGTGGTGCTGAATGAATGCTTACGACTGGCCCTGGAAGTTTTTTATTTATCAAATTTAGACACTGCAAAACTCAATATCAAAGGGACTCTGAGCAATTTACAGATTTTAAGAAAAAAGGCTGCTACAGTACTCCCTTGGTCACATGATGGTGATTTCTATAATCACGGAGTACATTTCAAGTCTCCTGCCCCATTTATCTCTTCCAATCCATTTTTTTAAACTACCCTGTATTCTCTTACTGCCTTGCAGCCAACCCTGGCCCATTTGTGCACCCTCTGCCTCCCAGCAACAGTCATCCCTGATCCAGGTGCACTCCTGCCAGGCAATCCATGCTTTCTGCTTGACCTGCTTGCAAGTGCCCAGGACTTGCAAGTTCCTGCCATTTTTTTCCATTGACTCTGATTGTTGAAAACAAGAATTCATGAGGAATTACTGTGACTAGGCAGTATGGTCATGTAACATCAATCACGCTTTATGACCTTATTGCTTAATACTGAAAATTCTATTCCCAATTATTGAGTTATCAAAGGACTATCTAGTATTTTAAAGGGATTGGTTATATGCGTTTCTGAGCACCAGTGTCTGCAAAATGACTTCTGCATAGTAGAACAAATAATTGTTGCAGATCCGGTAGTCATAATTTAGCAAGGCATATGGCTGTACAAAGTGAGAGAAGTTTTAAGATTATATAATCCCAATTAAGGGCATGTAGATTCAAAATAGTGGGTTTATATTCAGGTCATCTGTCCTCCTTTTTGCAATGGATTTGTTATATTGGGCAAGTTATTTACTTTTTATTCTTTTCAGTTTCCCTAAGTGAAGATTGGTATAGCTAGTTCAGTCATGCCAGCCATTTTATAGTGACATAAAATGCTTTTTTGACATGCAAAATATTTCCCAGCTCAAAAAGACTGAGCTCTTTTTCCTTTTAAGATTCTGAAACCTTCTGAAAAGAAAGCGAAGTACCAGTATGGTGGCCTGAACTCTGGACGTCCAGTCACTCCACCTCGCACAGCTAATCCACCGAAGAAGAGGTGAAGAAAGGAATACAGTAGAAAATCATCAGATCTGTAAAGGACAAAACTCCATATATACAGTATATAATAAGTGTGCACTGTAAAACCATCCAGCCATTTTGACAACCTTTATGATGTCACATCTTTAACTTAAAGAGACGGGTAAAGGATCCTTAATATTTTCTAGTTGACAGATGTGCAACACTGTATTGTAATAAGTATACACCAAGTTCCAGTAATCAACATAAAGTAAATCAGATCTAAACAAATTATTTTGGTTGGATACATGTCAGTTTTAAAGTTGACCAACATCCCAATTTAAGCTTAATGTAATTGTTAAATCAGATGAGAGCATGATGTTTCATTTGTGTAATGTGGTCTTACTGTTGCTTGATTGCTTTTATTTCTATTTTGTAGCTAGAATGATGGCAAGGTATCTTAGTAATGCTCCCTGGCTAAAAATGAACTGTACAAGAGATTTGAATAACCAGCTGTTGGTGTTCTTTCTCTTCCAGTAATCTTGCTGGCTAAGTATTTGCCCCTCTTAATAGGAGTCTGGTGATTAAAGACAAACCAAGCTCAAGCTAGTTCCTACAGTAATGTTCCTTTTCCAAAGAGACTAGAAATCAGTGGTTTTTCATGAAACAAAACTTGTTACTTAGTCTGCCACTTCGTGCACTGCACCATTTTAAACTAACTACACTCACAGCAACACTTCATTCAACTAAAATAGGTCAGAAGTTGCATTTCTTCTTTGTTGGTCATGGAATATCTTGCATTAGATTTTATTAGCATGAAACATTTTTCAGCATGCTTAGTTTCTTGATAATGCCATTTTTGCATTAAAGTGCATTCTGCATTTCTCAGAAGACGTGAAAATTCTTCTCTGACAGGCCTTAGAAGTGCTATTTTCCTTTTCTTCCCTGCCAACTCCAGGAGGGTTTATTTAAATGTATATTGATAAATAAGCAGTATCGTAACTAAGGCTAATGGTGGTTGAACTGCCTAATATATCTACATGATTGTAAGGCTTATGTCACAAAGAATGATATCTTCTGGATTTTCATGATCAAAATTCATATTCATGTAGAGATTTCTGCTTTGTAGTGTATGTATAGTAGCAATAATTTCTGTATATGATCAAGAGTTGATGCAGTATTTCTTTTCCTGCTTTCCTTTTTTAAGGATTCATATTAATAAGTGTAAGGTCATGTGTAAAGTTTGTAAGATAATAAAAATTGAAAGACAAAGATTTCATTGAATAGGATTACAAACTTATTGGACACTGACAAACTTGCAAGATTTAAGAGATAAGGTTACAATTTGTACCATTCTGTGTGCAACAATAAATGTGAAACTTTAATTTTGCGTTTGCAAATGTTACACTGAAGATTTGAAACTTGCATTTTATAAATCGCACGTATTATGCAAGTAATTTCTGCTAAGTGAAGTTCTTTAAATTTAAGCCTCTTTTCTAATTCCATTTTGTTTTAAACATTAAATGTTTTTTTTTCATTTAGTAAAGTTGTTTAATTCATTTGAAGTCTGACTGTTTATTCCAATCCTTCAAAAAAAATTATTAGCTCTTAATGACATGCATTAATTGCTATGTGGGTAAAAGATTGATACTAATGCTAATATAAACATTCAATAAGGGTATTTATAAACTGTTATTTTCCTGTTTTAAAATCACAGAATTCGGTAGTAAGAATGGTGCGGTGCCAAGTAACTGAACAAATGTCACTTCCAGAACAATGAATGATTTTCAGTTATCCAGCACAGTGATAAAAAGTTCTCATCTGACTGCAGAAATGTGAACTTGAGTCATTAACTGGATGACAAATTCATGCCAATAACAACATTAGGAATTGAGAAAATGGAAACAAAGCTTAGCTTGCTGGTCAAACAATGATCCTTTTTTTTTTGCAGGTTAACTCTTATTTAATGTTTTAGAACATTAATTTGTACAGCTGAGTTTAACTTTGTTTAAAAAAAATGTTGTTACATAACTGCCTATTTAAGCATGGAAAACCTTATTGAAAGATGATAACTTTTTACTTATCAGTACCCTGTAACTGATATCTCCCTTGTCATTTCTTAATATCTGATAACAGCACAATTCTAGTTATCTTTGCAACAAATAATATAATCACTAAAACCACCACTTAACCATATTTTTCTTACAAACATTATTTCTGAAAGAATTTATTGCAAGCATTTAAGGCAGATCATGTTCATTCCTTTGAACTGGTCAATGAATATGAAATCCCCATTGATATATGAGCTTTGGCACACCATAAGTTTGCTTTAAAGATCAGTAATGTGTCATTTGCAGTTCCTAAAAAATATTTTTGGCCATGGGTGCATATCCTTTCTGAATAACCAGAATGGAAGCTGTAATGTATTAAGCATGATTTTAAACATTATTTTATTGTCTTGTCTTCCCACCTCTTTTCATTCACTGCTTGCATAAAAGGAACACAGTTCCTTTTTCTGCAGTCTTTCTGTAAAGTTGGTGTCACTTTCTAGTAGCATTTTTCCACGGTTTTATTTCTAAGCTTCTACTTAACTGTGTGGCATTTTCTTTCCTGCCATTGTTCCATCAAACTGTCATATAAGCAATTTGCTTAAAGACAATCTTGTGCAATGTGGATGGACCGCTAGAAGATTTCAACATGAAAGTAGTTCACAGGATAGTTTTTGAACAAATGTATAAAAAAGTTTTTTCCACGTGTGAATGGACATTGTTTAAAACCCATCTTGTGGATGCAAAATATCATATCCAAGCTGGTTGTGTCCTGCCAACTTGGAGGAATATTGAGTTTTAGGAATAAATACAACTAAACCTCTTGATTCTGTATTCATGTCTCTTATTTGCACATTAATGCGTTTCAGTTGCATACATTGTCTCTGCTGTTAAATCCGTATCTGCTGTTAAATCCATTGCAGACATGTTTTGAAAAAGAAGAACACCTTTAAATGCCATGAACTTTGTTAAAAACAAGGCAATAGGTAGAACCCAGTGAAGTTCTTCACTTGGTCCCAACTTGCTTCACTAGAATGGATTGGGATAGCTTTCTGCGCAGCATCCAAATATCTGCTGAATTTTGGGAAATGTCCAGAGCAGGCTCTTGGAGGAGACATTGCGGACTAACCAATATCCATATTTCATAGTTGTCAGTATTGTAGAGATAAGCTTAGACAATTAAAAAGGCAGAAGAAAAAAAAAGTTTCCATGCAGAGCAATTGCTAACACACAGCCAAACATTTAAGAAACATGGAAGCTCACAAAAACAGTGCACTGTTTGTTGGGTGAGCAAAAGAATATGTAATGTACAAGTGACCCTTCCTTTCAGATAGAAACTTTATAGAAATATTAAAATATATACATGTTGCAGATTTAAGAAATCATAAATTATTTTGTAGATATCCGTCTTATGTAGGCACAAAAGATTGGGAGAATTTTGTTTGCAATACTTCTGGTCTATCTCTGCAATTAACCAAATACTTTGGAAAATAAAATACAAGGCTTTCCATCCTTGAACATGAGTTCATATTGTTTATATATGAATCCAGATTCATTTCTCTATTGCAGAATTTTCTTTTACTTTGTACTTGCTCACAAATGTATTAAGAAAATGGATATAAACATTTTTGGTTGCTTTAGTGATTGAGAAACTATGATGGTATGACATTTACTCTCAGGACTTGAAGACATTCAAAGTCTCATCCAACCCCATGATTCTATGATTTATTTTTTTTGCAAGTCTGGTAGAATCCCCACATCTTGTCGGACATTTCCTTTACCCTCACAAATAGATTGGCTGGGAATGCTAATACCAATATTTAGAAAGGTAGAATAAAAATTAAAATTGTGGAATTAAGTAACAACAAGTACCTCATATTAATATTGTTATTTTGTTTGGAAGACACAAGTATGCATAAGCTACCAGTTTCAAATAACGCATATTTAAGAAATGCTCTGATTTTTGATATTTGCTTACTATGTATGAGGTAGCATTAATTTTGTATTTCAGGTGGAGAGGAAAGGTATAAAAAATGACCAGATCAGACCAGTAACTGGAAAATTAATTAATTGTAAGTCATGAGATGAGAAAAAGAAAGGAAAAGAAATATTGAAAAAAAAATCCCCCAGTGCATTACTATGGAAGAAGCAGCTAGAAAGCTATTCAAAATATTGCCAACTACTACAATTTAAGTTGTCTTCTCTTCTGTTCACTTCTGTAAATAGAGTGTATGCAGTCTGCCCCCTGCTTTATCCGCATGTTCATATTAAAATATCATTGCTATAGTAAAAACGTTACCTTAGAAACTGTTCTGCCTGTTTTTCTTACCTTGTTTTAAAACCATAATAGAATACACAGAAATAAACATTAAGCATACCTAAACACTAAGGTAGTTCTTAGTGTGAGTTTTCAAACAAGATTCTGAGAAGACTCCAACTGGAAAAAATACTGGGGTGATGAACTATAACTTTTCCTCTCATCCTAATGAGCAATATCAGCAGCTGTTGGGTGTATTTATCATTTAGATGGATTGATTATATGCCACTGAATTATCTTCCTTCCACTTTTCCTGGCATTACAGAGTTCTCAATAAGATTCAACTTCCAATAAAGCTTCCTTGTCTGTTTTCCTTTGAACAAATACCTTATGATGCACTGGAATAATAATCTAAAATATTTATACACAACCTACCCCATTATTTGGATTCTGACCATAGAATTTAGGAGTCAAACCTTTAGGTCCAATACTATTGCACATCTTTGAATTCTTCCTTAAATCTCAATTTTATCATATAATGCCTATTGGAAATTGTATGCATTAAGAGGGTATACATATTTATTTGTGAAAACCTAGGATTGGTTGAAAGAAGAAAAAAGATTCAAATCCGAATAACTGCTACTATTATATGCGGGATGTCTTTATACTAAGAAGTAACTTTTTTCTGCTTGTTGACAATCCAGTCCTATGTTATTCAAACATCAACTTAAATTTATGAACTATCTCTGCTGGAAATCTGTTCATATCTCAAACAGCTTTCAGCTGGATCGTGATTACAAAAACGATTTGTAATTTATTTGGGTCAAATGATGGCAACCAATGGATAATTTCATCAAGAGCATTGTAAAGAAGCAGGAAGAGGCTGAGTTGACATGTCTATTAAAAGTCTCTGACGTCAGTGAAATGTAAAAGTATACACAAGTAACCCTGGTTTTCTTGATCCTAGCCATGCTTTTTTTTTTTTTCCAAAGAATATATTAATTATAAATGTGCATTAAAATTGGTTAAATTCAGAATCTAAAATTCAACAGTTTTAAAAAGGTTCAAACTGTCCACAGAAAATTGGACTTACAGCTTTAATTTCTGAGCACTTTAAATGGATTTACCAGAACTCATCAATCCTCATGCTCAAAGATGGGGACCCAACATTGCAAGGAAGTGCCAGTTTTTAATGCTGTATAATTCTGTCATCCTGGGATAGGACTGATCTATGGGATCTGGGATAAGATTAACATTGGGTGCTTCTTGGAAAACGCTGGATATACAATTTATCAGTGGCAAAATAAATAAAAAAATCAAGTGTATTTGTTAATTGTTATTCCTGAGTCCATGTTTTTGTCATAAAAATCAGAGAATAATCACTTTTGTATAAATTGCCAAAATATCTATGGAATGGGGAGAAGAGGGAGAAAACTTTTTCCTCCTCAAACATAAAGCTTTGTCGTTCTCAAAAACTTATTTAAATAATCTTAAGTAATCCTCCAATGTTAATGAGCTGTGATGGTGCAGTGGTAAGAATGCAGTACTGCAGACCCGAAATTGACATAACTAGCCATTTTAGTTTGTCTTAGTATATATTCTTTTTCTTATTTTCTCTGGCAGTCATGGTGGGTAGGGTTTCAGGCTTGACACATTCCTAAGTGGGGAGGAGTGGAGATAAGAGTGTTATGGCGAGGTGATCTTTCCCATGGGAAACAAATTGTCCGTGCTTGGGCCCCTAGAGGCAGAGATTTATGACATCAAGCAACGTTGAATTACTTCTATTGGAGAATGTGACTTTTGGGGGTTGTTTCTAACTTCTATTATTGTGGGGTAATTCCGGTTTGGGTCAGATCTGGAATTACCATGGATTTTGTCAGTTTGATGCTTACTTTTTTTTAAAGTGGATTTCATCATTTGGAAACCTGACAGCTACTTCTGCTGACTGCAGTTGGGCAGTTCTTTTCTCACCGGCTCAAGGTTGACTCCACCTTCCATCCTTCCAAGGTTGGTAAAATGACGACGTTGGGGACAATATACTGACTCTGTAAACTGCTAAGAGAGAGCTGGAAAGCACCGTGAAACAGTATATAAGTCTTAAGTGCTATTGCTAATCTATCTGAACTTTTGCAAAAATCACAAGCTGTAGATCATTGATGTAATTCCTACCATTTTTTCATTTTATATTATGGAATATTATGAGTCCCAACAGTCCTGACCAATGGACTCATCTGAAATTTGAAAGTTATTTCTTGGAAAGGCACTACAGAAATAATTAAATTTCTCAGTAACAATAAAGAACAATTATTTCCTTTTTTTTTTTAAAAAAAAATCTGCATTAAGTATCTGGTGGAAAGATTAAAAACTGTCAAATGCTACAATGCTTGCTGTTTTCATTAAATTCTTTTGAGGGGAAAAGATCATATAAGTATAATGCAATGCAATGCAAGGAACAGACCAAGGTTAGGAGGAAAACAATATCAAATTATATAGTTTTCTGCTGGCCTCTTTTGCTGTTACTTTTTTTCCCCAAGCTTCTCAAAAGACACTTTATCTTCACATTAGGTATCTAAAGTATAATCCATAAATTTGGATGTCGGTAATTTTTATTGGTGCTTCCGGTGAGCTCTCTGGTTTTATTTCAAGGAGTATTGAATTATTTGTTCTCTTTGCTGTTCAAGGCATTTTCACCACCATTCAAAGGCACTGATTTTTCCCAGCTTTTCTTACTGGCTTTTTTCCCCACTCAGTTTTTATAGCCATACATTATATGTAGAAAACCCATGTTCTTTGTATTACATATTTTGCCATCATATATCTTTGGCATTGCGATTGTTTCTACATGTAGATTTTTTTGCAAAGATTTGTCATTTCCCCCCATGAAACAAACAGTATTGCATGGTTACAGTAATAAACTTTGAGAATAAAAGCTTGTTACTACTTGAAATTCTATTTGCATTGGATTGGAGTTGATGAAGTTTGATTATTATTTTTCTCAAGTATTCAGTTGGTTCAGTTTCATATGCTGCACTAAACCAAACCCACAGTGTTTTAATTCAGTATATAATGAAATTATATACTTCAGAATAAAACACATTTGCCAAAGTCCATAATGCAAAAAGCAAATCCTATATAACTACTTTTGACTATCCTCATTTCTCTTAAATTCACAAAAACTGCCTCCTAAATTGTTTAGAAGCTATCCAGCAAAATTTCTGGAAATTTATTTCTAACTGTAAACCATAACAATCCCGATAGACAATATACGAATAAAAATAAGTATTGAATTTGGTTCTTATGTAACATTAAGATACAACAATTTACATGAGTCACAAAGACCAGTTTCATGCACTGCATCATACCAAATGGAAATGACCTCATAATATTTAGAAACTAAATTTCTGTAATGTGTGTATATTTGCAATGTGATTCTGCAAGAGAATTAAGGGTTTGATTTTGACAGTGTTTGTCTGCTGCCCCCTGCTGTCCAGCTAATTATGAAAACAAAATACTTATTGTGCAAGGAGACATAAATTAGTGACCAAAGTTATCTTTGGCTGAGATTACTATTTTCCATAAGCATGTTACTAGTTCCTAAAGCCCATGTCACACTGCACCAACGGATGCAAAGAGGATGTAAAACGGACAAAAAAGCTTGCCATCCGTTGGTTAACGCGATGTACTCACTGCCTTCGTTTTGCTTCCTCTCTATCCGTCCAGCATCCGTTTATGGACGTTTCATCCGTTCCAAAAGTTTTGGGCTGCCCAAAACTTTTGCGCGGAAAATGTATCCAATGCGTCCGTTCTGCATCTGCTATGCATCCGCTATGCATCCGTTACGCATCCGTTACGCATCCGCTGTATCCGCTAGGCATCGTTTCGCATCCGCGCAACTCGCATCCGCTCGGACGCAGGGAGGAAGTGGAACGGACGTGGAACGGATGCAGGACGGATGCAGAACGGATGCAGAATGGAAACAAAGCGTTTAAAGCGGAAAAAACGTCCACAGAGGGGACCTATCTCGGATATTAAGGATGTCTACAGGATGCCTAGAGGATGCCTAGAGGATGCAAAGAGACACCTATACTGCCTATAAAAAGGGGGAGCAATACATCTGGATCTCACTTTCAGACCAGCAGCCCAGCTGTGCAGACCTCTGCAGCCTTCATCCGCCTCTTGCTCTTCCACAGCATCCAGTCATGTCCACCGTGGATCGTAATACAGTCCTTTTGGCAGCCACCATCCTTCTGCAGAATTCCAGAATTCCTCAGCTAGTATTCTAGGAGTTGAAGTCCACAAGTCTTAAAGTTGCCAAGTTTGAAGACCTCTGGTTTAGAGCAAGATATTCAACAATTGATTATTGTTTTGTACTGGAATATCTGCTAAATAAGAATATAAAACACAGCCACAGGTTGCATGTTGCCTTTTGGATTTGCATGTAGCTTTTCATACTATTGATAGGAACAAACCATAGATTAAGCTAGATCAGCATTCTAGGAATTGAATTTTGACAGAAAACTAATATATATACAAGTACTCGCATTCAGTTTAGATTCACCCCAGCAGGGCACCTGAAAGATATCAAGACTTTTAAAGCGGTAAAACAAGGATATGTATTAAACCTTTAATCTATACTTTGCAAAGAAAGCATTGTCTTCCATAAGTCTGTTTAAATCACAATCTGAGCATTTTATATTCTATTGCTATTTTGATAATTTGACATAACTGTGCAGAACTGTAGATAACATGTTTGCCACCTTTATTTAATGGTTAATAGTATTAGCATAAATTAGCACACTTTTACTGCCTAAGTGAAGACCTAAGACTGGAAAATAACTTCTTTCCTTCTCTCACCCTTCCTAGAAACAAGACCTGTTTTAGTTCATCATTTAATATTCTGATTATGTTCTACTTTGACCCACTCTCTTAAAACTAAGCCATTCTTAGTCTGGATTGGTGAATTCCTTCCGTTTCAATTGGCTGAAAATTATAATGCCTGGGTCCTTATTGGATAGAAATTTAATGGGGGAAGGATGTTAATAGCTCCTTCCCAGAAAACATTGTGCTCCACACTGAAGGAAGAAGTCAGTCTGAGGAGGAGATTTTTGATTGGCTGAAAAAAGCGGTGACTCCCTCCTGATTTTCCTTTCCCATGTAGGGCATTTAAGCCTGAGGTAAATGTAGCATGCAGGAAGTTTCATGTTTTCTTAATAATTACATGCTGCTAAATATGAATCTTTGTTAGTCTTTAGCTCAAAGACCATCTGGAGGAAAAAATAAATAAAACTAAAAGAAACACACCACAAGCCTCATGTCAGCATTTCAAGTCCTTTAGTGTGACAAATATCTTTATTATTTAGGGAAGGCCACCATTTTAATGTGTAGTTTCAAGGCAGAAGGGCCCACTTCTGAAATTATTTCTGTCCCTTTCAGCACTTTTATTTCTACAGTACAAAGTACAAAGAGGAATATTTTTCTCTTTAAAACATTAGGAAGAGCCTGTTTTGTAAGGGAAATTCTAGGGTGTCATTACTTTTATATAATACTAAACACGCATGCAGGGTTGGGTCCCTGTGCGTGTGCATTAGGCCATCTTTTGAAATAATCTGTGTGCTTTTACGAACAAAGAATAACCACAAGCAGCAAGCTGCATCCTCAGAGGCCTTCACAAGCCTAAAAGATACAAGTTAATACATTTTACAGCTTCATAGGTTTTTTAAAAAATAGCTCATTACTACTCCCAACATTTTGAAACCCACTTGAAGAGACAAACAATGGCTTTTCAAATTAGCAGTCATAAAAATGGCACGGGGTGAGATTCTTTTTTTAAAATCCTATGAGGATACAATTATCTTGTAGTATAATTTCATTATATTCTCCTCTCACTTATTGTTTTTCTGCTGAAGGATTAAAAGGCAGTGGAGCTAAAAAGATTATTAGAAAAATAAATTGTCACTGAGAATGTCTTATTTCATTCACATGGAATTTAGTTGGAATAGAACACAAGTGTTCTGTAATAAAGGCAAAGTCTTACTTTGGGGAGTGCATTTCTGACTTAGCAATGTCATTTTAATACTGTTAATAGCCTTTTTCCTATCTTTTTGCTTCTAAACGTTTGTTTAATTAATATTAACACAGAAATGAAAACCTCTGCTTTTTAGAAAGTTAGTAAACTACAATTCTCAGTTTTTAGTTCCAAAACATGACAGGGAAAATAGCTGTTCCCTTTTCTGAAATTAAGAAACTAAAACTTTACTGCAGTATGAAAGACCTCAGATTAGAAGAGAAATAGAGAGACAGTATAATATGAGAAAAATTTACTTTTTACTGGATAAGAAACAGTTACATATTTATCATGTTTTAAATCTGCAGGCTTTCAATTACCCAGTGGTTCAGTTCCATTGTCAGGATATGAGGTAAGCCGGACATGAACATCTTTCAACTTTCCTCTCCTTCCAAAACCTGTAGGAATCTACCTCAAGCATTAGTTTTGGGCCATGACAACATATAGACTTAACCCTAACCTTAACCCTAAAGCCCATGTCACACTAGCCAACGGATGCAAAAAGGACACAGCGGACGAGCAAAATGTTCCATCCGTTGTTATCCGCTCTTAAAAGGGGCAAATATTTGCATAACCGGAGCGGATAACACGGACGCGGGGAGGACGCAGGGCGGATGCAAAGCGGATGCGGAACGGAAGCCCAGCGGATGGAAGCGGATGGGAGCGGATGGCACAACCGCAGGGCTTCTGGGGGGCCTCAGCGAAGCGGACGCGGAACGGATACAGCGGATGTAGAACGGACGCCGAATGGATAAAGCGGATGCACAGCAGATGCACAGCGGATAAAGCGGATGCACAGCGGAAGCCTAGCGGATGCACAGCAGAAGCGGAACGGATGCCGAGCATTAATTGCGCATGCAGGGGGGAAGTATTACATAAGCCCCCCGGATATAAAGGGAAGCAGCTTGCACGTGGGCCAGCATTCTGAGGAAAGACCTGCTGCTGGACACTTCGAGTTCCTTGTCTTCCCTGCCAGCCTGCCTTCCAGCCAGCCTTGGTGCCTGCCTGCCTGCCTGCCTTCCTGCCAGACTTTCTGCCAGCCTTCTTGCCAGGCTTCCTGCCAGGCTTCCTGCCAGCCTTGGTGCCTGCCAGCCTCCCTGCCAGCCAGCAACCCCACAACCATGGGGAGGAAGCGAAAGCCTCAGCAACCTGCCGCCATCCCTGGCAAGAGGGACAGGGGCAACCTCCCGCCCCCTGCCCCTGACTCTGCTTCTGCTGGGGCTTCTCCTGAAGCTGCTCCTGGTGGTGGTGCTTCTGCTGGTGCTGGGGCTTCTGCTGGTGCTTACTCTGTTGAAGCTGCTCCTGGTCCTGCTGGTCCTGCTCAACCTGCTCGTGCTCCTGGACTTGCTCGTCCTGCTCGTGCTCCTGGTCTTGCTCGTCCTGCTCGTCCTGCTCATGCTCCTGGTCCTGCTCGTGCTCCTGGACTTGCTGGCCCTGCTGGTGCTTACTCTACTGCTGCTGATCCTGGTCCTGCTGGTCCTGCTGCTACTGCTGATCCTGCTGCCGCTGCTGCTGCTGCTGATGATGATGATGATCCTGCTGCTGCTGCTGCTGCTGCTGATGATGATGATGATTATGATCCTGCTGGTGAGGATGAGGATGATGATGATGATGATGATGATAATGATGATGATGATGATTCTGCTGCTGCTGCTGCTGCTGCTGCTTGTGGTGTGGAGGAGCAGCCCCTACTACCTGGGAGCCCCTCTGATGAGGGCCCATCTGGTCCAGCCAAAGGGAGGAAGAGACATATGCGACAACGGGAGAGGAGGCAATACTATATTGAGGAGGCGCACGAAGATGAGGTGCTGGAGTGGCTGAGAGAGAACGACTATCTGTGGTGGAAGGGACACCGGCTGTACAGGGACACCAAGCGGAAGCAGGCTGCTTGGAGAGAGAGGGCAGAGAGTATGGGTTACACTTCGGAGGTGCTACTCGGCTGGTGGAAACACATGCACACCTGGTACGGGAAGCTGCACCTGAAGAAATCTGGCCAGGCCACTGTGAAGCTGACAGACAGAGAGACCTACATCATGGCCAGGTGCAGCTTCCTGGAGGGTGAGGTCCGCCACCGAGGAGCACCAGCAGCCCCTCTCATAACCCTCTCTCTTTGGCAGCCTGCTGAGAGCCAGTCCTCTTCCGGCCGAGAGTCAGTCCCTGTCTCCAGGCAGGTTTCTGTGGAGTGTGCCACGGCGGAGAACCTGCGGACAGGTGTGGTAAGCATGGTGGAGTGCGTAGAGGACTCCCTGGTGCGGTGGGAGAAAGGAGACATCGAGTCCACCACAGTCCTAGCCACATCCACCCCCCCAGCTCCGCCTCCGCAGAAAAGCAGAGAGCCGGACAGCTGGAGGGGCAGAGCCACACTGTCCTGCTGGAGATCAGGGACACCATCCGCACCAGCATAGATCTCCTCTCTCAGCTGGTCCACATCGACTCCTCATCCTCCAACCGCAAGCCCTTCCTCACCTATGTCAACCAGACCCTCAAGGAAATGGTGGATCCACAGTACCAGGTGGTGAAGGACCAGATCACCAAGCTGCTTCACAACTCTCCAGACCCAGAGGAACCTGCTCCCACCCAGTCCAGGTCTGCTCCTCCACCCCAGATGATGTCCCTCCCATTCCAAGGCCCTCACCTACCCACAGGCCCTCACCTACCAGGGCTACGGCTACCAGGAGGTTCAGCAGCACAGGCAGCAGCCCTTCCCGGTCCAGGCACAGAGTCATTGGGCGACACCGTCGCCACCTGTTTCACTGATGCCACCGATGCCACCCACGACAATGATGCCACCGATGACAGCGATGCCACCCACGCTAATGATGCCACCGACGACAGCGATGCCACCCATGCCAATGATGCCACCGACAACAGCGATGCCACCCATGCCAATAATGCTACCAACGACAGCGATGCCACCCACGACAATGATGCCACCCACGCCAGTCCTCACCCAGCTGCAGACCAGACAGCCCCACTACACTACTCCTTCCTCCACCCCACAGCCAAGCCCGGCCTCAGTACATCTGTCATCAGTACTGGGGCTGACACCCCATGGCATGGAGGAAGGACCTCTCAGCATCACGGGGCTGAGCCAGCTGTCCGAGAGCTTTCTCAACACACCATCCCCTGTTGTCCCTTCGAGGCCAGGCACTCCAGCACCACCCACCACCACATTACCTGGACCCTTCACCACTGAGACTGGGCACACCTCCGAGTGACCAAGAAGAGTGCCAGAGACCGGGTAGCTGGCTACCTGTGGACTTTATTTGGACACTTGACTTGGGTCATTTTTTTTTTACAGCTTGTTGTTCAATAAAGTTTATCTTTCATTCACACACTTGCTTCATTTGTTTTTTTTTAAAAAGTCTTGGTGGAAACTTTTAGAATTGGCTTAAGCCTTTGCATGCTTGTGGGATGGGTTAAGATAGCAGTGGGATGTGCAGGGACACCTGTGGAATGAGCAGGGATACCTTTGGGATGGCTAAGAGCTGTGGGATAGATAAACCTCCAGTGCAAGCATAGTGGGACTGTATGGTCTACCCTCCCAGGTGCCACACCTATGGCCCTTTTTTATCAATAACAATGTAAGCATTGATGCACACATTTGAACACAAACACAACTCTTTATTAAACGCCCTGTTCATTGTAGGCCCACCCAACATACATGGCACAATCTCATCCGTGTGATGAGACAGGCTGAAGGAAGCATCCATTAAGCATCTACCATCCTGTCTTGCCACTTCACTGCTCCAGCTGGGGAGTTGCACCAGTGTTTCAGGAGGTTGCGCTGCTTCTTCCCTTCCCGTGAGGCTCTGTTGTGGCCTTGCACATCCTGAGTGTCTATCAGGTTTTGCCCTTGCCTCCATTCTCCAGGCTCCATGTCCCCATTGCCTTGTTGACGGTCCACGAGCCTGTTCTGCAAGACTGGGTAGCGGGTGCGCATGAGATTGTGCAGGATGCAGCAAGCTTCCACAATCCTCCTCATGGTCTCCGGGCGATGCTGCATGGTGGTGAGAAGTACCTGGAACCTGTTGGCCAGGATGCCAAAGGCGTTCTCCACCACCCGCCTTGCCCTGGACAGCCTGTAGTTGAAGATCCTCTCTTCACGGGTCAGGAGTCTGGAAGTGTATGGCTTCATGAGGTAGGTTCTGAGGGAGAAGGCGTCATCCCCCACGATGAAGTAGGGCACATCTTGCGTGTCGTTGGGCAGGGGGTCTGGATCTGGGAAGCCCACGATGAGGTTGCGTTCCAGCCCCTCCTTGAGGTGACTGGCGTTGTATACCTGGGCATCTGAAGATGAGCCGTTGCCTGAAGCATCGATGTACATGAACTTGTAGTCAGCATCGACCATGGCGAAGAGGACGATGCTGAAGCGGATGCCAAGCGGATATAGCGGATGCATAATGGATGCGTAATGGATCCATAGCTGATGCGTAGCGGATGCAGAACAGACGAACTGGATACATTTTCCACGCAAAAGTTTTAGGCAGCCCAAAACTTTAGGAGCGGATGAAACGTCAACAAACGGATGCTGGACGGATAGAGGGGAAGCAAAACGGAGGCAGTGAGTACATCGCGTTTTCAAACGGATGGCAAGGTTTTTTGTCCGTTTTACATCCTCTTTGTATCCGTTGGTTCAGTGTGACATGGGCTTAAATTCATTTTTAATTCAAATGGGGTTGGCCCATATATTTTACTGTAGTCCACAAACAACTCTGAATGAAAAACTGTCAACTTTCCTTTTGTTCAAAAACCTCAATTAATCTATTCCTAGGATTAGGTTTGGGCCATGACATCGTGTGTACCTAATCTTAACCCTCACCTTAACCCTATATTCACTTTTAATTCAAATGGAATTCACCCATGTATTTTACTGTGGTCCATAGAGAACTCTGAATGAAAAGCAATCAACTTTCCTTTACTTCCCAAATTTGGGAAAATCCCATTTGAATTCAAAATTAATTTAAGGTTAGGACTAGGGTTAGGGTTAGGGCTAGATTTAGGATTCAGGTAAAGTCTACATATTGTTATGACCCAAAATTAATGCTCTGGATAGATTCCTACAAGTTTTGGAAGGAAAAGAAAGTTGACAGCTTTTTGTTCAAAATTGTCTGTGGACCATAGTAAAATACATGGGAAAATCCCTTCTGAATTGAAAATGAATTTAGGGTTAGGGCTATTGTTAGGATTAGTACTACATGGTGTCATTGCCCATAATTAATGCTAGGAATAGAGTCCTTGAGGTTTTTGATTGAAAGAAAAATTGACAGCTTTTTGCTCGGAGTTGTTTGTGGACAATAGTAAAATACATAGGAACATTCCATTCAAGGATGGGTTTCGACCATTTTGTCCACCTCTGTAGAACCAGTTGCTCTGAAGAGCAGCAGACATAGAACCGGTTTTATGTCTGCTGCTGTTGTGGCCCACTTCCCCCCCCGCCCAGGGCTTTGGTCACCATACTACAAATAAGATGTTGAGATTTGGAAATTGTTCAGGGAAGAGTAATTAAGATGTTCAAAGACTTGGAGATGAAGCAATATGAAGAATGGCTGCAGGTTTGGGGTCTGGCTAGTCTAAAGAAAAGAAGAATTAGGGGTGACATGATAGCAAAATTCCAGTATGTGAGTGTCTTATCAGAAAGAAGAAGGGGTCAATTTATTTTTTAAACCACCAGGGGGCAAGACAAGAAACAATGGATGAAAACTAATCAAGGAATTAACCAGAAACTTTCTAACAGTGAGGATAATTAACCAGTGGAACAGCTTGCCTTCAGAAATTGTGGGTGCTTCATCACTGGAGGTTTTTAAGAAGAGTCTGGACTGTCGCTTGTCTGAAATGGTATAGGTTCTCCTGCTTGAGCAGGGGGCTGGACTAGAAGACTTCCAAGGTCTTTCCATCCATATTGTATTCTAATTATTAATCATGCTCTTTAAATATATATGGCTATGTTCCATAATGCTATATGCCAAAAAAGCTGATCAGTTAATGAACAGTCATGCTGCCAGGTGTTTGTTCGCTTGGGGAATGTTGATGGTTTGTGGTTCTGTAGTTCTGCTTCTGAGTTTTAGGTTTATAGTGTCATCCAGATTTGAAATCATTTTGAGTTATGAGAATCAAAGTGACTGTTTTTGATTTGAGTTTGGATGATGCTGAAAATTTAAAAGATTTGCAGCAATTGTAGCAGAAGGTAGAGCACATTTGTTGCTTTTGGGCTATTATTCATGCCAGTGAAGCTTATACAGGTTGTTCTCGTGTTATGACCACAACTGAGCCCATTTGTTAAATGAGTTTTGCCCATTTTACAATCTTTCTTGCAACAATTGTAAAGTGAATTATTGCAGTTGTTAAGTTAGTAACATGGTTGTTAAGCTAATGTGGCTTTCCCATTGACTTTGCTTGTCAGAAGGTTGCAAACTGGGAAATGACATGATCCCAGGACATAAATATCATAAATATGAACCAGTTGCCAGGCATCTGAATTTTGATCATATCACCATGAGGATGCTGCAATGGTTATAAGTGTGAAAAATGATCATAAGTCACTTTTTCAGTACCATTATAACTTTGAACGGTCACTAAATGAACTGTTGTAAGTCAAGGACTACATGTATAATGATTACTATTTCTTATTAAATTAATACTTTTCCTTATGACAATCGTGAAATCGGTATTTATATTTAAGTTAACAATTTTTAAACAACATGTATGCTTTATAATCTATTTTCAATCTTAGTTTTAAACTACTAAGATTTGTAGAAAGGACTGAACATTCCATGTGAAGGTTCTTTCCCAGTTTGGTGATACCCAAATATATTGGAAAGGCAACTTAGATTTTGAGTAGGAATTCTGGAAACCACAGTCCTGAGCTGTCCAGGGGAATTACTGTCTTCAGTTGTAACTCTTAAAGAGTATTCTGGTCAAGGAATGGGCATGTGTTAAGTTTGTATATAGGAAGCTAAAACATATAGGATAAAAAGAAACTTAGATAAGATAGGAATCAAAACTTGGCACAACTTTACTGCTTTTCTGATTAGCTTACTAGTTAGAAGAGTTAGAACATATAAATGAACCTATCTAATACAAAAAAAAGTTAAGAACTAAAACATAAGTCAGAACACAATATAGAACAGGAACAGGCAAATTTCAAGTTTATGGGATATGCTTTATCTACTACTACTCAACTGAAATCTAGTGCAGAATACATAAAATTAAAACATAGCATAAACAGTATTGTATTATGAAACCAGAAATGAATGGGATTCACAGCTCTTCCACTTATGAATTTATTTCTGGGATAATTTTGGAGCTGCACCTTCTACCAGTACCAGTGTAAATACTTTGTGCAGCAATTTCCTCCTCTCCTTCTTAATTGTTTGCTTACACAGATAAGAAAAAAGGTACAACAGAAGATTATTATCAATGAAAGATAATAAAACAAGATAATTGTGTACAATAGACTAGACATACCTCTTTTTACTAGAAGAGTAATGTTGTTGCTATTATTCTACAGTTGCTATTATTCTAAACCACATTAGGTTTAGAAATTCTTGCCATTTCAATCAAAATCCACATTCTCTCTCCCTATTATAGAGAGTTCAGAATCTCTGAACAAAAGAAGCTGAAAAAGAAAGAACTGCAAGACAAAGAGAGCTTTTCATTGTTAGAACTCCAGCTGATATAGCATGTAGAAAGACTCAGTATGTACTGGATAATTTTCCCATGTCACTTTCTTAAACTGTTTGCCTTAAAATAAACAGGTAGGTTAATCTACAATTTGGGAAGAAATATAATTGGTGTTTGTCATGTGCAGTTCATATCTATCTGCCTTTGCTTTCTATCAAATATGTAAATTGGTTCAGTCACTAAAAATGTTTGAAAATAACAAAAACACAGGGAATAGAGGGTTATTTCAGTGAAGGCAATTATTTATTTACCTAATTTCTAAAAAAAAAACAAGTAGTTTAGGGTACACCAACAAACAGGGTTAATATTTATAATAAAATCTGTCCATAAAAATTGCAATAGTCCACTGCATCACCATTGTTGTGATTTTATTCATCCACAAAAGCCCTTCCAAAGAGCCATAAAAACATGGTTCAGTGGATGCTAAATAGTCAGTCTGGGTATCTACAAATACACTGTTCTAGAAGAAGGTATCATCACCAAGAAAGAGGGCCTATAAGATTTCTGGAGATGGCAATTTCTTCAGTGGTGAAACTCACAGCAATCCAGTCTCTCTGATCTTATTGGGCAAGAAGTTTTAGCCTGGAAAAGATATCCTAAGGGAGAACCATGTGAAACTTTAAGGGTTATAGCTAGTGCCTTGCATTGCACTTAAAAACTAACTGCAGCCAAAGCTGAGAATGGCAGGAATGAAATCTAAATAAAATAATGTATATCATGAAGCTTATGCATTATCAAAATTTAAATTTCATTTTTAAAAATCTGCTCTTATTTGAATGATTTACAACGACTGCATTTTATCCAAAAATATAATTGCATAGAATTACCAGCACCAAGAGCAAGGGTAATTCTGCTTTTAATTTAAAATAGTTAATTGAATTGCAAATTAGCACATATCAAGATAGTATTGATAATATCAGTGATGTTATACATTGCCCAAACTTATAATTATGCCCATTAATAACTGTTGATATGTGCAATACAATTATTTTAAATTACTTAGTGACTTTTTATACATATTGCAGGAACATTTTAAAACACCAAATACCATGGGCAACTTGCAGAAGTGAGACGAATGCAATATATGTATATATTTCAATTAGATTGTACTTTATGTAGCAAAAATTTTGCAAAAATTTGGAAAACATAACATTTGCTCATATATGAATATAGCACGTATGCATAATGTATTTTTCATGATACCCTTTCTATAACTTCAATATCAACTAAGAATTTATTTTTATTTCAACAGGTAACTTCATTTAGGAAAATGAAACATAACCAGAGCTGCTGTCAAACACCTCCCACTATTACCATTCATGTAAAACCAAGTGAATCTAAATCATATCAGCAAAAAAAGACACTTGCCCTTAAGCGCTCAAAATTTAAAGACTGCCGGGGAACCTCTGGAAAAAACATTAATCATAATATTAAACCAAAACAATTAAAAGGTTCATGTTTAATTATTCAGCGTCAGGAAATGACAGCTTTCTTTAAACTATTTGGTAGGTTTTTTTTGTACATTAATAGAATTTTAAATCTATGTATACACATACATATGCATATAGTACATAGTTTTATACATATGTATATTGATTATGTGCTATCAAGCCATTTAAACACATTTATATGAAAACACATACATAATATTTCATATTTCAGTAAAATGTGCAAAGTAACTGTATGTGCTTGAGAGGTAACTCAGAAACTCTCACAAACTTAAAACTCTGATTTTATTCTCATAAATATAAATAATATAAATAAAATATAAATAAAAATCTCCTGTGTTTACATAATTCAGTGATAGAAATGACTGTTTCATCAGCCTTCATATGTGTGGAAGTTGGCCATTTGATAAGGCTCATAAATCTATATACTATAAAGAAGTTGTTTATGCTCAAACCATTTTTATCATGGTTTTGGTTTTCTTTAGAAACAACATCCTTTCCCCCCAAATAGCTGGTGATTTTATAGTCAAATCAGAAATTAGGAAAAATATAATTTTATTGTTAAAAGGATGTTTTCAAATAATTAGTTTACTGTTGCTGCCTTATTTTATAGATGATGATTTGATTCAAGATTTTTTGTGGATGGACTGTTGTTGTAAAATTGCAGACAAGGTAGGCTAATTACTTTTAAGTCAGTATAACTTTAAAAATCAGAGGATTTATATTCTGTTTTCACCTATCAAACCCTATTGTTTTATGCTAATTTCAATTTAACAACTCAATTATTGTTTTAAATAACATGAAAATTTAAAATATTGTGATTAGATGTGATTAACTCACATAGATCAATATTTTAATAATACAAATCATTTTATAAATCTAAATAAAAATAATGTATAAAAAAAACCTTTTTTGGCTCTAATTCTTAATACATGCATACTGGACATTACTATCTAATAAATAGGAGACTCATTTTAATACAGTCTAAGCCACTTGCCTGAATAACCTTACAGCATTATTTATTCATTTGCTGAATTAAAAGTCTGGAAAAATATTTATTCAAAACCCAATTGTAGGCATTAAATGATTTTAACTCTGATATTAAAATGCTGCAATTAATAAAATATTATTTGGGAGAGTTGAGTTCTGCTGCATGACATCTGTTAGGGCTTAGAAAACAGCAAAGAATTTGAGAGCAGTGGCTGTAGGTATTGATACCCAGTACAACACCACAGGATTGTGCAGAAAGTGGCACACTGCATGACATACCAACAATTTATGTGACAGGCTATTATTTAATTAGCAGCACTTTACCCTGCAGCACAAGGCCAGTAGCTGCAATTTATTGGCCCATTTTTCTCTATATCAGTTTCCTGTTTTCTACATTTCCAGTATAACTGAAAAATTACTTGATCCTTAATACGTTGGTTAGGAGTGATATCTCTGGCCCTGCTTTTTGTCCTACTGACAAGATTAAGGCAGTGAGAACATGACGCAAGTTTCTGTGGCAGAGTGTGACTGAAAAATCCAATTGAAGGTGTGATTCACCTAAATTTAAAAACCATTCTGTGTTTAGCGATTACTTAAAAATAATGATTTTCTTTTTTTTTGCTTTGTTGATAATTTTTTTTTCTGTTGATTTTATCAAATGACTGTTTTGTCATTTTTAGGCCAAAGGGAAAAGAGGAACATTAATATTCTACTTTCTTTCAACAGTATCTTTTGGCAATGACTTTTGTTTATTTCAAGAGGGCTGGCTATAGTATAAATGAACACACCAGGCTTAATTTCTTTGTTGCTCTGTAAGTAACTCTAAACTTTATAGTTGCGATTAAAATACAAGAGAAAGCATTTATTACCTGAGAGAAGAGTAGTTAGAACAAAGCCTTGCTGGCTCCAATGAATAAATATTTATATTAATACATTTATGATACTTATAATTATATTTATAATATTTATATCTTGAAGCATATTAGGACTAATAGGCTGATAGAAATTTAATTTGTAAAATGGTGTATAAACCCAACATGTTGTCAAAGCTAAATAGAGGAGTGGCTGATTTCTGCAGATTTCTAATATTTTAAAATGAAAGTTAAGAATATATTTAAATATTTATATTTAAATAAATATAAAATATTTATATTTTATGTTCATAGAAAATAAAACCCAAAAATATATAGTTGTGCTGTGTAACCTTTTTTTTATGGGAGGGGGGGAGAACAGGGACAAGAGAGTCCTGTTAATTCTCTACCAGAGTAGTTATCTAACTTTCAATTTCTTTTTCAACACATATTTTTGGAGTTCTGTATTCCTGATTTGAATAGGCTTCACATTTCAGCTTAAGTATAAGGCTAAAACTTCATTTAATTTTCTGAACCTTTAGGTGACTTCTTCAGTGGGAAACAACAATAAATGTTTACAATTTAAAAATGTTAATGAAAATTGTTCATATCCTAAAACTAGAAACTACTAAATTTTTGGAAAATAAGTACATTAGGCAATTATATATTTAAAACCCTACTATTTGGACCAAGTAGTATTTTTGCTCAATTTGCTTCAGTCTAAGTGAAAAGCTATGAAGTCAGATTTTGGCAGTAATTATTAAGCATCCTGAGAATGCTATTTGGTGAACAAGACTCATGACTGTGTTATGGGATTTGCTTTACCACAATTTATTAAATAGGAACAATTGCTGATGTTCATGCATAATGCTAAATCAAGATACAGTTTAAAATTTTTTAAAAGTGATAATTTCCCTTTATTAAGGAACAAATCTTAATTATTAAGCCATCCAAACCTGGCAGGGCTGGAAGATTTCTTCCCTGCATTTCTCTCAACTATGCCATGAAATAGCTCAGGAGGGTTGTATAGCCACCAGTAAATGAGAATGTTGAACTCATCTTTAAGTTGTCCACAGTAAAAGCAAACTATTGATTTGATGTCAAAACAGTATTTTATTAAGAAAAAAAATCTACATTCTTGTGGAAACTCATAAAAATTACTGAGAAGCTCGGTAAACTTTATTCTTCTCTCTAATAGTTTAACTCCTTTAAAAAGGATCATCCAGATAGCAATAAAGCTGCAACCTTAGTACACTTTATTAGACATTCAGTAAATTTTGTGTGTGTGTGTGTACAATCATAAAATGAAATAGTTAAAAAAAGAGATCAAACATAAAATACAGAAGAATCAACAAATAATATATCTTGGATCTTATGACTTCCGGTATATCATTAATTATAAATAACTAACTATATTTGTGGATTTATTCACTTTTATATTTCTATATATTTACCCATATGGGCTGCAACAAATGAAGGACACCAATTCACGTCTGATCAGATGGTATCTGACGTTTCAACCATATCAAATGTAATATTGTACATTAAGGGACAGCAAAACCCATTATTGACTTATCACTGAATGGTAAAGATGTTGAGATTACACGAACTCCATGAAAAGAAAAGAGAAATTAAAGACTCTGGTTTTTTTTCCTTTCAAAAGAGGTGGGATTTGTGCACAAGTAAGCTGTCTGAAAGAATTGCAGGAGTCTATAGTGCCTTCTTTCCTTCCCATCTCAATTTTCCTTTAGCATCAGCACAGCAAGAATTGCCAATAAAGTTGCAACCTTGGCATAGGTATGGGAGTTTTGAAGCTCTGCAACCAAGAGTAAATAGAATAGAGCAGCCAAATGAAAGAAGGTTTTTCTTTAGAAGCAGTGGATGATCCAAAAGGAGGAAATGAAGTATAAAGCCTCAGGAAGACAAAGCACAATGTAAGAAAAGGTGCAAGAGCTCTACATGCTGACTAGTAAAAGAAAAAGAAGAAATTTCAGAGATAGTTAACTTAAGACAAAGCAGGCTTAAGAAAGATATGTTTATACATACTAATAATAATTTATAGAAACTTCAGCAAGCAAAATTCAGTATTACCCCAATTGTTTTGGATTTAAAATGAATATTTCTAAGACAAAACCAGAAAAGTACTATGTAGTCATTTCATTTGTTAGTTGCAAAGTCGTGTCTGGTCCACCGTGACCCCATGAACAATGTTCCTCCAGGCCTTCCTGTCCTCTACCATCTTCTGGAGTCCATTTAAACTCATGCCTACTGCTTCATTGACCCAGCCACTTCATTCTCTGTCGTCCCCTTCTTCTATTGCCCTCAATCTTTCCTAGCATTAGGCTCTTTCCAGTGAGTCCTTCCTTTCTTCAGATTTGTAGAGCCATTTCATACGGCTCTGCAAATCTGTCAAGAGATGCTTTGCAATACACAGGGGTATTTGAATCAGCAAAACAGAAACATCTTTTTGGGGGTTTCCTTGCTTGTTTCCTTGCTTCCAGTTTCCAACTCTGCCTGTATTGTTGAAACAGTTATTTATTGTATGGCACATTCATATCATATTTTGATAAAAAGAGATAAAATATGAAATAAAAAAATATAAAATACTATAAATGTATGTCTAGATTACATATATTTTTTTTACTTCATTTGTCACAGCCAGGAAATCAGAAGTCTCCATTTTAGCCTCTATTTTAGCATTGTCGCTATATGTTGGCTAGATTGTTTTTTTGGCCCCACAGTCACAATTTCATGATGGTATTTTGCCTCTCAGTTATAGAGGGCATCAGCCATCTACCATGAACACTATGAGAATCCAGTGTTTTCCATATCGCATGGTGTTTGGCATTTCCAAACTGCATTTTCAAAATGCAAGGCAAACTTCAACATTGTAGGGAGCAATTTTATTTTACATATTGTGTATATCAAAATCATCTTCTAAAGTATTTTAGCAAGAGAAATAGCTGGATATCTGGAACTCAACCTGTTTTCCTCCAGGCAAGCTACATAACTCAGTATTAGTACCTGAGAGTGATAAATAATCTTCAAGTATTTCTGATGACTCGGTGCTCGGCATGGAAGCAACACAGCCAGAACAAAGGCTGAAATCCCCTTTATTGTACCAACTTTCTCCCAAATGTCCCATCGTTCACTTCAAGTCCAGGAGCAAAGCTCTAAACACACACTTCCAATAGTTCCTGGGTGCTATTAGTCCAGAGGAGCAGCATAGTTCTGAGAGCAGCCACAGTTCAGGGAACTTGGTCCCAGGGAGTCCTCATCACAGGAAGAGTTCACTGGGATTGCAACACAATCTGGAGCAGAACTGTGTAGCTGTGAACTTGCACATAGCCAGGCCAGGCAGGCAGAGCAAGGCAAGGAGGGCATGGGACTGATGGGACCCTGAGAGTATTCTTGGAGGACCACCTTTTTTCATCTTATTTCTGGGAGTCGTATGTGGCTCAAAAGAGGCAGCCAACATGTGGGAGTACTTCTGATCATCCCAATATCAATGTGTATCAGGCAATTGTGGCAATTGTATATCAATCCTATTTCTGTGGGAGATATTAAACCATACTGCGGCACAATGCTCTGCTGCTGAATAAACCAAGTTCAGTGCAGAATGACTATTCGTATCCATGATATTCCCTAAGTCACATGTGTCCCCTGGATGGTGCTAAAGAAACAGTCATTTCAAGATGAAACATCTGAAACCTTCAAGATACAGCAGCTATGGGGACAACCTAGCCCTTGGCCCTTTTTATGAGGGGTGGCTTAGGGTTTTACATCAAGCTGTTGGGTGAGGTCAAAATCAGTATGGAGTGCAATATCATAAGTATGCTGGTAATATTCAGACGTACATCTTTAGTGCAGACTAGATTAGTGATGTGGTTGAGGCATCTAGAGATTTTGAGTATCTGGAGGGGTTAATGTGAGAGTCTGGAAGAATGGGTATTATACAACCCTATGAAGACGGTGTTTTTAAATTTAATTTTTTACTTTTAAAATAGTAAAAGAAAAAGAACAAAACACAAAGATAATTACAATGGGTACATTCTCAAAGGAAAAAATGTATAAAAGATGCTTTAAAAAGGTGAAAAATACAACAGAAAAAAGAAACAAAACATATCATTAGAAAAGATAACAGGCACAATTCTATATGTACTTAATGTAAACACAATACAAGTCTATATATTTTTATTTCTAATATACAACTATCATTCTTTTTTAACATACTATATTTTGTATAAATGAGTTCCATGTTCCATTATACTTGTCCTTATAAAATGTGTATTTATATATAATCTTCTCATAGACGTCAAGTGTAATCAGGTCTTCAATGCTATGGGTAAATGGGGCCATATGCTTATATTTTCAATGCTGCAATACCAATCTTTTAGCCATAGTAAGGGCACAGGGAATCCATTTAGGTTGTTTGGTTGTCAAACTCCTTGTGTATGTAATTAGGTATGTAATTCAAGTGAATATTTTCTTCTGAAAATGTTCGCTTTTGTTGCACATATTTATATAATCCACTCCTTTATCCCACAAATACGAGGCCCTATTCATGTTCATTCATCATCTTTTGATTTTACTGTTCAATGGAACACTGCTCTTGAAGATCCTTCTTCCCTACCCTAAAGGTTTAGTTGGTCCAGCATACACTGGTAGGTTCAGTTCTGAAACTCCAAAGTTTCCCAATTTTGTGTGCACTCTAGTGGTTCCCAGTTACCTTTCAAGTACAATTCAAAGTGCTGATTATCACCTTTAAAGCCCTGAATGATACAGACCACTTTATTTGAGAATCCACTTCTCCTTGAGGCTGTCTATTTAGCTTACCAATACCAAATCTAAAAGAGTATGTGTGTTCCAGGTCCACTCTATCAAACAATGCCATCTGTCAAGACTTAGGAAGTGTTCCTTCTCTGTCGTAGCACCTGTCCTAAGAAAAAATTTATTCCCTGAAATCTGAAGGGCTTCCACTTTCTTTGTTTTCCATAAGGCCGTAAAGACCTAACTCTTTCCACCAAGTGCTGGGCCAGGATGTGAACTCATCTAGTGTAGGCAGCTGGTTGTTATACCTTTATTAGAGTAGAGCAATTTTTAATTTTGTACTTGTGCTTCTGACATATTTATATTGATCTGATTGTTTCTAGTCTTCTAGGGTTATATTTCAAGATGACAGCCATATAAAGCTTTTCAATGCATCTGTAAGAGAAATATCAATTATAAAAAGCCAGATATTTTAACTTCATTTGTATTCAGCATTGTTTCTATATTCTGAAACTGCAAGATTTTCATTTCTTTAAAAAAAACTGAGTTTTTTAGGATGCCTGAATTTATCTCTATTTCTGTATTTTGGTTTTTGAATTTCTTTGCTCATATCGCTCTGAGTTTGGTACTCTAAATATTAAGTTAAGATAAGCAAATGTTGGAAATTATATGAAATATAAGCTTAGGGATGTTTGTCCAAACTAAATTGTTTTGAGCAATCTATCATGACATGGGGATGGTGTGTGTGTGTGTGTGTGTGTGTGTGTGTGTGTGTGTGTGTAAGAAAAAAGATGGCAGACAGTGCTAAATATTTGATCAAAGTTATGTTTAATTATCATATACATGTTATTGTAGATACCTTGCAAATACAGTTGAAGAAGATGATGAAGAGTCAAAATATGAGATTTTCCCATGGGCTTTAGGAAAAACCTGGAGAAAACTCTTCCCAGATTTCTTGGCTTTGAGAGATGAACTGTGGAGTAAGATGGGTTATAGAGCTATAGTAAGCAGACGTTGCTGTGAAGAGGTGAGAAAAATATGTTTCATATTATTAAGAAAGAGGATAACGTAAATTATAATAAACAACTTGTTTTCTAACCTTTCCTTGTTTTCAAAACTCTAATAGTTATTTTTAAATGCTGTCAAAATTACTCACTTTAATTGCGAGATGATACCATGTTTTCAAAGTACTCTTAATGAATAATTGACCTTTATCAAAGTGGGTGTATGTTTTTAAAAATATACTAGCATTTATTGGAAAATATGAAATAATCTATCAATACAATGTACACTATGTAATTAGATATTAGCTATTTTTGTTACACCAGTTCACCAAACATTCTTTTTCCTTGTGGTAAGCACCCTCATTGTCATCTTGAATAAAGCTCGCTATTCTTATATCATCCTCATACTTCACAATGTGGTTGGTGGCCAACCTAGCCAACAGTCATGGGTCAACAGGGTGAACAACAGCAGATTTAGGAAACTGTCCTGAGGAGAACCTGTGCTCAAGAAAATGCTGTTAGAAATATTATTCCCAATTCGCACATACTGGGCCTATTAACAAGAAAATCAAGAATCCAGTTGCACAAAGCCTAAAAGGCTCAGTTTTTCTACTAGATGCTGAGGAATGATTGAATTAAATGCCAAACTGAAATTGACAAACAGCATTCACACATGAGCACTTCTTTCCTCTAAGTGCGCCAAGCTCAGAAGGGGAACAGAACAAATAGCATCCTCTATAGAGCAATTTGGACGGTAAGCAAACTGAAATGATCAAATGCTGGAGGGAAGCTGGATACAATAATGTCCTTTATCAGCCTCTCAAAACATTTCATAATGTTGGATATAAGCACAACTGGATGGTAATCATTGCATTACAGGTTTTCCACTGCTACCAAAGAGGGGTTTCTATTTTTTTTACTGTTTCTATTATTTGGGAATTTGTTTGCAGTGCAAAGTGAGCAGCAGTTATTTTATTGCTGACCAGTTTCCAGCCAATAAGTGCCTTTGTTGCTCATTCTCTCAAAATAAGGCCTACCCCCGTGTTCATGCCACTCTTCATGGCCTGCATACGATGGTCTTACCATTCCTATTAATTTGGCTACTCTCTATCCACCTGATCTGATTATACCTAAGATGTCTAGCTTGTAGTCATCAAAGTGCCACAGAAGTTGAGCAGATTTTTCAACCTGGTGTAGCATTTTCACATTCCATGTCTCAATTCTTGTGTGATATTTTTAGCTGAGAAAATCATTTTCAACTTCTGGCACCAGACTCCATGGCCAGTTTGCTCCAGTGTTGTCATATAAACAGTATGGCTTGAAACAGAACTCTTGCCTGGTTGACTAAATTTTCTTGAGATTATTCTTGCTGTCTTAAGTTTCTTTACCTTATGAAATGTCATAGAACAATGCATTGACATTCACTGGCCATCAACTTAATCAATTTTAAGAAAGCATTTGACAGTGTCCACCAAGAATCTCTCTGGTAGATCCTACATCTATACAGCGTATTGACAGTCTTCATTATTATTTTTAAAACTTATGAAAATGGCCAGACTTCTTCAAAATTACTATCAGAGTTAGGTAAGGTTGTATTCTATCTGGTCCTCTTCTGGCCCTCGACTATGTTATGCAACAAACATCATGCATCGGGAAAGGCATACATTATTCTGACGAAGATTGTCTTGGCAACCTTGAGTTTGCAGATGATATTGCCCTAAGATGAACCCAAACTATAATAAGTGATGGCTGCCTAAGATGAAGAAGCAACCTAAATTAGCTTCAGAGTAAGTGCTGAGAAATCGAACAACGTGTATGAGAGCTCCACCGTACAGATACAGGGAATCACATTCAGATCAGTGACTTGAGAAGGAAGAAAGGTTTACCTCTTTGAGTAATGTAATTGCCCAAAATGGAGATGCAGAGATGGACATCAAAAGCAACAGCTGGGTTCCAGATGGTGAATAAAATCTTGGCCTCATCACTGAAACTTAAACTCTGTTGGTTGCTTCTATAGTGATTCTGACAACCATTTATGCCAGCAAGATTTGGAAGGCACCAGCAAGTATTAACAAGAGACTTGATATCTTCCAATAAGATGCCTTCACTGAATCCTAAAGATACACTATTTTGACCATATTATTAATGAAGAAGTGCTCCAAAAATGTTTACCACCCAAAAGACTCTAACTTGCAGGTCATGTTCTCCATGCAGAGAAAATGACTTAGTAAAAAATGACTTAGTGAAAAACATTCATGAAAAACTTACTCTAAACATCATATGGGAAGATGCTGAAGTACTTGCCCAAGACCAGAAATGCTAAAGATCCCTTGCTTCCCAATATGCTACATAGTACGGGAGGATCCAATGCTAAAAAAATAAAAACTTGGAAAATGTGCTACTCTGCCTACAGGTAAATCCTCAAATTATGAATTATATTCATAACCCAAGGATTCGTTAATTGGATCACATTAAATGAATGTGATCCCTTCCTGCTTTCCACAATACATTCATTAATCAAATGCACAGGTTATTAAGTGCACATGAGGTATCTCAGAGTGGAGAAGACCATGAGAGTATCGTGCTGGAACAGACCACCTACTTCCAACCACCCAAGGTCTCCCCTAACCAAGATATCTCACTCTCTGCTTACAATCCCCTGGGGTACCCAATGTTGTTTCCTCTCCCCATCCTGTCCCACTGGGTCTCCGCAGGCACTGGGCCTGCTTTGCAAACCTACCAGATTGCATTTGCTCCACCCCACCCCACCCCATTACTGATCGTTTGCTTTTGAAGATCTCCAGATTCCAGAACAGGCTGACCCATGTGGCAGAAAAGCGGCCGCCTTGTACTTAGATGCTGGTGAAGCTGTCACAGATAAGAGGGGCATGGAATGAAGCTGTCAGGACTGTCCCCAGAGCTCCATGCAACCCTTCTTTTGCACTTTAGTGCAAAAGTTTTTAGTTCAACATTCATCTGAAAGTGGTGCCTGTCCTTTCATTTTCTCTTGCTCTATACTTATTAGACCAATTTTGCTAATAAAGTGATTTTTTTGTGTTGCATAGTTATGTCTTGTTAATTAAGAAAATTAATCTTGCCCACTAGCCTTTATAATTTCTGTGCACTGTTTGCTCTGATGCAGTCCTTTCTGAGATAAGAGTCTTTGATACAGGTAATGGCAATTGCTTCAACACATTATGTATGGCAGCGAGAACGGTCTCTTTATCATAGTGGAGCTATAAGAAACAGTTGCAGAAACAAAGTACAGTTACCTCGAGGACCTAATGCCACACCTGTAGACTGTTCACTTTGTGGGAAAAAAACACGATATATAAGGCTGGGATTATCATCTACCTCCTCCACTGATACTCTGGAAATGGTGGAGCAACATGTCACTCCTGGTTTGCTCGATCCAGCAGATAAAATGCTTCTTGATCCGTCTTATCATTGTCACTCCCAAGGTAAGTTAAGTGAACATAGAAATAAAATATACTGTAATGTTTAAACATCTAGTCTAACTATAGCTAAGAAGTAAAAAAGGGCTGTATGTTTAGAGATCACATATATGCCTCTCTTGCTGGCAATGTTTTGTCAGAGGTGGCATTCAGCAGATTCTGACCAGTTCTGGAGAACTGGTAGCGGAAATTTTGAGTACTTTGGAGAACTGGCAAATCCCATCTCTGACTGGAGATTTTATAGTATCCTTCCCCTGCCATGCCCACCAAGCCACGCCAACAGAACCGGTAGTAAAAAAATTTGAATCCCACCACTGTGTTTTGTGTCTACATGAAAGCTACAGAGTGGATTTCAACTTAATGAAGGAATATCCTAATGCACTAAAAAATTAGAGTTAATGAGCTTAAGGGAAGAACAAGAGAGAATATTCTAAGCAACTATATATTTCACTGGAAAGACTTTTTACAATTTTATTTTGCTTGTTGGGGTTTTCATTCTATTATTCCTATTTATGTAATCTGTTCTGAATTACAGGTAGTTCTAAAGTTATGACCACAACTGAGCACAAAATTTATGTTGTTAAGTGAGAAATTTATTCAGTGAGCTTTGCCTCATTTTACGACTTTTCTTGCCACTTTTCTTAAGTGAATCACTGCAGCTATTAAATTAGTAACATGGTTAAGTGAATCTGGTTTGCTCATTGATTTTGCTTGTCACAAAAGGCAATCACATGACTCTGGGACTCTGCAACCATCATAAATATGAGTCAGTTGTCAAGCATCTGAATGTAAATCACATGACCATGGAGATGCTACAATAGTCATAAGTGTGAAAAATGGTCATAAGTCACTTTTTTCAGTGATGTTACTGAAAAATAGTAGTCTAGTAGTTTATATATCGAATAGTCACTAAATGAACTGTTGTAAATCAAGAACTATCTGAATACAAAAGCATAATGCTTGCTTATCCATAATAACAGTCTAAACTCCCAAATACTTCCATTTTTTTGACAGGTGATCAGCCTAGGAATGGGAAAAAAAGTAGTCGAGATAAATCCATGGATTGGTTTACTGGAAATGAAGAATAACAAAATTTAAGTTTCAAAATTAATAGCAAATTAAATACAAAATACATGTCAAAATATTTATTCTCTAAATTTATTTTATTTCTTTTATTTGTTAAACACATTAGTATATTGAAACATACTGTATCTTAGTCAATGTAAACACATCCATTGTTTCCCAAATCATACTCATCAAATAAAATTTCTTCTAATATGTTATTTCTGATGAAGCACGATCTTCCAATTGGCACATACCATCTGGAGCAGTGTTTGGATATAGTGAATTAAATTTCCTCAGCTTGACAAGGAATACTATATGAAAGGGGAGAAAAACTAATGTTTTAACAGTCACTAGCATTTTGTTTTATTGCTCATTTCTAAAAATGCTTTCACAGTGCTTATGAAAAACATAGTATATAACATTTTTGCTAAGTCATTCTTACCTGTATAACCAACTTGATATGGGAAAGGCTTAGCAATGTAAGGTGTTCTTATATTGGCAGAAGCAAGAGCTGTTGGGATAAAATAAAATATGTAAATGACTAAAAAAAATTAATTCAAATTTGTTCTTGAAACAAATCTGTTATCGAACTACTCATCCCTGTGTCAATTCTCATCCCCTCTGCCCAGCCTTGGGCACCTTAGCAACTTTCCCTATTTCTTTCCTTTCCCATAAGAGGAGGATATGATTTTTATTTCATATTGTCATCCCTGAAGGAAAACAATTATCAGACATCAGGCTGAGTCCTAATTGAGTTTGTTTTATTGATAATTTCAATGGACGAGAATGTATATAGCTCAGGGTTGAATGCTAGGAAATTCTTGAAAGCTTGGTATTTAGACAAATCAACCATCAATAAACAGAGAAATAAATAATATATTTACACACTATTCAAAAGAGACAACCAAAAGCTAAGATGGAAGCAAAAGGGGCAGAACACATCCATATCCTCTGGCAACCAAGATTCATAAAAACAGTGATTAACACCAGGCAAACAATCAAGCAAACAAAAAACAATTCCCTAATCAAAGAACTACCAAGGAGAAAAACTACATCTCCACCCACACTGACAGGGCAACAAGCTATGTACAGTATATAAACAGGGAACAAACTTCAGACTCACTAGCACTGATGTTGGGTAATGAAATGTCTGCAAGCAACCAACCATGCTCAGAGACCATTTAGGTTTCCATAGTTCATTCATAATGTGTGACTCAAGAAAGTTGTTGTTTATTCACCAAACTACACTTAAGTAAACTTGATTTAGTATGCATAAATCCAACCTATGATTTACCTCTTCTGAACAAGACATATCACTAACAGTTATTATCACAAAGAACCCAATTTATTTCCTACCTTCATTTCTTCTCTCTTCAGCAGAAACATCATTTTCATGATGACAAGCAGTTTCATCATTGAGGTTTAGTTCAGATGCTATGTTTTTTAGAATATTTCTCTTTTCCCATGTCGCTGGGCATATTAGCCAATCTCTATGTGTAACTTCCAAAACCTTCTCACAAAAAAGGGCTAATTTTCTGATCCGGATAGCTTCCATCAATTCAATAACCTGAGTGATACTGGTAGAAAAATAAACAATTATGTATATTGCAAATGAACTTCTACAAATATATATTAGAATTTATTTTGTAGCCCAATTTTAATGCATATTTATTCAATCTGTTATTAATGATATTCATTTTTCAGTAATGTTTACCCAACTGTAAACCATAATGCGGATTATACTGGTATGCTTTGTCTTAGAATTAGACTATCATGTAAATCTAGTCATTATAGTTTATTAAACAATGGTTGAATCACGTTTTAGCTTGATGTTTCAACAATACTTGGCACTTTGGTTAAAGACAGAATTATAGAATTGGAAAGAATCATAAGGATCATCTGTTCCAAACTATCTGAAATACCGTATATACTCGCATATAAGCTGACTCTAAAACTCTTTTAAAAAAAAATCAAATTAGGGGGTTGGCTTATATGCGCATAAATCTGATCTCAAACAAACTGACATGACACCACTTCTCAAATCACGCAATATCATTGATATTACCATTCAGTCATACATACAGCCATAAAAATTGAGACTGCACTACATAAAGTTAATTCTGACAAACTACAATTCAATTTCAACATTAATTTTAACTGTACCTCAAATAAAATGCAACATAATTACGTCTAATTAAGCACATTTTTTTTTACTCTGGGCGCCTCCATTTTGCTTTTTCTATTGCCTGATCATAACACGCGATGATTGGTTAGTCATTCACGTGACCGCTTTCATGTTTGCGATCGTCATGTGCAACATCAGATTCTTTACATACTGGGTAATTAACTTAATATTGTTTCCTACACAAATGCTTTGATAATGAACCTTCATCAGTGCATTCATATTGATACTCTTTTGTTATTAGCCCAAACAACACACCATGGTATTTGGCAGTCAGCTTATATGCGAGGTTTTGCAAAATTCCTCATTTTGGGACAGTTTTTTAAGGGTCGGCTTATACGCGAGATCGGCTTATATGCGAGTATATACGGTATATAGAAAACTAATTCAGCCAGTCTTGAGAGGTGTCTAACCAGATGGAGAATCCACAACTTCTATCAGTATTCTGTTTCATTATTATATCATATTGATAGGTTTTTACAATGCTTGAAATCTAAGAATAGGTAGTCCTTGAGTTATGGCAGTAATAAGTACTAGAATTTCTGTTACTAGGTGATATGGCCATAAATAATCCCGACAGTCCCCATTACGGCTGTTAACCAAACTCATTGGTCATTAGGTGAAGACCAACCCCGATTCAAGCAATTCTCAGTTTGGTTTTCCCAGCCCAAATCCTTGGTGAGTTAAAGGTCTGCCTTCTCTATCTCCTTTCCAAATATTCTCATTTGCCTATCTCTCCCTCCATCTCTGTCCTCTTGGCTGTTCTGCGCAGTGGAGAGGTGGTAGTGCTGGTGCTTCAGCAGGCTTGGCTAGCTGCCATTGTCCCCCAGTCCTCTCTTTCCCAATACTACCAAGGAACGCTACTTCATGTTCGGTATCATAACTAGCCACCCTAGTATCACAATGCAAAACCCCAGCTGTCCCTACGACCTATGTTCCATAGGACTTGCTATTCCTGCTGAACTTTGCTGTCTTATACCTGACATGCTGACTCTATGTGAGGCAGCCGCTGGCCATGCTAAGCCTTCTTCCTGAGGCTGCATGTGCCATTCTCCAAATAGCATGAGGAGAACTAATGGGCAGAGCTCTCAAAAGAGAGCTAAGGATAAGTTTGCTGTTAGCGCTTTTCAGCAAAATTTATTTGAAACAGTATCTAAAGGCTAGGTCACATTGGCCGACGGATGCAAAACGTATGTAAAAAGGACACAGCGGACGAGCAAATTTTCCATCCGTTGTTATCCGCTCTCAAAAGTGCCCCAAATTTGCATAAACAGAGCGGACAACAACAGAAAGGAACGGACGGGGGGAGGATGTAGCAAGGATGTTAAGCGGATGTTCAACGAAAGCCTAGCGGATGGAAGCGGATGACACATTCGCAGGGCTTCTGGGGGAGAACAGCGAAGCGGACACGCAGTGGAAGGAGTGGATGCAGAGCGGATGCCTAGCAGATGCAAAGTGTTCACTGCGCATGCGGGGAGGATGCATTGCGTCAGCCCCGCGGATATAAAGAGAAGCAGCTCGCAAGCAGGTCACCATTCAGAGGAAAGACCTGCTGCCAGACACATCTTCAGCCAACAACCATGGGGAAGAAGAGGAAGCCTATGCCTACTGCCAGCTCTGGCAAGAAGGACAGGGCCACCATCCCACCCCCTGGCGCTGACTCTGAAACTGCTGGTGCTTCTGCTGCTGGTGCTGACTCTGCTGGTGCTGGTGCTGGTGCTGGTGCTGGTGCTTCTGCTGGTGCTTCTGCTGGTGCTGGTGCTTCTGCTGGTGCTGCTTCTAGTCCTGCTAGTGCTGCTGGTGCTCTTGGTGCTGCTGGTGGTGGTGTGGTGGACCAGCCCCTAGAACCTCAAAGCCCTGCTGATGAGGGCCCAGAAGGCCCTGCCAGAGGGAGGAAGAGGCACTCACGAGAAAAGGGTGAGAGGAGACAGTACTCCATTGCAGAGGAAAATGAGGAGGAGATGCTCGAATGGCTGAGGGAGAATGAGTACCTCTGGAGAAAGGGACACAGGTTCTATCGAGACACCAAGTGGAAGCAGGTGGCTTGGAGAGAGAAGGCTACACTTCGGATGTCCTCCTGGGGTGGTGCAAGCACATGCACACCTGGTACGGGAAGCTGCACCTGAAGAAGTCTGGCCAGGCCCCGGTCAAGCTCACCGACCGGGAGACCTACGTGATGGCCAAGTGCAGCTTCTTGGAGGATGAGATCCGCCACCGAGAAGCAGCCCCTCTGTCAACCCTCTCTCTCAGGCAGCCCACAGAGAGCCAGTCCTTTTCTGGCCAAGAGTCAGCTCCTGTGTCCAGGCAGGTATCTTTGGAGTGCCCCACGACGGAGACCCCCCCGACAGCTGCACTCCCCGTGGCGGAGCACATGGAGAACCCCCTGACGCAGTTGGAGCAAGAAGAAGCCGCTGCCACTAGAAACCAACCCACACCCACCCCCAGCTCCACCTCCACAGAAAGCAGGCAGAGAGCCAGACCGGAGGGACAGAGCCACACTGTCCTCTTGGAGATCAGGGACACCATCAAGAGCAGCGTAGATCTCCTCTCTCAGCTGGTACAGTCTGACATACCATCCTCAAACAGAAAGCCCTTCCTCACCTATGTCAACCAGACCCTCGTGGACATGTCCGAATCCCAGTACCAGGTGATCAAGGAGAGGATCACAGGTCTTCTGCACCACCCTCCAGGCCCAGCTGAACCTGCTCTGACCCAGTCCAGGTCTGCTCCTCCACCCCAGGTGATGTCACTGCCCTTCCAAGGCTTTCAACAGGCCCTCACCTACCAAGGCTACGGCTACCAGGAGTTCCAGAAGCACAGGCAGCCCTTCCCAGTCCAGGCACAGGTACATCGCACAGCACAGACGCCACTGATGCCACCGAAGCCACAGATGCCACCGACGCCTCACCTCGCTCACCTGCAGACCAGACAGCCCCACTACACTCCTCCCTCCTCCACCCCACAGCCAAGCCCGGCCTCAGAACATCTGTCATCGGTCTTGGGACTGACACCCTATGTCATGGAGGAAGGATCCCTCAACATCACGGGACTGAGGCAGCTCTCTGAAAGCTTCTTCCACACACCATCCCCTGTTGTCCTCTCGGGGCCAGGCATCTCAGACCAGCACTCCAGCCACTGCCACCTCCACAGCACCTGGACCCTTCACTGCTGAGACCATGGGCACGCCTCAGAGTGACTGAGAAGAGGGCCAGAGACTGGGTTGCTACCTGTTGACTTTATCTTTGCTTGGGACACTTTACTTGGGTCATTTTGCTTTTACAGTTTGTTATTAATAAAGGTTATCTTTGCTTCACACACTTGGTTCAGTTCTTTTAGTAAATAAAGTCTTGGTGGAAACTTTTAGAAATGGTTTAAGCCTTTGCATGCTTGTGGGATGGGTAAGGATAGCAGTGGAATGGGCAGAGATACCTGTGGGATGGGTAATAGCTGTGGGATGGGTAAGGATAGCCGTGGGATGGGCAGGGATACCTGTGGGATGGGTAATAGCTGTGGGATGGGTAAGGATAGCAGTGAGATAGATAAGCCTCCAGTGCAAACATAGTGGGACTGTATGGTCCACTCTCCCAGGTGCCACACCTATGGCTCTTTATTATCAATAACAATTTAACCATTCATCAACACATTTCAACATAAACACAACTCTTTATTAAATGCCCTGTTCATTGCAAGGCCACTCAACATACATGGCACAACCTCATCAGTGTGATGAGACAGGCTGAAGGAAGCATCCATTAAGCATCTACCATCCTGTCTTGCCACTCCACTGCTCCAGCTGGGGAGTTGCACCAATGTCTCAGGAGGTTGCACTGCTTCTTCCCTTCACATGAAGCTCTGTTGGGGCCTTGCACATCCTTAGTGTCTATCAGGTTTACTCCTTGCCTCCATTCCCCAGGCTCCATGTCCCCATTGCCAGGTCCACAAGCCTGTTCTGCAACACTGGGTAGCGGGTGCGCATGAGATTGTGCAGGATGCAGCAAGCTTCCACAATGTTCCTCACAGTCTCTGGGCGATGCTGCATGGTGGTGAGAAGTATCTGGAACCTGTTGGCCAGGATGCCAAAGGCGTTCTCCACCACCCATCTTGCCCTGGACAGCCTATAGTTGAAGATCCTCTCTTCATGGGTGAGGCATTTGGAAGTGTAGGGCTTCATGAGGTAGGTTCTGAGGGAAAAGGCATCATCACCCACGATGAGGTAGGGCACATCTTGCGTGTCGTTGGGCAGGGGGTCTGGATCTGGGAAGCCCATGATGAGGTTGTGTTCCAGCCCCTCCTTGAGGTCACTGGCGTTGTATACCTGGGCATCTGAAGCTGACCCGTTGCCTGAAGCATCGATGTACATGAACTTGTAGTCAGCATCAACCATAGCAAAGAGGATGATGCTGAAGAAGCCCTTGTAGTTGAAATAATTGGACTCTGAGTTGGCTGGAGCTTTGCAGGTCACGTGCTTCCCATCTATGGCTCCAACGGTGTGGGGGAAGTTCCACTTCTGATACCACTGCTCTGCAACTTTCTTCCAGCCTTCTTCAGTGGAGGGGCACTGGAGGAGCTCCTCCAGGTATTCTTCGATGATGGCCTGCACCACTTTTCTGACCACAATGCTGATGGTGTTGTGTGGCACTCTCCAGGCGTACTGCATGTTCCTGTACGTGGTCCCTGAGGCCAGGTGGCGCAGAGTTAGTGCCACCTTCAGTCCAGGGTCCAGGCTGGGCCGGAAGTTGGTGTTTGCCTTGGTCAACCTGGGTCTCAGCCGCTCCACAACTTCATCAAACATGGCTGGTGGCATCCTCATGAAGTGCTGGAATGCATGAGGGTCTTCGTTCCTCAACTCCACCATCAGCTTGTCATACAGTCCGTACTCGACTCTTCTCCCAATCCATCTTCGGACCCACACACTTCTTGGGTGCCTCCTTTTCCTTGCGTAGAACAGGTGAAAGAGCCTGTAGAGGGCTTTGCACTGTTGTAGAATGATGGCGGCTACCAAAAGGAGTGTGCAACGATCCATGGTGGAGATGAGTGGATGCTGTGGAAGAGCAAGAGCAAGAGCAAGATCAAGGCTGAAGAGGTCTGCACACCAGAGGTGCTGGACTGAAAGTGAGATCCATATGATTTCCTCCCCCTTTTTATAGGAAATGTCGGTTTTCCGCTAGGTGTCCTTCTGCACCCTCTAGACATCCTCCAGACATCTTAAATATCCGAGATACGTCCCCTATGCGAACGTTTTTTCCATTTTAATGCTTTATGTGCGAGCTGCATCTGCTTACATCCTTTCTATGTCTGTGCTAACGCTGCGCGGACGTTCCATGTCCGTTTCGCTTCCTCCCTCTTTCCATTTTCCACTGGAGCGGATGCGATTTGCGCGGATGCGAGTGGATGCCGAGCAGATACAGCGGCCGTGTAACGGATGTAGAACGTTTGTTCCCTGTATGTATCGCGGATGTAGAACGGACGCTGTGGAAAGTTCATCCGCTCAAAAAGTTTTGTGCAGCTCAAAACTTTTTGAGCGGATGAAATCTCAGTAGACGGATGCTGGATGGATAGAACGTATGAATCACGCACGCAGTGAGTACAGAATGGATGCATCGCGTTAACCAATGGATGGCAAGCGTTTTTCTCCGTTTTACATCCTCTTTCCATCCGTTGGTGCAGTGTGACATTGGCTTAAGAACCAATTGGGGCCATACCTCCAAGGAAGAAATTAATTTCAAATTAATATGTTCGTGCCAAGCATATAAACATATACCATACAAACAAAAACTCTTTTTCCTAAAATCTTTATTCCTGCAATCTCTTTTAGGAAAAAGACATTGCAGGAATAAAGTGTATTCCCTTTGAAGAGAAAACAATATAGACAAGGAGCAATGTTGAACATTACTAGCCTTCTCTTGTGTTCTCCAAAATAAAGAGGCCTGCTATTTTACTCCAAGATATTTGTAGAACATGTCTGCTGTATTGGAGTACCTTTAATTGTCATACATACATCCTATAGTATTGTAAGAATATTTTTAACTTTAATTACAAACTGTTCCTTTACATAAAAGGAAGCCAAAACAACAACACCCCCCTCCCTCTCATTCTCAGTTGGGAAACAGCTAAAAGAACATGTCTGCATTTTACAAAGCTGGAATTTCAGGATCTGCTAATTAATTGGGGGTTAATAACATGAGACATGACAGTCTGAATATTGAGTTAATATACAGACTGAAAAAGAGGGTTAAAAAAGAGGTCTTAAAAGAGTGAAAAAAAGATCAACCAAGATGGTAAGGGAATTGAAGGTTAAATCCTATGAAGATTTGTTAAAAGAATTGGGTATAATTAGCCTAATAAAGAATTTCTGTTCCTATTTGATTCCATATATAACTGCATCACGCCACTTCGCTGCATTCTTTCCTGCAAAGTTGAAATGGCCCTGCGTGTACACATACATGAAGCAACGAGGTATTAGGAGTATTAGTCTGGGGAAATATTTGTCTGCTTGAAAAGTGAAAGGGGTGCTTCATTCATGCATGAAATAAAGCTTAAAATATTTTGCACACTGAAAGCAAAACCTGGAATTTAAGGAATGAATACTTACTTTGCAAAGTATGCAACACAGACCCCACCTTGTTTGAGACTTGGGAAAATTACAGGCAAAGCATTCTGAGGGGAAAACATGTCCAGAACTACCTATTAAAAGAGAAAAACATTAATATTAAAGTAAAACACAACAGGGATTGATTTTAATGAGTATTTGTATTATAGAAGTACTTATTGTACTATAAGATTTGCGACAGTGTCTATTTTTAGCATAACATATGTCAATGTTTTAGCAGCACACACTCACAAACCATAATGTCAGACTGGCTGGGGAATGGGTTAATGATAAAACTAAAGGTGTTTGCTTATAGTGCTAATGGAATTATCTGTTTTAAGTCCCCAAGCCACTTTGAACAGGAAATTCTGACTTTAAGAAAAGAAATACACTACTTACAGCATCAAGTGTTACAGATTTCAAATCCTCAGCTGCAGTCAAAATATCTTGATTAATGAAATCTACATTATTTGGCCACTCTTTATCATGTCCTATCTTCCATGCATTACGCCACTGGCAAAAATTCTCCTCTGCCAATTTGTGATGTTGTTTTATGATTTCATAACTTATAACATGACCTTGTGACCCAACTGAAAATAGAATACAATCAAATTGACTTATTTTTATATTTTATATAAACAATTACATAAAAGAAAATACTTAAACAGCCTCCTGCAGAGAAAAATCTACCACCACTCTGGTTCCTGTTTGACTTATATTCCCTCCCATACCTATCTTTCCTAATTTTAGCTGTCCTATCATTCACCTTTCACTAGCTACTAGTCAGGTGACCCTTAGTTGATTTAAGGGGTCCTTGTGGTGATATATAGTAAAATAACCAATCTGCATAATATCTGTAGGATGGCAAGTTTGTGTAGGGAAGTTGGCAATAGGTGACTACCCTTGAAATTGTCATTCACTTTACCTCAGCCCTTAAAGAGCTGCTGTATTTTACCAAGCTGTAGCACTGGTAAGAAAAAAAACAACAAATAAACAATAGAAAAATGTGGGAAAGTTTAGAAAATATGGCAAATCTTAGAAAAATCCTATAAACAGAATATAATTGCATGACAGTATTATCTGAAAAGCATCTTCTCATGTTTCATCTCAAATACTGCATTCAGTTTAGGTCACCACGGTGTTGAAACTCTATAAAGAGTATAGAGAAGAGATGATTGGGGATTGGAGGCTAAACATGAAGAACTGTTGCAAGAACTGGGTATGTCTAGTCTAATGAAAAGAAGGACTAGGGGAATGATAGAAGTGTTCCAATATCTCAGGGCTGCCACAAAGAAGAGGGAGTCAAGCTATTCTCCAAAGCACCTGAGGGCAGGACAAGAAGCAATGGGTGGAAACTAATCAAGACTAAGGAGAAATTTCCTGACAGAACAATTAATTAGTGGAACAACTTGTCTCCAAAAGTTGTGAATCCCAACACTGGAACTTTTAAAAAGGTGTTGGATAATCATTTGTCTGAAGTGGTGTTTCCTGCCCAGGCAGGGGATTGGACTGGAAGACCTCCAAGGTCCCTTCCAACTCTTCTCTTCGTGGTTTTACCACCAAAAGGTGCATAATTTTCTACTTATTACAGACAGTATTAGTGGCACTAAAATGATAAAGTAGCAGGAATGAAATCATTTTTTTTTCTGCCTGTAAAAGATTAGCAATTATATACATTAAGATGTCAAAAAGTATGATTTAGTGTAAAGAAACAATAAAAGATGGAAACTTGTCAGCTGACACCAATCATGAAAACCCTATCCAAAACCTCTCATTTTACCTGCTTTCGATAGAAATAAACTCATACTGCCAGAACCAGAACCAGCTTCCAATACTGTGTCCCCTTGAGTAATATCCATTAACAGCAGCATTGTATTGGCATCCTATAGGTTAAAAGAACAAAGATGACATATTTCAAAGCTACTATTCAAATTGTATTGGGAGGGATGTTTCTTTAGTCTGTCCAGTTTCAACGCAGATCAAATTAATATTCAGTATAACTGAACAGCAGTTGGGGCAGATGTTCACATGCACCTCCTGCAGAGCACAGAAGTGAGTATAATCTTATATGTATAACAACAGAAGTAATTCCAACCAGAATCTGGAGGTCCCACTACAATTTCTGTTTATCCTAATAGCACTTAGACATATAGATTGCATCACAGTGCTTTTACAGCCCTCTCTAAGCTGTTTAGACAGCATATTGCTCCCAACAACCTGGGTCCTCATTTTCCCAAAATTGGAAGGATGGAAGGTTGAGTCAACTTTGTAAGTCTAAATTACCTTATAATCGAAATTAGGTACCTTCCAAAGAAATAAATCAATTCTGAATTTCCAGCAAATTGCTATGCTTAATGATTAGACGAAGCAGTAAAGGGTGCTTCGTTTTCTCTCAGTTTTGGGCCCACTATTGCAGTGTTTCTCAACCCCATCAACCTTCATGTGTGTGGACTTCAACTCCCATAATTCCCCGGCCCAGAAAGGTTCATTGGGCTAAAAAGGGGGGCTAAAACATGGGGAAAATGAGATGTGGCAGCAAAGAAAATAGGAAATATATACACAAGGCATAAAAGTTTAGGTGGGGAGTCTTGTTGGGTCGTAAAAAGCCAAAAAGCCTATTTTACCAGTTCTGTTTTCAAAATGAGCCCACAAGATCTCAGTGGAGCCCGCTGACAGAATGGGGGCGGTAACCTACTTATTCAGTCCCCCAGAATGGGAACAGGGGAGTGCCGATCAACGCATACATCATACCTTCGGAGAGATGATGGTAGGTTTTCGATCCATGAGCACGACATATTCTTCTAAGGATGGCCTGCGAATCAGCAAGATTTCACCCTGGGACGTGTGGAACAGCTGTCCGGGCAGTCTGCCTACGATCTCAGAGAATCGAATGAAACCCACATTCGTATGACACGTTCCGGTACCAGTGAGCAGGCACTGGATCTTCCAATTGGTGCCGTGCTTCCGACGACCCTCGATGAGAATGAGCTCCCCGACTCGGAAGGGGCAGTTCCTCGAAGACGCCCTTTCCATTTTCTCGCCCAGCGAGCCTCGATCCAGCTGGGAATCTGCTCCAGGAAAGACGCCCGTGTCGCACCCCTGAGACACGGATTCCTTCACCTCCGCGCTTCTCAGAGCTCTGACCTCCGCGGAGAGGAGCTCGGCGGGAATCATCCGGCTCAGCCTTTCTAAGGGCGACAGCGACCCTCTCCGAGACCTGCTCGTCTCCCTCAACCTCAAGGAGTCCGGCTGAGATTTAGCGCGAACCCGGTCTGGGAGCTCATCCCTTCCGTCTCCGTCCCCCGCCGAGGTTGAAGACACTCGGCGGCGGACGCCTTGGGGACCGGCTGTGGGCTTTCCTTGCAGCTGGGGCCGGTGCGCTTTGGAATGGCCGACGACCGTCCCTGGCACTCCAGCCCGGCGGTGCAGTCCTTTTCGCCCAGCGTCTCCTAGGGATCGATCCTCTCTCATCTTGATCCGGAGCGATGCCCGCAGACCCAGCCTTTGCCAGCAGCTGCCCATCATGGCTTCGGTCCTTCGAGGAGAGCAGACGCCGCCAATTGGCCAAATCGCTTTTTTTGCTTTCTTTTCTTTTCTTTTTTTTTTTTAAATTTTTTATGCTTGGCTTCATGGAACCCGCCGTTCTACAACTCCGCCAAAGGTACCCAAGCTGGTTGCAAAGCGAACAAGGACGCAGACGCGGCTTTTTCTTCCCGGGCGAGCTGCGGAGCCAATCGCAAACCAGTCAAATGGGGCCTTTCCGAAAAACTACCGTAGGTTTCCTCTTCAGCTTCCGGTTGTGAATGGACTCAATTGGGGGGTGGGGGGGGGGGAAACTAAAGGCAGCGAGGGTACATATTAATAGAAATACTAAGCGGGAGGAGGAGGAGGAAAGGATGTATGTAGTTCGTTACGAGGCTTGGAACAAACGAGTCTTCTCATACAGATTCTCTCACTATCCCTTGAATTCTGTCCCCCTTTATCCTTTTCCAAGAGAAGCAGAGATTTCACTGGCTTTGCTTTCTGCATCCCCGTGACGGGAAAATCTGCCTGCTGGATTTTACACAGTAACAATCGAAGAACCGTGTTCCAGTGTTTCCCAAGAACGACTCTAAATTGCAGTACGCGGATCCTCAGAATGGAGAAAACACAGCAAACTCAGTATTTTCTTTCGTTTGAACTTAACTGATGCATAAACCTGCCGGAGTGGCGGCATCTGGCTTCTGCTTTTAGATCTAGCCAACAACTAAATGTTGAGCATTTTATCTTTTTACCTTAAGCTCTATGTATCTATAGTGGTTCTGCCCGCATATGGAGACCTGCTATACTGCAGTTGAGAACCGGATGTTGGGATATAAAACCATTGGAACTTAGCCCCGTGGAGAGACAAGCACAAGGAATGATGCATATACCCTGCGCCGGCTTAGTCTCACGTGGTTCTTGACAGAAGTCATGTTGGGATGCGTCTTGATTCTTCTCCTGTAATAAATTATCTTTGGGCTTGCCTCTCGTCCCATTTTCTTTTGAGCATTTTCTTTATTATTTATAGGAGGCGAATTATACTCGCCTCCCCCTTCTTGTGTATAGTCCAACTATTGACTGCATAAAGGACATTTGACACTCTGCCGAGACACTACTGTCCTCGAGATAAAGCCCTACAGGTTTATCTGTCTGTCTTGATTAGAAACATAAATTTCTATGTGACTATATCTTTACACATGTATATATTTGTTTTTTCTCTCTCGGGTATTATCCCACGTCATTTGTAGTGCTTTTAAAGTTGTAGTAACGTTTCAGCAGAATCTCATCTGCCATCCTCAGGCTTCTGTATGGAGTTTGTAACTTTAAAAGCACTTCAATGACTTGGGATAATACCCGAAGGAAGCTGAACAGCACACATGTAAGTACCCGCAAAAACTTAAAACACACACACACACACACACACATATATATATATATATATATATATGTGTGTGTGTGTGTGTTCAGCTTTGTTCGGTTATTATCCCACGTCATTGTAGTTGTGCTTTTAAATTTGTAGCAACGTTTCGGCAGAATCTCATCTGCCATCATCAGGCTTCTGTATTATGTTCGTCTGTGAACACAATACAGAAGCCTGATGATGGCAGTTGAGATTCTGCTGAAAAGTTGCTACAACTTTAAAAACACATCCACAATGACGTGGGAAAATACCTGAACAAAGCTGAACAGCATACATGTAAGTACCTGCAAAAACTTAAGAAAACATATATATACATTCATATACGTACACACACATCTACTTATCTATATATCCACTGAATTGATGTAATTGATGCATACAAAAGAAGTAAACAGCTTTGACGGCTCATTCAGTTGAAATGAAATATGACAAAGAGCCTTGCAGCTCTTATTCTTACTCTGGCCACAGTATATTGAAATTACAATCTTTCAATTGTAAAAAGATGAAAAGATTCCTACTGATGTCTGTCTTTGCAATTTTTTTCCATAATTGGGACATGTCAATTGAGTCAAAGGCAGAAGTAAAACTGATGAATGAGACAGAGTTGCTTTGTATGTTTGTTGGTATATTTCTGGATAAAAGCCTTTCAGAATGGCAGAATGATCCACTGTGCTTTATGAATCTTGCCTGGATGGAAAAAAAATCTTCCTCCCAATCATGCAATTTTGTCAAGAGATGAGCATAACATTTAGAAGAAATATCCAGAAGGCTAATTGGATGGTATTTGGCAGGCTCCTGCCTGCTGCCCTTGTTATCTATTTCTGAGAAAATAGTGTTATCTATTTCTGAGAAAAGTCTAGAATTCTTTATGTAATTCTATATTTTTGTAAACTTTAATGCATTTTTCTTTTTCTTCATTCTTTTTTCAGCTTTAACTCTTCAGGTTCTTTAAAAAGGAATATTAAATATATTATATATATATTTTATATATATATGTATATGTATATATATATATATATATATATATATA
>BLBF01000018.1:30244190-30258747 GCA_015471245.1 Laticauda colubrina
GTCTGCAAGAAAACCACCAAACTCAGAGAGCACCAAAGACTAAACAGTTCAACCTTGAGCTACAAATAATTATCTTCTACAGACCCAGTGCTTTTCAACCGAGGGACCTTTGAAGATCTGTGGACTTCAACTCCCAGAATTCCGCAGCCAGCTGGTTTCGGCCGAACGTCGCCGACCTCTGACTGATGACGATAAAACGCTATGAACAATTACAGTCGGGTTCCAGGAGCCCAATTCGAATATGAGGCTTGTCCCTGATCTTTAAGTCGGCTTCTAGCTGTGCTGCTCCAACCCTGTGCATGCTCATTTGGAAAAAAGCCGGCGCATTGATCAGCCGAAGGCTACAGAAACCGCCTCCCGACGTCAACCCTCAACCTTTGAACCGTGAGTATGACGGAGGGCAGCGCGTCGGAGGTTAAGAGTGCGCATGCTCGGGGGGGGGGAGGCCGACCACGTGGCCGCGCGCCTGCCTGGTGGGAGCTGAGAGGGTCGGGCCTGCAGCGAGCGCCATGGCGGCGGCAGCAGCAGCAAGACGCGGAGGAGAAGACGCTTCGGCCGGCAGCCGGGAGCAGACGGCGGCCTTCGAGAGCCCCATCTACGTGACAGGAAGCCCCTGTGCTTTTTCTCCCCACGAGCGGCGGTTGTTGGCTCTCTCTGGCCCGGACGGGCGGCTTCGCGTGTGGGAGACGGCCAGCAGCCGCCTCCACCACGAGTACGTGCCTTCTGCCCACCTCAGCGCCGCTTGTACCTGCCTGGCCTGGGCACCGCCGGGCGTCGGGGGAGGCAGACCACCTTCCAGCAAGGTATTCAATGGGTGGATTTGCCCGGCGGCGGTACGGTCGCCAAGACCGAACATGCTGGCTTGCGTTTGCTGGGCCTGGGCCTCCCTTCCCCGCCATGTGAGAAGCGCCCATCCCCAGCAGCGAGGCGGGGCCTGTCATTAGGGGCGGGGGGGGGGAAAAGAAAATACGGTACGGGGAGTGGGGGGGGGGGGAAAGCTTCTTCTGAGATAAAATCACAGCTCCCCCCGTTTCGCGTGCGAATGGGACCTCCGCAGCGCCGTGCTTTTTCTTAAGGACGGAGGACTGTCCGAGGACGGATCCCGAATCGCGTTGCCTTCTTGTGCAGGGGGCTCGGGCCTCTCAAAGCAGCCCCGATTTCCCCCCACACCCCCCCGGGCCGGGATTCTGCAGGGTCGGGAACAGCACATGTGTGCGCTTCCTTGCTCCGCCCTTGCCCGACGCTTGGAGGCTTCAGAAGAGCCGAAAAGAAGGCGCTGCTGCTGCTGCTGCTGCTGCTTTGAAATGCGTCAGGGTTCACGCCACCCGTGACTTGTGGCGGGTTCACCCTTCTCTAAAAAGGGGGTTTGGTTCTCTTTCTTCTAATTCGTTTTCCCCAGAGGGGGCATTTCCGAGAAAATTCGGAAGAGAAAAGCATCGATCGGAGGAAAAGGAAAGCCACGTCGAAATCTAATCATTTGAGCATTACCAAGCACATGCTGTGCTTCCGATCTGGGAGTCACCTCTGTTCTTAACCGGTTCATAACTTTGGCTTGGCATCGGACTCTGCTTTGGCGTGGCACATATGTGGGCACCTAGATGCATGCAGCATAGTTCCATTTTCCAGTACTTACTTGGTGCCGACAAGAAATGTGTAACTAAAAGTGGGTTTTTGTTTCAGACTGGAGTTCCTAAAGGCATATTTTAGGCTTGATCTCCATTTCAGCTGTAACCCTAAGTGACCTCTTCAGTACTCCAATTTAGATGGAAATATTTAGAATGTAAAGCCTAACATATATCATGTGTTGGCTACCTGACTCTTTATGATACACCCATATATACACATCTATTTCAGTTGTGCTCTTTTATTTTTTCATAAAATATCTGGCACTTTGAAAAGGATTTTACATTTCCCCACTCCATCAGACTTGAAAAGTCTATAGAGTTAATATTAGGCTACAAAGCATTTAAAAGTAATTTATAATATCAGTTTATAAATTCAGACAAAATGCTTTTGAATATTTTTAAAACTTATTAACAATCACAGCTAGCCTTTTTAGTTTTTCAAGAACCTTATGCATCTGTTTTTATTTCAATAGATATAAATAAAATGGCAAAATAAAGTATTTGTTAATAGAGTGAGAATGTAGGAGTATTGCTTTGTTGATATTGCAATCCTGTAGGTGTTCCTTGAAAGTGAATGAAAATGTGTAAATTGTTACTGATCAGACAAGTTTGCTGGTTTATCAAAGGGGATTTAAACATGTAAATGAAAAGGAGAATTTGCTGTGTAAACATTCCTGAAAAGGAAAGGATTGTAAGTAAGAGTGCACATTCCTGCATTGTATCCCTTTTTTTTTTCATTTGAACTTTACCTGCGTATTACCACTTTTTTAAAAAAAAAATGTTGCAGATCTTAAAAGTTTATCCAATTACTGCATCATTTCAGGCTTGCAAAGTTTATGCTACTTGCAGAAAAAAATTCATCCTTGTGCAAATATTAAAATTCAGAATTTTAATTTTGTATTCACAACTCAATATGATTTTCATTATACTTAATAGTCAATATATTGGTTTTCATTTACTGTTGGATTGTACTTATTATAGCTATCAAAACTAGGAGATACTGTAAATTTTAACAGTAAGAAAGATTTGGTGACCTCTGCAAAATACTCGCCAAGAAAATTCTATGGAAAGAGTGTCAGTCATCTAGATAACAATGCCCAATGATTGAAAAGAGGAATCCCAGTTGCTGAGGCAGCCAGTGGCAAAAATGAATATCTACATTGTACAGAGATACATCAGAAGAGTGAGTTAGTAAATTAAATATAGTCCAACGTGAGATGATCAGTTTAGAAATTGATCTCCTAGTTGTTAGTGAGCTACTGTGATCAGACTTTTTTCCAGTCTGGAAATTTTACTCTTACTCAGGATATGATATCAGGAAAATGGAGTGGCATTTATTATAAGTGGAAAATTTGCCAAAGCAGTGAAAAGCTTTTCAGCTGTCAGTGACAGAATTATGATAATCAGAATTTGTGCCAAGCCCTACAACATCACAGTTGTCCAAATCTATGCCCCAACGAGTGCTGCAACAGAGCTTGAAATAGGGCTTTCATGCCATGGTCCAAAAAACTATGAAACAAAAAAGACATCATTTACAACCTGGATGATTTAATGTAAAAATTGACAAGCGGAGACAGGCATCACTGGTTGTTTTATACTAGGTGAAAGGAATGATGCAGGTGATTGTTGGTACAATTTTGCCAAGAATTGTCAAATTTAGAATCACAAATGTATGGTTCAAATAGAACATTCGTCACTTATACACCTGTACCTCACCAAATGGACTTCACCATAATCGGATAGTCTATATCCTATGACATATCCAAGTGCTGATTGCAATTCAGATCATGAACTGTTGATGGCAAAGATTAGTCATATTATGCAGCATCAAAAAGGCAGTACCTCCAAAGAAGATGTCTCCAAAATCCCTTCTACATATACAATTGAGGTGAAAAATATGTTTGATCTGTTGGACACAGCTGAGAAGATGCCTGAACTATGGGAGGAAATTCAATCGACCATTATTGGAATTGTAGAACACATACATACCACTCAAGAAGTCAGAGAAAAAGTTCAAGTGGCTCCCAGGTGAAAGCATAAAACAGCTGAGCAAAAACAAAAACCCCCACCAAGTAAGGCAGCAGGTAAATTTCCGGAGGCAAGGAAGGATAATGAAGTTTACTGAGACAAACTGTGTAAACAGTTTAAAATGCACCACATGAAGGGTCACACCAGGAATGCATTTATGCAAGCAATAAAGATCTGCACATCATTTGTTGCCTATAAAGGCATAATTAAAAACAAGCATGGGAAAAAACTGTTGTACCAACAAGGAATGAACAGATGGCAAAAATATAGTGAAGAGTTGTATGCAGGTAGCAAAGAGGCATTCCCTCAGGAAGATGAGGAAAGAAGTAGAAATAGAACTGGCCATCCTTGAGGAAGAGATCATATGGGCGACCTATGATTGTGAACCAACATTTTGGGCATTTATAAAATCACAGTTGAGAATGCATTTCAAGTTGTTGTTTCCAATTCTTAATATGGAGGTAAACTAAAGTAGAGATGCCATTGAAATGAGCAAGATGTGAAATCAGAAGACACTGATTTATGTTTGTAATACTCAAATTGAGTGGGAAATACGTTTGAAACAGATTAACATTATTATGTATTTTAGCTTAGAGGTTAAATTTTGAATGAAATTTGAAGTGATGTATATGAACTTTTATACATGTTTATTATCTAAGATTTCTGAAGTCAGATATGGTAGGGGGTTTTTTTTGGGCAGGGTGGGTTGGAGAAATTACAATTCTTGTGGTTTCCATAGTTTTTAATTCCAAAAGTATAGTAAACCATGTAAGAGTTAAAGAGCTCGAACTGTAACTCAGAGACAGAAATAACTCAGAGACAGAAGAAACATACAGGAGGTAAGTATATTTGCAGTGATCAGTGCAGAGGGACACATTAAAGGGCCTTGTAGATTTGTGGTGAACAGTATCAGGAGGAAGCAGTGTCAACAAAAGATACACCTGGAGAATTAATAGGTTCTGAAAAAGAAGCGATTCAGTTAAATATACAAGAAGAAAAAGGAAATTATTTAAAAACTCATTAGACAGCTAAAGTTGCAGAAATAGGTTTCTATTACTTAAAGCAAGGCACCTTTCTTGGTTGGAAAAAAAAAACGGGTTTGAGTATTTCAAAATGTGCCTAAGTATTATTAATAAGACTGTTATATCAGATTAAATCAATATTTATGGTCACTGATAACCATGCATGGTGAATGTTCATGTTTGCTCAGCAGAATTGAATGTTCTTTATATTAGCTTGATTTTAACAAGATAAAGATGATTGTTAGATTTGAGCTTGGATTATATTGATAGAGCAATTCAGCAATCTTCAAAGTGTACAAAGGAATGAGGATTCTGTCTTTACACTCCCGACAATTTTGAATATGCTTTTATTTTATATCTCTTGTAAAATTGTTATTTAATATCCAGACGATTGTAACTTTTACAGGAAGGTCCTCAAAGGAAGAAGAGGAAATCTGAAATTGTAGAAGCAGCTGAACAGTTAGATCTTTTGGCTATTGGTACTGCTGTTGGTGGCATTTTATTATACAGCACAGTGAAAGGAGAATTACAGAGTAAACTAGTAAGTATGATGTAGAGCAACATTATTTTTATGTTAAGAGACAATTGACTTAAAGTTGTTCAAGAAAAGCTGATGTGTGCAATGTTTATCCATCTGGGATAGCAGGTTTTTTTTTTTAAAATATCTTGAGTGGTTGGATTTATTTATTTATTCCTCCCAATGTGCTAGGGGTATCAATATAACAATGTAAAAAAGATATGCAAATATATTTTCTCTGTCTTGGGGAAGTTACGAGCCATAAGGTGTAAGTAAAATTGGTGCTTTTCGAAATAAAGCAGCTTAATAACTTTGCCTCTTAAAATCTTTCTATGAGGTACAAATGGGAGGGCAATTTTAGGAGATTCAAAGATAGTTGTAAGTCAAGAATCATCTGTAAAGCATTTTGGTCACAACTGGTTTGATGAAAGTATCATGATACTTGCTGATAAATTCTTTTTACCTAGAATGGGCATGACAATAAAATAAACTGCATACGGTGGCATCAGGACAATGGTTGCTTATATAGCTGTTCAGATGACAAACATATTGTGGAGTGGAATGCGCAGACATGTAAAGTGAAATGGTGAGTCTGGTCAATTTTGAGTGTCTCAAAATTTCTGTTTTGCTATCATCAGATCAGTTTATCATAGGTAGAATTGAGTAACGTGTAAAGAATGGGTAAGATTTTTTTTCATTTCCAAATACTAAAATGAATATTATTTGCTTATTAAACAATATTAAAAGTAAATTTACAAAACTGTGAAAATAACATTATGGACCTTATTAATGTTAAGAAAATAACATTAAGGACCTTATTGCTGAAGCATGCAGCAATCCCATTAAGAGACTGCCTCTCAAGCTAACCCAAGGCCTGTGTTAAGAATCATTTGAATGACGAGGCCAGGTTAGGGGAAGTACCAACTTCTGAGGAAGGATGTTATAGAGGCAGGCTTCCTAAATCCCATCAGATGATAAAGCTTAATTGAAGACCCTGAAACATGCCAATTGAATAAACAGGATCAATGTATACTACAGGAGATAGGTAGTCCCTCAGAATCTCAACTGTTGAAATAAAATGGAAAGAAATTACTTATAACAGTTGCAATCATCAATGGAAATGCATATATAGTTCTCTTTTCAGATAAACATCCATTCATCATGAAAAATCTAATATACATTCCTATGGAAATTTCTGAATTAGTAAAATTTGATTGCTTTTTCATTTAAAATGCTTGGATCCTAACTTAAATTCCTTTATTTAAATTTAGAAATGTTTTCAATCCAATGGAACAATTAACTATAACAGCTTGCATTATGGTAATATGCAGTTAATCATCTTGTGGGCTATTAGAATATATCTGATACTTGATTTTTAAATCAAGGTGTAATGAATATTTGCTCATAGTTTACCTTGTGTGGGGAAAATATCTTAAATTTGCAAGAGAAAAAAAGCCACATTACAAATAACATCTTTCTGAGATGTAATGTAAAATCCAGGATTAAAACTTGAACCCTTTCTTGGGTTATATAAACCATCTGTTTATTATCTTTACTTTTTGAAAGCAGTAAAGGAGGAAAATTGTATAGAAACGATTCTTCTAACTACTGGTTATATATGAGGAATAAAACAAACATCTTGCATAAACAAGCAAGCTTATTTCATTTATTAATTTCAAAAGTGCAGTGTTCAAGTAATTTCAAGCAAAAATATACCCTGCTGTGATGATTTACAATTGGTTTCACTCACTACTGATACCTAGTGAGGATAATTTTCTCTTGGCTGTCTGAGCAGGCTGTCTTCAAGTCAAAATTTAATAACTTGAATACATGCTAGAGTACATTAAAGCTTATTTGATAAATTAAAGCTCATCAAATAGTATAGTAAGTACATAGATGCAAAAGTCCAGAATTAAGCATATTTTTTTCAATTTCTCAATGTAAAAATAAGAGCTGGTTGGACAGAATATTTTTAAAGGTAGTGAAAGTAGACACATAATACTTTTCAAACCTCTCTGGATATAAACTATAACATAAACGGAATTAAACATTTCTAGATGTTAGAAATCCAATTACCAGACGTTGGTATCACATGTATTTCCAGAAATGTCTTAGGACCCTACAAAGTTCTCATTGAGAAGAATATCACCTTTAGTTAAATGGAGTGGATGTTTCTAAGAGTTATTTTGTGAATAAGCATAGTTTCCAAGGCAGTCATATTGCATGTACATGCTATCAAAATTATAAATGTCTTTACCCAAATATTTTTGTCGTGGAAAAGCAGCTTAACAGGTACCTTCACTCTGGTTGAATTTTTCTGGCTGCTCAGAAGTTGCCAATTCAAGGAATATTTTGGATTTAAATTTGAAATCAAAGTCTTAGTGATTTGAAGTCCCATTTTCCAACTTAGAGAGTTATATAAATTTGTATGAATTTTCTTTTAGTTTTTTAAGTCTGTATTACAGTAATTTTTAATTTATTTTTCTTAAATTCCCTAGTAAATGGAAAGGAGATAACAGCAGTGTAAGCTCATTGTGCATCAGTCCGGATGGAAAAGTACTACTTTCAGCAGGTCGAACTATCAAACTGTGGGACTTGGAGACCAAAGAAGTCTATAGAGTATGTATTCAGTGACACAGTGAATCTAAATGATCTTAATTCCTTAATCAATTGCTTTACTTCATCTTGTTTAATAATATCATTAGCATAGTTGGAGACTGCTGGACAGTTTGCTGTGATGATACTTTTAAAAGGTGGTTTCAGCTGGCTGACAGTTGAATGAGGACATGAAATTCCTTGGCTGTGTCTGAGCACTGCCCACAGCAGTATTTGACAACATTAATTTGAGTTGCTGAAACACTATTTTTGTACACATCACAGGAATAATGTCTGATTTGCTGTTCATTAATTATGAAGCACAAATGATTGTTAAACCCACTACTTTGAAAAATATTATTTTTATCTTTATAGTATTTTATAAGATGAGCATACTCTATATCGTATTATTGGGTAAAAGTGTTTACCAGTTTCTTATTCTTAGACATTTAGTTGATTTTTAAATCCAAATCCTATTTAATGTTACCTTCTACGGAAATCTGAAAGAATAATTAGTAGAATCAATTTATCATATTATTTAGTGATAAAGACTGCCTCTACTGAAATTCAGTGTTTTGAAAGTCTTGTTATAGTCCAGGAGAAGTACTTGCATTCCTTGTGGTAGAAGATAAATGTTCCCACTAATGAACCCAACCAATTCATCCCTCTGAAACTTTCAGCTTTCTTAAAGAACTGTTTCTTTCACAAATAAAAACAAAATCAGCTCTAAATATTTCCTGTTTCAGTATAATTAAAGAATAGATACTTCTCTCCCTCATGGTCACAGGACACATTGTATAATTAGGTGTTCTGTCATCTCTTTGGCAACTCTCCTCAATCTCTCTGGCCAGCATCTGTTGAGATGACCTTGGTTCCGACAGAATGATCTGTTATTATCTGGTCTGACATTCCAGATTTCCCTCCTCCCACACTATGTGGCAAGCTGTGAAATTGAAAGATGGCTGCGGCAGGCTTGATCCATTCTGAAGTTGACAGTATCAGTTTTTCACTCTTCATTTAGCTCAACAGAAAACTTAAATTCCTGATTGTGGCTATGTTTAAAAAGAGTTCCCTTCCATCTACACTACTTCTACTGTGAAGCTAAATTCATTCCCTACTTTAGGAAAAGTGAGTTTCTTACGTGACACTACTTTGGGGCTAATGGATTCTTGTCGGGATACAGAATCTCAACTTAAAATTTTTCTATGCATTTTAAACACTGTCTTCCTGATCAATCTAAATAACATTTCTTGTTCAGCATTTCACAGGACATGCTACGGCAGTCTCAATGCTTAGATTCATCACAATGTGGCCTCCAGCTGAAAATCAACCTTTTGATGGAATTACAGGCCTCTATTTCTTATCTGGAGCAATGCATGACCGGTTACTCAGTGTGTGGTATGTATTTTTTTCAAACTGTTAACAATCAGTGTTTGATAACAATCATTAGTCCAAAGTAAGAAATAAAAATATGAGATAAATGAGGTTTGTGGATCACTGCAGTGCATACACATAAAATTAACCCATAGACTTTTGCATATCATTGTAGAAGAGAATTTCTCAGCTGTTCTGTGAGTATTCTTACCTACTGCTTCCTAATTATTTTATTCATAGCAAGCATAAAAGCTTCCTTGAGAAGTTGAATTCTATATATGGTGTGGAAAAAATGGGCAAGAAGAAGCTACTTTCTAAAATGCTAAAACCAGAGATCATGCAGTGAAATTTGATCTTGGAAGAATTGGGACAGACAAAAGAAAACAATGTTTTACATAATTCGTTATTTGTTCATGTCCTAGGTGAACAGACTGTGGTACTCAATTGGCTAGAGGTCCATTCTAACAGCATTACTTGTCTTCTTATGTTTACCAAAATAATTTTTATTTATTTATTTTATTTTCATTTTTTAAAATCTGTCCTCCTTTTTTCAAGGCAGGTGAGATCAGACAGGAAAGAAAAGAATGCTGTGATAAGTTTCACAACAACAGATGAGCCGATCCACATTGACTTGACAATATCAGAAAGCAAAGAACAGGTAAGGAATGTAGCTTATTTTTTCAACATTATGTTCCAGTGCAACAATTGAAACCACTTTAGATAACTATGGAGGTAAATTAAAAGTTGATGATTTTTAAAAATGGAAATGAATTAATGACCTCCGTTTTGTGCCATTTCTAGATTTAGTTTTCTTCTCCATAGAACCATGTTTCTAGATGATCCATAATTTTTACTGTTGATTTTATATACAGGTAATCCTTGATTTATGACCACAATTGAGCCCAGCATTTCCATTGCTAAGCAGTAGTTATTAAAGTGAATTTCCTCCTTTTTACAACTTTGCTATAGTGAACTGAATCACTTCTGTTAAGTTGGTTGTAAGTTGAAAACTACCTATAATGGTTTTTGTTTACGGTTCTGTTCATGATTTCTACTATTTTAATCAGTATATTCAATTTAAAGTTCAACAGATAACACTTATACCTTATCTTTTGCTTTCTTTTTTGTTTTTATGTATTTTTGATTTTATATTTTTTTACTTTACATTTATTTCAAATTTATTTAATGTTTTAAAATATTTAAAATGATGAGAATGAACAAATGAATTATTTTTCTCAACAAACACAGTGATTTAGATCACACATAATGTCATGGCAATATTGTTGGTGACTTTCTGGCTTTCATTCTGGAAAAGAATCCATAGTCCTTTTTTTAATAACACACAAATCATAGTCATAGTTGTTTATAAGTTTCAGCTTTTTGCATCTGAAAGGGAATAATAGTTTATTTCTGTTTTCTTATATACATTGTCCAAAATTTGAACAATGCAAGGAAGAATGAAAAAGAAGTTAACTAAGAATTGCCAAAAGAATTTGTAGCTATAAAAATTATTTACTTGGCTTTACATATACCCATCTAAATTGGTATTTTTGTTGAAATGAATCTTAAAGAAAAGTACTTGAATGTCACATTTATAGATATGCATGAAATTGTGTTTTGTTTCATTGCATAAAAAGTGTTTTTCATAATCACAGCAAACCTCTCAACGTGTTTTGTTTCATTTGCTGACAACAAAAATCTTGAAGTATGTTTTGTTTCTCAGAATATTCAAACTGTCTGTTTTAAGTCTTTAAACATTTTGAGATAGATATGTCTTCTTAAAATGAGGTATCATAAGCACTTTTCATCTTATACATTGTGTTATAAACTATTAAGCTTGCTGTGCACACATGCACAATGTATAGATAGCATTTATTGGATAAAAACTAAAACAGTTCAATCCCATTTTTTATTATTTTAGTGGTACAAAAAGTAACCAGGAGAGCAAATTAAAAATAGTTATTATAATATGAAAACATATATTTATTAGTTTTATATACATATACATACACACACATATAAAACATTCACATGAATAATAATTCATAGTATTAATATGAAAACAGCTAATTCAATTCTAAGCTTATAATTAAATCTGGACTACATAGCAAATTCCATATTTTAGGAATACTACATCACGTCAATATCCTTAACTATTTTTCCAAAATTTTATTAATATTTGTGGAAATGGGAAAAAATGCAAGACTTGTAGAACAAGTCCAAATTATATGTGTTAATTTTTTTTTTGAATTTCTTATGTCACTAGCATAAAAAAATGTTTTGCATTTTCTAAACATTATCTGTGGGCCAGTAAACAAAAACTGTTATGATTAATGATGTTCATTTTTCAATTGTAAGTATATTTTAAATTTTTTTAAATATGACCTGAATCCATTGATTCTCCATAATAGAATAATCACATTTTTCATTCCACAGTTGAAATATAGAATATTGACTCTCTTGTCATTTTTTTTTAATACTTCATAAAATTATTTGCTTCTGATTAAGCCCGTATCACTAAAAGAAGCTAAAATTGCCTTGGAGGCTGCTGGTCCATCCAAATTTTACTGGTTAAATTGGTGCATGTTTTAATTGCATATATTACCAGCATATGTCCTAGGTTAGTCAGTTTCAACATGCAGTGTCTTAAATATGGAAACAACATATGGAAATTAGTTCATTTAAACTGCTGGGCTCAAACATTCCAGTAGGCATGGCCACTTCCATAACACCATTAAGTGGAAAGCATCTTCCACTATTTTACCTAGTTTATTTTAAAACTAATTCTGTTTTAAGATAAATGAATGGTTGGATATACTGAATTATGGCATTTTTTAACTTGATGGTGAAATTACGTTTTTTTCAGCCAGTGAAGATAGCAGTGGTATGCAGGGATGGACAACTGCATTTATTTGAGCAAGTTTTGAATGGGTAAGTTAGCATTAAAAAATCAAATGTTTAATCTGTTTTTAAAAACAAACAAGCCTGTAGAAAGAATTACTGAGACAAGTTTCAGTGGTAATAAAATTGATCCAATAACAACCTTTCTAAATGTTTTCCAAGCTAAAGCAGGTGACCTATGGGTTCCATTCTTTATAAATCAAGTGTGGAACTCTATTCACATAAGGATCTTTTCTTTCTTTCTTTCCCCATTGCATCCACTAAGTGTCCTTCCCAGACCTGTACCAGAAATTCTGGACTCTATAGAAGGTTATTTCGGAGGGTGTGTGTGTGTGAAGTGTGAGAAACAAAGCACAGAAAAAAGGCATTTTTTCTCAATAGATTCAAGTTCCTGTGAAACTGGATGAAACCTTGCAAAATTTGATTATTTGAGTTTTAAATTTTTCAGATTTATCACTTTGGCCCAATGACTTTTTATTAACATATTAGAAATTATATTACAATTAGTGTTTCTAGTTTCAGTCAGATCATGTTGACTTCCAGGTCCAGTTATGATTCTCATGGTGTTGTTAGTAGTATGAAGTCCAAACAATTTTCTTAGTTATAATATGATGTTAGCCTAATTTTCAGCAAGATGTGTGTGTATATATCTTAACCAAGTCCCCATACAAATACTTTATATAACTTATTGCATTATACAATATTAACTGAATTCACATAAGCTTGTATTCAAGCTAATCATACTAGGGTTATTAAATACATAACTCAATTTCATAGTAAGTGAAATCATTAAGGTATACAGTATATCTGTTTATATGTTCAATTATTTTTCTGTAGCTATTGCAAGAAGCCCTTGACATCCAAATATACAATCCAGATAGCAACACCTGGAGAAGAAAATAATTCTACACCAAAGCCAGTCCCTATCCTAGCAGCTGCGTTTTGTTCAGATAAAGAATCATTGCTACTTGTGTATGGGAATTCCTTACATCCTGTTATTGAGAAAGTGGTATGTGTGGCTTTCTTAAATTCCAAGCTGGTATTTTTTTTTTTTTTGAAGTTCTAGACAAAATTCATTTTTTTCTAAGTAACATGCATTTGAAATACATTCTATATTTTATATGTTTTCTTCAAGAAATGCTGATTTCAGAATGAAACACCCCCCCCCAAGTAAATCTATATTCTTAACTCTGCACACTATGTGCAGTTACTTGTTATTTAGTAATGATATTTTGCTAGAACTATTTGGGCATAGATTAAATGTTTAAACAACTTAAATGTGCTTTGGAAAAAAGAACACCTGCAAAAGTATTGAAGTTTTTCCCCCCACTCTCTTTTAATAGACTTTGAATACCACAGAAAGACACATCTGCTTTGTAAGGGACATTCAGAAGACTCTGACCCTGAAAACAGAAATGGCTATAACAAAGGTGAGATTTGAAATCAATGTTTTATCCCTAAGTAGATATATCAGTTATTTTGAAATGAGATGGACTTCCACAGGACTAAAGATAACAGTATCCCAGTTTTTTTATAAATATAGATGTTTTGTAAATGAATAAAACCTAATCCAGTTTGCCTCCTTTACTTCAGTGATATCCAGTATATTCTGGGCTTGGTTGATTTAATCCAGTTAAAAAAAAATCTGTATTGCACTTAAGAACGCATACAAGATAGTTTCCTGCTTGTTTTACTTGTATTTTGTTTACTTGTATGCTTGCGTGGTTGAACAAACCAGTGCTACAAGTTAGCTACATGGTTTATGATATGCTAATCCATGGAATAGAGAATGCTTATGGATCCTTGGATGTGCTGTGATGATCTCCTTATTGGTTTCACTCATCACTGAATTTCTCTGATGACACCTTCTCTTGGCTGGCTGAGCACATCGATTGGATAGATTAATGGGCAGAAAGAAATTTCTGTCTAAACTTTTGCTTGCTATTATTGAACATAATTCTTTTTTTTCCACAATTTTCTGACTGTATAACAAAACTTCAGCTGATTATTTCTTGAATTAAAAATGTGCATTCAGTGTTTGAACTGATTTGTCAACGCCTGACTTTTCTATTATTTAAAGATGAAATCCAAAGTCAGTTTTATTGGTTTTGTCTGACGTCTCTTGAATATAATCCATAAATCATGATTTTATTGTATTCATTTATTCTGTAGATAGCTTGCAGCATCTTTAATAATATTAAGATGCAGGTCCTCAGCAGTTACATAGCAAAAGATGGAATTTTAGGGACATTCATTTCTTATGAAAACTATATTCATTTAGATTCATAGGCTATATTTTGAAAATATTTTCTGTAATATACATAGTATGCAAATTATGCCAATCATGGGAGTCAGTATCCCCCTCCCTGCCTGCCTGCCTGCCTGCCTGCCTGCCTGCCTGCCTGCCTGCCTACCTACCTACCTACCTACCTACCTATCTATCTATCTATCTATCTATCTATCTATCTATCTATCTATCTATCTATCTATCTATC
>BLBF01000018.1:30259191-30279258 GCA_015471245.1 Laticauda colubrina
CAGGCAAGTTGGGCAGCGTCTGTAGACCTCCCCCATGCCTGCGGTTTGAGTGGTTGTAAAAAGCGATCGGCAAACCGATACCAGCATCAGCCAGCTGATCGTGTGGCCAGTAGCTGCCCTTTCCTTTGCTGACTTCACTCGGGGCTCTTTATAGCCTAAGAAGAGATTCTTCTATCTCGGAGCCTGTTTCCCCATAATCAGTGGCCATCTTGGATTGAAGCCTTCCACCACGAGGTGAGCAGCCATTTTGTAGGCCCGGGGGCCAATTTATACCCTAAGGGGCTAAATACAAAAAAATTTACAGTTTCTTTCCATCATAAGAGCCTTTATTCTTCAAGTGGAGCAAGATAAGGCTCAGACAGAGTCGTCCCCCCCCCCCCCAGTGGAACAGTCTCTTAAGCCCAACAAGAGGAAAAGTCGGAGGCAACGCACCCAATCAGTCCAGAGGGAGATGGCTGCTAAAATGAAAACTAAGGCTCTAGCCCCTAAGAAGGCAACTCAGGCTGAGTTGAGGGCAGAAAAGCGCAGACATGCAGCCCTGGAGAGGCAGTTCAACAGAACTATTCAACAGAAGGGAGTGCAACTACAGCATGTTTCAGGTGGTACCCGTGAGCCCCAGCTAAGACATCCCAGGGGAGGAGAAGTTATCTATGAGCCTTTCCATCCTCCATCCTGGTCTCCTGAGGCCTTTGCAGTACAATATGATCCTCAGGATCTAAGCAGATCTGGGCCTTATTTCCAACAGGCTTCTGGGCCCTATGCTCCTCCCCCTCCCTCCAAACCTCGAACCTCTTCTCAATCTAGGCCTGAAGCCACCTTCACTCCCATAGCAGCGGGCCTTCGGCCTTCTGCCTCTACCTTTGAGCATAGACCAGGGGATATCCAACATGTTGTCTCTGGCCATTCGGCAGGGATTGGCTGAAGGCTTCAAGCAAAACCTTCGACCTCTGGAAAGGGTTCAGGTCCTTCTCCCTTCTCAATCTATATGTTCCTTGCTTCATCACCCTGATTTACACAGGCCCCAGGACCTCAGAGTCCATTCTTCTCTACCGGAATGGAAAGAGGTTGATGAGGGAAGGGCTTCACCATCTGAACACAGTTACTCCTCTCGTTCGGAACGTGAAGAGGGCGAGACCTTTGACCAAAATCTTTCAGAGGAAGAGGACTCTCTCCCAGAGCAGACATCCTCTGCATTTGTCTTTAATCCTTCTCTCTTCAGGCCATTACTCAGCAAGCTGTCCCCAGAGGAAGTGGCTCCCGAGCCACAAGGAATTCCTTCTAGCCGGGGAGACTCACTCTTCTCCAAGCCTGTAGTGCATGCAGGGGTTTTGCTTTCTCCCACTTTGTTCCTGGACATGGTCTATGCAGTGCGCTTTCCCTTCGGCAAGTCCTCTCCCATCTTCTCTGGATAAGCGTTTCTACAATGTTAGCGCAGCCCTGGACAGTACCCTGGCAGTGCCTTCTGTTGACATTCCGGTTCTGGCCTCATTCTCATCTCCTGGCACTCTCGTGGGCATCCATACGGTGGCTGAACCAACTCCAGATTAGATTGACTACATCTGACCTTTGGTCTCACCAAGACCTTAATAAGATTATCGCAGCAGCAAAATTTACTGCAGATGCCACTCTAAATTCCAACAAATTTGCATCTATGGCCATGGCATCTTCAGCAGCAGCAAGAAGACTGTTATGGCTCAGAACTTGGCAGGTGGAGTTACAACATAAATGGAAGCTGGCTTCAGTTCCATTTGCAGGCGATAAGCTTTTTGGCGATGCTCTGGAACCTTATCGAAACCAGAGGTAAACGTAAAATTCTCTCTTCCTTTGGGAAGAGAGCCAACTATCGCCCAGATCCTTTTACTGGTAAACAATCCTTTCGGGAGGGTGAGGGTCATTCCTTCCATTGCTCTAAGTAATCCCTCATTCTCCTCACCCATCGGAGGTCACCTAGCCTTCTTTGCCTCCAAATGGGAGGAGTCAATGGCGGATGCCTGCGTGCTCAGTACTATTAGGTCAGGATTACAATTGGACTTCCTAAAGCCACCCTCAAATTTTTTTTTGATCTGTCTCTCAGGACATTTCAAGGCAAGACCTCATGAATCAGGCCATTCAATTCCTTCTTGAAATCCAAGCAATTCAAACCTGTTCCCCCATCTCAACGGGGACGTGGGTTTACTCTTGCCTTTTCATTGTTCCCAAAGCCTCAGGGGGGATAGCGAACCATCCTGGATCTAAAATTTCTCAACCAATTTGTAAAATACAGGCAATTTAAAATGCAGACTCTGCATTCTATTTTAGAGAGCGTTCGGGAGGGCGATCTCCTCTCCCTTTGATCTCATGGAGGCTTCCTGTACATCCCCATTTGGCCTCATCATCGCCAGTTTCTCTGTTTCTGTTATCAGAATACCCATTACCAGTATCGAGCACTTCCCTTCGGCCTCTCATCGGCTTCAAGGGTCTTCACGAAGGTTCTGGCAGCATTGATGGCATCTCCGCTTTATTTTCCAGTGAGGATCCAATGCTGCTTGGACAACATTTTGATTCTGTCCTCCTCCATCCATGCAGCCTGTCAGGATCTGCAAATTATCCTTCATATCTCCAGAGCCATGGATTTTTCCATTCACGTCCACTCCAATGGTTCCTGCTTCCCTAGCAATGGGCAGGAACCAGCCACCCATCCATCAAGATCCCGCTCCCACCACAGATCCGGAGATCTCTCAATTGGTGGTGTTCCCCGTTAATCTGAAAGGGACTCCTTTTCAGGGTCCCAGACAGGCTAGTGATAACCACTGATGCCAGCCTCCTGGGTTGGGGTTCCCATATGTAGGGCCAGATAGCTCAGGACCTTGGTCCTGATCAGAGCAGGCCCTTCCCATAAATTGGCTCGAGTTCAGAGCCATTTTTTCTTGCTCCCAAGCCTTTCAGGCACTCAGTGACCTGCTTTCATGTTCTAGTCCTTATGGACAACATGGCCGCCATGGCTTATGTCAACCAGCAAGGGTCCAGAGCCCTCATGGGAGAGGCTCTACAGTTGGGGTTATGGGCAGAGAAACACCTGTTGTCGATCTTGGCAGACCACTTCTCCGGGATCAACAACTCCTAGGCGACTGGCTCAGCAGGACTGGCTTAGCATGGCCTATTCCACCGTCTCTATTCAGGGACCTTTCCCTCAGATTCAGAACACCGGAGGTGGATCTCTTCTCCACTCCTTAAATCGCCCAGGTCACCAGATTCTTCACCAGGTTTCCTTGCTAGGGAGCGAAGGGGACCAATGCCCTTCGGTACAGATGGCCCAAAAGTCCCCTCTGTGCCTTTCCCCTGCTCCCCATCATTCTGGCAGTAATTCGGAAGATGTTGGAGGAACGAGCAGAGCTCCTCCTCCTGGCACCCTATTGGCCAAGAATGCCCTGGTTTGCGGACCTGGTCAACCTATTGGTGGCTTCTCCTTGGAGGATCCCAGGCCATCTAATCTCCCTTCATTAGGGGATTCTGCTCCACCTGGAGCCACAGTGGCTCAAGCTGACCATGTGGCACTTGAGCAGCAGCAGCTTGAGGTGGCTGATCTTTCTGAAAGGGTCATCATCACTATCCTGGCATATCGCAAACCTTCCACAAAGCGCATCTATGATGCCACCTGGAAGGCCCTTTCTCAATTGTGCCTTAGGGAGGGTCTCTCTCTCCTGCTTTAGCCCAGTTGGCAGAGGTTCTTAGATTCCTTCAGCATGATCTGGAGAAAGGTTTGGCCCCGAACACCTTACGCAGGCAGGTTGAGGCCCTCTCCTTGGTTCTTTCATGGGGTTCGTTTCCTTCCTTATCCCATCACCCTTCAGTCAGGAGGTTTTTGAAAGAGGCTTCCAACCTGTACCTACCGGTGGTTCACAGGTATCCTTCCTGGGATCTTTATGTGGCCCTTAATGCCCTTACAAAGCCCCCCTTTGAACCCCTTAGAACAGTGTCTCTCCGTTTCCTGACTCTGAAGGTAGTGTTCCCCGTTTTCATCACTTCAGCCAGGCGGGTATCCGAGCTCGCTGCTCTTTCCATCAGACAGCACCTTTGTTCCTTTCATGAAGATAAGGTTGTCTTCAGTCTGGATCCCTCATTTATTCCAAGGGTTAACACCTGTTTCACAGGTCCCAGGACATTATGTTGCCTGGCTTCTGCCCCCTCCCGCACCATGACTTTGAGCAGCAGTGGCACACACTAGACGTAAGTAGAATATACATTAAACGCACTTCGTCCTTCAGGAAGTTGGAAGCCATCTTGCTTCCTTTTCCCTTCTCACTTGGGGCACAAGGCCTCTTCTACTATTAGCAGGTGGGTCAGATCTTACATTGAGCAGGCCTACAAAGCTGCAGCCCTTCTGGTTCCTCGAGGTCTGACGGCACACTCTACCAGAAACGCGGCCACTTCGGCTGCCTGAGTGACCCAAGCACCCTTGGAGGAGATCTAACGTGTGGCCACGTGGACATCTCCGTCTCCTTTCATCAGATACTACCGTCAGGATGTCTTTGCTTCGGCAACTGCAACCTTCAGCAGACAGATGCTTCAACGAGTGGTTCAACAGTTGGTGTGATGAGCCGGACGAGGACCCGCCCGTGGACATGCAAGCTTTGATATGTCCCATCCTGGGCTCTCGATGCAGCATGGAGGAGAATGGGCATTGGTAGAAGTTACCCTGAACGCCCTTTCTATCTATGCTGCGAGAGAGCCCAGCCCCTCCCTTGATTTGTCCGGAGATGGTAAGTCATATTTCTGTATTCATTTTTGCTTTCAGAGACACCTTTCAGTCTGTCAAGTATGTTCGCCAAAGCTGGGTTCTCTTCCGGGGGCTGGCTTTTATATATTAGTACAGACTCAGCTAAATGACATCATAGGAAGGAGTCAACCCATCCTGGGCTCTCTCGCAGCATAGATAGAAAGGGCGTTCAGGGTAACTTCTACCAACGCCCAATCTACCTTACTTATCCTACCGATCCTATCTATCTACCTATCCTATCTATCCATCCATCCATCCTAATCTAATCTAATCTAATCTAATCTAATCTAATCTAATCTAATCTAATCTAATCTAATCTAATCTAATCTCGCTACTGTGGACCCCTAATTGAATTCCATAAGTGATAAATATAAACATGTTGTGCTTCTTTGAGAATAAAAGAAACGGCATGTAAATTTCAGGGAACTTATCTTTTCATAATTTTTCAGTGCATATTAAATACAGGTAGCCCTCAATTTGCAGTGGCTGTTCGAAGTTAACAGCAGCACTGAAAAAAATGACGTATGACCATTTTTCACACTTATGACTGTTGCAGCATTCCCATGGTCATGTCAAAATTCAGATGCTTGGTAACTGACTCATGTTTATGATGATTGCAGGGGTCATGTGATTGCCCTTTGTGAAATTCTGACAAGCAAAGTAAACGAGGAATGTAGATTCACTTAACAATTCTGTTACCAACTTAATTGCAGTGATTCATTTAACTGTGGCAAGAAAGGTTGTAAAATCAGGCAAAATTCACTTAACAGATGTCTCACTTAGCAACAGAAATTTTGGGCTCAATTGTGGGCATAAGTCGAGGACCACCTGAACAGAAAAATAATGGAAAGCCCTATGAATTTTGCTAAAAAAGGCATAAAATATTTGAAAAGATGAGGCATATTTTCATCAGATTTTCACCCCTTTAATCAATATACATCTAAAGAATTCCATCGAAGTTCATTTAGATTTTATCTCCTTATTGGAACAAAACCATTATTTGAACTATGAAATACTGCTCGTATGTTTTGGAAGATGAAATGTACAATTACATTCTCAATTATTAATTATTGAGTTTAACATAAATGAGTAAGTGTTGATGATCAATTGATGAAGAATTGATAGCAGCTTATTATTTATGGATGCCTTAATTGGGCTCTCAAATTTATGTTTATGAAAAATATGCACACTACTAGGGCAATTTTTGGATAATTTCTGTAGAGTTGTAAATTGTCATATATATGAACTAGTTGTTCAATGCAATTTTTACAAAAGAAAAGTTTTGAGTTTTAATTAAATTATTTATTCAGATGTTGAGTTTGATCAAAAAAATTAAACACAGAATATAGTGGTACTTGGATACATCTTTCTTTTCTTGAAAATTAGGTAAAAACTCCCATAATCAACTCAGAGGTCAAAACATTAGTTCCTGGGATTCCCGGTCATAGTTCAGCTGTGAAATCTTCAGTATGCAGGGATAAAAATAAAAGGAAGACAGATGGGAAAGAGGTAATTGTTCTCCATTCACTATTCTGTATTTAATCTAAGCCAGTTGTGGAATATTAATTCTCTGTTTTGTTAAGTTTCGTACTCTGAATTAGTTCCTACTGTTTTTTTAAAATATAATTTTCAGGCTAGGTTCTGAGAATTTTTATTTTCCTCAGAGAGGAAATACAGACTTTACAACACATTGATTTTCCTGAAAGAAAGTATTCCCACCACTGGAGAATATTAGGTGCATTCTAAACATTGTGTTTTTTTTCATGTAGGCAGAGGCAAAGCCCAAGGATATAATTTCACATGAACAAAATAGGTGGCCCAAAATATTGAGAGAAACCTCTGTGCCTGTTAAGTCAATGCCACCCCTTTATCCAGTGGGAAGAACGACATTACTCCTTTTTTTATCTTCTGTTAATGGAAGGAGAACAGTAGAGTAAGTTTAGCTCTAGATTTAGTCATTGTTTAGAATAAGAAATACAAAATACAACATACATAAGAAAGGTACTATGTAGATCAATAACTGAAGAGTCAAAACTGATTTTTCTGTTAGTGATGGAAATGAGATTTGTGGCAGCAATGCTTAACCAAACCTCTTCCCTTTGTATGAATTGGATTACAAGTCTCATTACCTATAGTTAGAGTGAAGATTGGATAAAATTGTTGAACATCTGCCATTGCTCTTGTTTTTGAGGATTGATTTTCTAAGTTCAAACATTTAAGCTCCATTATCTCTGACTCTGGATTCTACCATGCCCTTAAACCTTGAAGCACAATGAGCTATTGATTTTGCTACATGCAATTACAGTATAAAGGAGACATGCTCACCACAAATAGTATAAAAATGCTAACTTACTGTGTAATTATTTTTAATGTCTAGGAAAGTATTGAAGATCGCCTTAGTGCTATGGATATTGATGTGATGAAAGTAAAACCGCCATCCGGTGGCCTTCCACAGACTGATAATTTTGCAGTGCTTTTGGTTCAGGGTTTGGAAAGCAGTGATTCTGTGATTTTAAATGTAAGTATTAAAAGTAATATGGCTGGGAGGAATCTCTATAACATCTCAAAATTATCAAAACTATTTAGATTGTTGCATTATTTTGTGTCTATGACAATGTAGTAAATACTATATAATAATGACATAGAAATCTTTTAATAAAAATTTTTTGAAGGGCTTTTCTTACTTATTTAAATGACCTAAATTAGACTTTAAAATTTTCAAGCTCAACTATACTCCATTTTTTGAAGGAAAGTAAACTACATTTTATATCTGGATTAGGATTAAAAAGTAGTCTGTTCTGAGACCCATAAGGCTTTGGTAGATTGGGTGTCTACTTATAACATGGTTCCATCATTGACCCATTTCTTTTTTTAACAGAAAGTGCTTCAAACTAAGAAGGAAGCAGTAATAAAGAAAACCGTAGCCAGAATTCCTGTATATTCTGTTATTCCATTACTGCAAGAGGTAAAAGATTTAATATTGACTACTGTCATTCTCTTGAATACCAATTTGAAATAGTATAAGCTTCCAACATCTGTCCTGCTTTTACCCCAAATTTTTGTGTTTTTTTAATCATACTATAAGTTTTTTTGAAACTGAAAGCAAGATGGTTTCTTCTGGGTGCTTACATTAATTTGAATTAGTTTAGATTATTTTCACACAGCTTTACCTCCTTCATGAAAATAGACACAGGTTTCAATCTAGTATTTCATACTTGAATAGATATCAAATATCATTCTATCTCAGAAAGTATTCTACATTACAAGCAATCATGTTGAATAAGCCTAATGTTCAACCAAACTCTTATGTAAATGTGAACAAACTTGGTGTTGAATCTTTATTCAGTGATGTCAGTCACAGAAATACCTGATTTGCTGTATGCATTCCTGGTTGTATGTCATCTAATAAAGTGTACTTTTGTAGAAATAATAGCAATAGCTTACATTACCATCTGTTCTAATGCATAATGCAACATCATTCACAATGAAGTTTAGTCATTACAAACGAAGTTTAGTCATTACAAATATTTTGAAATAGTTTAGACTGTTTGAGAATTCATATATCTGCATTTTGCTGAAGAACATAATTGATATAAAAATCTGAATGCATCTCAGTCTTTACATTCTCACTTCTGTTTTAGCTCACAAAAAGGCTACAAGGGCACCCATACAGGTAAGCATAGATTATCTAAAATTCTGTCTGATAATAATAAACAGTGGACGGGGTGGGTCGGTAGGTTGGCTGTAGCAGGCATTGTTTAAAATATTGAACTGGGTTATTCATTTGAAAGCCATTTGGAATGGGGCACTCTTTGTTTATCTGATTTGTTTATTTATTTAATTTTAACTAGTTCAAATGTGGCTTGGAAAAAAACCCAGCATTTCTAGAAGTGCAGCACTTGCTGTTCATTAAAGCAGATTAATGCTGTCCATTAAATGAGACTTTTGTAGGAGCCTAAAAACAAACAAACATGCCACTGCTTTAAGAGACAAATTTACTTTAAAAAGTGGATTTACTTTAAAAAGTGGATTTCTTAAGATGTAAATCGGTATTGGATTAGATTAGAGCTGCAACAATAGCTTTATACCTGAGATTGTATAAGGTTAAAAAAGACAAGTTCATATAGTCTTATGTTGTACATTGATCTGTTCTAGAAAAAAAAGGGGAACCCTAATTCTCTTTTTGTTGCTACCTGTGAACTTGTAGCTGATGAAAGTTATCCCAAGGATACTTCTATCTATATTATTTATCATTAATGTGTGACAGTTTACCCATCTTTGTATCTTTATAGATGCAGTTTAAATTTATCATCTTGAAATATGATTTTTTTTAAAAAAATTATGACCCTCTGTAATAAATGATTTTGCTGTTATTTTTTAGTGCTTCACAAATGGTTCGATGGTTAAAACCTGTCCTAACTATGCATGCCTCCTACCTTTCAACGGTAAGTACTCTGATACACAGGGCTTTTTGTCATCTTGGTTTCATCTAGTGGATGCATGAAGGGAAGGCATTTCCAGACTGATAAAGGAGTATATTTGTAGCTCAGGGAAGAAATGAAAAGTCCCTGGTGCTCTCTGAGTTTGGTTGTTTTGTTGCAGATGTTTCATTTCCCAAATTAGGTAATATCAGTCCTAGCACTGATGCTGTTGTCTAGTTTAGGTAATGAAATGTCTTCAGGAAAACAACCAAGCTCAGAGAGCACTACAAGGGTTCCTAATAATTTTTAGACCATCCAATCCTTCTTGTCTGCTTGCTAGTCTGATGGTATTGCACAGGCTTGCTAAAGTAAAGGAGAATTTATTCAAATCTGCTAAAAGGGCCAAAAACAGAGAGGAGAGAAGGGGAAATTAGATTGCCTTTTGCTTCTGCAGTCATTGTATACAATTCTTTTTCCCCTTCTCATGTTGAATTTATGCTTCTTGAATTCTTTTGTTTAAAGTGAATTCCTTCACAGTTGTCATTGTATAACATTTCACTCTTGTTCCAAAGTTTACTAATACTAAGTGAATGTCATGTTAAGCGCCTAACAGGTATAAGTATAATTTTTGCCTGTAAGATGAAAAAAATTGACAAAATTTGAGGTAAAGTGCTTAATTGCTCAGATGACACATTTCAAAAAAATATGCAGTAAGATAGGTGACTGCTAAACAGGGCAGTGTTTAAGCAAGATTTATATAAGTAAATCTGTATTTTTAACATAGAAACTGCCTAGGATTTCATTTGCATATGTCTTCATGGTTCTCTGTTGTCTCTTTTCTCTTTATCCCCATCACAGTTGCCAGATCTAGCCTCCCAGCTTGGAACATTATATGAGTTAATGGAAAGCAGAATAAAAACTTTGCAAAAGCTGTCTCGCTTGCATGGGAAACTATATCTTATTATCACCCAAGTAAGTAAAAGTTGATAATCTTGCTCCACAGAAAGTGTGTTGTTGTGAACATAGAATGAAGGTATGTTTCTAATAACAGTGAGATTTTCTATCAAAAGCGGGAAGGTTTGCCAGAATTTATAACACGAAAGAACTCTGATGATCCCTCTCAAAGTGATTTTGGTGGAAATGAAACTATACATGATCTTTGCTGTAGCAGTCTTAGAAAGTTTTTCATGTATGGTAATTTTTTCTGGAATAGAGCAGTTGTCGTGCATAATTTTCAAATATAGAAAGTGATTCCAAATATTAATGGTAGCTTCCTGTTGACAATTTGAGACTGCAGAATTTCTATGTGGTGGATAATTCAACAATTCTCATAAAAGATAAACCAGTTTTGGGAAAAAAAACATTTATGTTAAGACATCCAGGGAATTTCCAGTCTTTAATTGAAGGCATTGCATCAGTAAGCTTTTATCCCATTAGAGACCTGTATAATTTTGTTTCAGTAGAGGAGTTTTACAGATTCACTGAGAATACAGTGATGAAGACACACAAAATTTATTTGTCCTAATCTTCAGGGATGGGGTTATAATAAATTTAGAGTTATCTTCCTTTCAGGTGGATGCTGAAGCACAAGAACATATGTATTCATGTTTTCATAAGGCTACCTAATTATATATTTATTGATATAAAGGCAGAATATAAATCTAATAAATTAAATAGAACAAGCCTATAATGACATTTACTTGGAAAATAAATAGATTGAAACATTTTTATCTTCAATGGTCATTGTTTGTGTAATTTAGTAGCAGCTACTGTTTCTTTTCTTAATGCCAAAATTGATTCAGTTCAGCTCTTGTAGTGAAATACAAAACTTGTAGTTATTACAGATGTTGCAGAGTCCAATTGATGCAGAAACAATTTGATTTTTTTGAGTAGAAAAACAATCTCTTAATGCCAGCAAAAAGCAAACACATTTAATATTCAGGTTGGAGCTTCAATTTTCTCTTTAAATATTTTCTCCCTGTGATATTATACTTGGTTACTATCTTAAGCATAAAACAGCGCTTGACAGAGTAGTTGCACCATCGCTTAGTTGGAGCCTATTTTGTATAGAAGATAATGTGGATTCTAGTAATAGACATTAAAAAGTTCATGTCAAGTGACATCATTACTTTGTAAGATGCCTTCATTACTTGCTACAGACTAATAGATAATAGTTTTTGGAAAGGTATATTTGATACAATAGTGCGTAATAATATTTTTACTCAAAACATACAAACGTTGCTTTTACAATGTTACAAGTTAAAAAGGGGCAGAATCAGGTTATTACTAAACTTGTCAAAATGTCATTTAAAAAATATTTTCATTGGAATTAAAACTGTTCATCATTTGATAAATTAACAATTGTGTACAGAATAACACTTTTTAAAAATCATACATATCATATCTGTTTAATGTAACTTGAATTTAACTAACATAAGTTGTATGGCCTAGCTACAATCTCTGTTGATACCAAATACTCCTTTTTAGGTGGCTGCATTAGAACAGGTTCAGGATGTGCCTGATATTGATCAGACTGCAAAACTAGTATATGAAGAAGGTAAGCAAAATAAATTTTGTACTAATCAATTTGGATCAATTAAAAAATAATATAGTATCAACAAAGGAGAATATTTGTAACTCAGAGTTGAAATGAGGGAGTGCTTGGTGCTCTCTGAGTTTGGTTGTTTTCTTGCAGACATTTCATTATCCACACTAGGTAATATCAGAGGCCACAAGGGACGGTCCTCAAGATAGTGTATTCTTTTTTGTAGCTCTATTTTTTAATTGAGCGTCTTTTCAGTTGAATGCTTGGGGAGTAGAGAAGTATTGTACGTTTTTAATCAGACTTAGCAGGAAAACAATCAGAAGGTTTCTTTAGATACTTTGCTTGTAATTTTTGTCCTTACTTTCCATACTATACTTCCTGTCCCTATTTCCATGCCCCCAGTGGGATGTCTTAAAAGAGATGTGTATCAGATGTTTCATGAAAAGTTCAGATTCTTGGCATGTGGTCAGTAGACACAAATTTTCTGTCCACATTTTGAACATGTAGAGAAAAAATAAGCATAAACCTTCTAGGGCTGACCTTGCAGATGTTGTTGACTCTGAACTTCCCCCAATACAGCAGGTGATTGATTACACATACATATTTTGTTTCTCACAAAATAAGGCTGGGCTTTATTTTTTTTTTGACGGCTAGGCCGTCTTTTCGGGGGTGACTTAATTTCCTCCCCTACCTAGAGCAGCCCATACGTACGTACCTTGCCGCAAGGCTGCTTCTATCGGCCAACGAAAGCTCCCGAAGGCAGAGTCCCCAGCTGCTTTGGGCGTGGTGTGGCTGCCCGTGTCCCCTCGCCATTAGGCAGTTTCTCGGAAGCTCCCCAAGTGCAGTCACCAGCCCCTTCGATCGGCCGGTAGAAGCAGCCTCGGGGCGAGCGCATACACACATTCTCCTCGCTGCGAGGCCGCTTCTATCAGCCGATCGAAGTGGCTGGTGACTGCACTTGGGGAGCTTCCATCGCCCGAAAGAGACTGCCTAAAGGCAAGGAGACAAGGGCAGTCATGGCATGCTCTGAAGCGGCTGGGGACTCTGCCTTCAAGGGAGCTTTCGTTGGCTGATAGAAGCGGCCTCATGGTGAGAGGAATGTGTATGTGTGCTCGCCCCGAGGCTGCTTCTACCGGCCAATCGAAGTGGCTGGTGAATGAACTTGGGGAGCTTCCATCGCCCGAAAAGAGACTGCCTAAAGGCGAGGGGACATGGGCAGCCACGCCATGCCTTGAAGTGGCTGGGGACTGTGCCTTCGGGGAACTTCTATCGGGATATTCTAGCCTAGGCTACCTGCAGGACACTCCTAAAGGCAAGTTTTCTCCCCACAACCCCCCCGGCCTTCTCCCCCATTTCTCTTCACCTCGTGTAGTTCTAACGAACAATGGGAGAAATGGCGGGGAAACGCATGGATTAAATAGGCCTAAATTTTAGGGGCGGGACTTAATTTCACCTCATGCCTAGAAATCATGCTGGGCCTTCCAATTGGTGGAGGCCGTATTGTTGGAGAAACGTGGTAGTCTTTGCTTTTGACCACTCTGTTTAATGGCAGTTTGAAGTTAACAATGATTGGGTGGAAAAAACAGCTTTGTGATTAACCCTCTTATTTACAATTACTTCTTATTTACAGTTACACCATTTGGGAACAACTGGTGAGCTTTTATGGTAATTGTAGTATGCCACAGTCATGTGATTGCCATTTGCTAGCTTCACAGTGAGTTTCCAACAAGGAAAATTAATGGAGAACATGGACATCAAATTGGAAGTCATGGTCATGTGATGTATCCTTCACAGCCATGGTGATTTGCTTAATGACAAGCATGGCCAGTTTTCCCATTGACTTTACTTGTTAGAAGGTTACAAAAGGTGATCGCATGACCCTAGGATACTGCAATGGTCATAAATATGAGTCATCTGCCAAGCTTCTGAATTTTGATAACATGATCCTGGGGATGCCGTAATGATCATAAGTATGAAGTATGGTCATAAGTTAGCTTTTTTAATGCCGTTGTAACTTTGAATGGTTACTAAATGAACTGTTGTAAGTCAAAGATGGCCTGTATTAAGCAAGTTGTATCTGTAGGTATATTGGTAGTGCACTCAAAAGATATACTGATAAATACTGGTAAACAAATATCACACATTGGTGTTCTTTATCGATAGAATCATCAGAAGATGGTTCAGATGACGAGATGGCTGCAGAGAGAGATTCAGATGTAAGTAAAGTTAAGTGTCTTTCTTAACATACTTGAGAGGTTAAAAGTGATTATGCCAAATGCATATTTTGTGATGCTCTCTCTCCTTCAGGAAAATTGGGATGAAGATGAAGAGAAAGAAGATGAGGAGAACAATGAGAGAGGTGAACAGTCAGATGACGAGCAGGAAATGGCAATAGAAAAAGAAATCAACGGAGAATCAGATTTGGATCCAGAAAATGAAAGTGAAGAAGAATAGCATACTGTTTAAAGAAAGAAAGCTTGTTTTGGAGCTGGCTACCAAAATGTGTCACTTCTGGATTGCCATGCTGGAGGCCACTTGGATCACACAAGGATTGCATACTTGACACCTAATATACCTGATGGCATATTGGAAAACTTTTGTTTCCAAATCTGTACTGCACAATGATGCCATCATTCTTCAATTCTATATCTCTAGGGATCACAGTGAAACAACTTTCTTCCACATAGCAAGCAAATTATCATTTATTTGGATATTCATTTTACAGCTCAGATCTAATAGCTTATTGATCTCCATTGGGTGATGACCTTATTGCAGCTTTGTTTTAAGTTCTGATGGATTGAAGACCACTCTATCTTCTTAATTTGCTTTAGTTAAATACTTTCCTAGTGGGCATCTTGCTACAATTTTTTGGAAGAAAATATTTTTGTAAGACTCAAAAACATTACTTTGAATTTCTTGGTAGTTCTTCCTCTTTCCTCCACAACAACATCCATTTTCTCATAAGAGAATTATTCATACCTTAGCAATGATACATTGCAAACCAGGTTTTAAGACTAAACTGACTTTTTTATATTTGTGTGTAAATCAGTCATTTTTCATGTACTTAAAAAAAAAAAAGACTCATGCTTAATCCTAACTTTTTGGTTTTTTGTGCTTGTATATATATAAGTTTACTGTTGACCCAGAGAGTTCTTTGGAGTGAGAAAAATAATGAAAATGGGAAGGGCAGAGATTTGTGAATAATGTTACACAAACTTATACATTTATGATTTTTAATCTTGGAAAGAATGGGGTTGCTATTAGCTCAATTAAGCTGAAGTGATATAAACAATTGGGTAAAGTTTTTGAGCCATTCACCAGTATAATGTACAGTTTAATTTGTCTATAATTACAGCTGTTGCAACTTAATGCTGCTCTCCTTTGTAAAGTGAATAAATATACATTGTCTTTATGAAGTATTAGTCTGTGATACATGGAATATAATGAAATGCTTATAACTGGAATTTTGTACTGAAGATGCACCAAGCCCTTTTTTGCTATCATGGAGCAAGTTTGGAATAAATTCTAGTTTTTTGAGCTTCCTTGTTGCATTGTAAAGATAGTTGTCCCAGTGGTAATTGGAACTGGGAATCCCTCTGTTAAGTAACGCGGTTGTAAGGCACAATGTCATTTGGCTGCACCAACTTAACAACATGAGTTCTGGTAGTTGCTATTGCCACTGTTAGGTGAATCCCACGTGGCTGCAGCATCTCACAAGTCAAGTGATGTCCATTTTTGACATTCAACTGGCTTCCCCATTGATATTGCTGGTCAAGCCAGCTGTGAAGGTTGCAAATGTTGATTGTGTACCTGGGATGCTGTGTGTGACATAATTGTGAGACAGTTGCCAAGCACTTGAATTGCAATCCATGGGGAGATTGCAGCAGCTGCAACTTTGAGGACCTGTTGTAAGTATCCCTTGTTCAGCGCCATCACTTCGGTTGCTGAACAAGTGGACAATAAACAAACTACTTGTTCTTTTTCTGCAACTTGCATTTGTTCATATTGTTTGTCTGAGTTGGAATATGGGTTGGATGGATTCCCATGTAAGTAACCAAACCAAAGAACCTTTATACAAATATAGTTTTAATTGAATAAGGCGGAAATACTTTACAAATATATCAACATGGCTGGTTGAGGAATTCTGGGGATTGAAGTCCACAAGTATTAAAAGTTGCCAAGTTTGGAAACCCCTGAGATATATCATGTAAACTATCTTATACCATTGCAATGGCATTTTCAAACAATGATATTCCCCAATATCCCATTCCCTGCCATTCAAATTAGGAAGATAGTAGTCCAAAGAGCTTCAACTACAAATTTTATTAATGTTTATTATAGCATAAAACAATGAAAATAAAGATTAAAGGGGGGGGGGGTTCAAAAACAGAAGAATAAAAAAGGTGTTGACTTCTGACTAACGTAGTAAAGTGCTAATATATTTACAACCTCAACTTTTTACATTACCAATAATTACAAGTCAGTTCCATATCTACACGATATTACATTTTCAATCTAAATTCTGATATTTTTTTTAAATTTCAAATATGAAAACCAGAAGCAATATCCCAACAGAAAAAAGATCAAATAAAATATTTGTTTAAGCATTACATTGCAATCTTAGTCAAATCCATTCTCTCCCTCCCCCAATTATGGGAAGTTTATACAGTTGTATATTTCTATTTGCAGTTATTAATTTTTCTAAACTACCATATTAACAAAAATCACTTTCAAATTTACCAATTTTTATATTAAGACTAACATTTCATCTTTATAACTAAAATACATTTTAATGCATCTTTTTAATGTGCTTTCAAATTCATTTTCAATAATCTTTTACAAAATAGTAATCACTAAAGCATTTTAGTCTGCGTGTGTGAGAGAGGGAGAGAGAAAAAAACCATTTTCAAATCCTCTATAAGCACAAAATGCTTTGAAATTCTCTTAATTAGATCTGTCAAACTAATAGAAAATCTCTCCTGGCCCCAATTATCATACTAAATTTAAATCACTCCCTCCAGCTTGTCCTCAAATATATTTCTCCTTCAGAATGTCTGTAAAGTAAAAATAAACTTTTTGTCGAGATCTGTCTGATACAATTTTTTAAAATATGTTAATTCCATTTCAATTTTGAAGTATAGTCCTCAAATACATTCTCTTAAGAATTATAGATTTACTGCAGTCGTCTTTGAATTGCAGTGGGGTACTTGTAATTAAACCATCTTTGTAGTAGGCACTGTTGGAGTCAGGTTTATATTCCAAAATTAGGGTTAAGTCCTTTGCATTATCAAATACTTGTGCAGTATCCTCAATAGTTTGATAACTGCAAGTAATTGCATCTCTGGATCACTCATCTTTTTTCCCATTACTTGGCTCATTTGTTCCTCTTGCTCCTCTTTCATGACTTTTTTTGGAACATAGTTGAAGTGAATGCTTTTGTTTAAATACTCCTCCAAAATAATTTTGCAATCTTTGGTTTAGATGGTTTCTCCGGTGCTTCATTGTCTGTTCTTTAAATTTCCTCTTGTGGTCAATTTTAAAATAAAAAGTAAAAAAACAACTTAATAGATAAGCTGATATCTCCTGTTCAGTCAAAATCCATTCAGATCAGAAAATGTCATCCTCCCACAACAATCCAAAAACACAAATTATAACTCTCAATGTCAAAGATGGCAAATCACGAAAATGAAAGAAAAAAATAGTCCACACTTCCTTATTTTAACTTGCCTCTTAAAAAAAACCTCTTTATCCTTTAACAATAATAATGTCCCCAAAATAATGTTCAAAAAGAGTAACAGGCTGTGATTGAAAAACCCTCTTTTAGCTTCGTAAATATAATAGAGGTAGTCCTTGATTTATGATCATAATTTTGCACAAAATTTCTATGGCTAAGCAAGACATTTGCTAAGTAAATTTTGCCACACTTTAAGCCCCTGTCACACTGCACCAATGGATGGAAAGAGGATGTAAAACGGAGAAAAACACTTGTCATCCGTTGATTAACGCGATGCATCCGTTCTGTACTCACTGCCTCCGTTTTGCTTCCTCTCTATCCGTCCAGCATCCGTTTATTGACGTTTCATCCGCTCAGAAAGTTTTGAGCTGCTCAAAACTTTTGAGCGGAAAATGTATCTAATGCGTCTGTTCTGCATCCGCTAGGCATCCGTTCTGCATCCGTTCTGCATCCGTTACACATTCGCTATATCCACTAGTCATCCGCTGCACATCCGCGCAACTCCATCCGCTCCAGCAGTAAACGGACGCAGGGAGGAAGCGGAACGGACGCAGAACGGATGCAGAACGGATGCCTAGCAGATGCAGCATGGAAACAAAGCATTTAAAACGGAAAAAACGTTTGCAGAAGGGACCTATCTCGGATATTAAGGATGTCTAGAGGATGCCTAGAGGATGCAAAGGGACACCTAGGGGAAAACCTATACTGCCTATAAAAAGGGAGCAACTCATCTGGATCTCACTTTCAGCCCAGCAGCCCAGCTGTGCAGACCTCTGCAGCCTTCATCTGACCTTTCCTCTTCCACAGCATCCAGTCATGTCCACCGTGGATCGTAACACAGTCCTTTTGGCAGCCACCATCGTTCTGCAACAGTGCGAAGCCATCTACAGGCTCTGTGAACTCTACTACGGGAAGAAAAAGAGGCGGCCAAGAAGCGTCTGAGTACGAAGATGGATCGGGAGAAGAGCAGAGTACGGACTGTACAACAATCTGATGGTGGAGCTCAGGAACGAAGACACTCGTGCATTCCAGAACTTCATGAGGATGTCTCCAGCCATGTTTGATGAAGTTGTGCAGCGGCTGACACCCAGGTTGACCAAAGCAAACACCAACTTCCGGCCTGCACAATCTCATGCGCAATCTGCATCCTGAACAATCTCATGCGCACCCGCTACCCAGTCTTGCAGAACAGGCTCGTGGACCTCCAACAAGGCAATGGGGACATGGAGCCTGGGGAATGGAGGCAAGGGCAAAACCTGATAGACACTGAGGATGTGCAAGGCCCCAACAGAGCCTCACGTGAAGGGAAGAAGCAGCGCAACCTCCTGAAACACTGGTGCAACTCTCCAGCTGGAGCGGTGGAGTGGCAAGACAGAATGATAGATGCTTAATGGATGCTTCCTTCAGCCTGTCTCATCACACTGATAAGATTGGGCCATGTATGTTGAGTGGCCCTACAATGATCAGGGCATTTAATAAAGAGTTGTGTTTGTGTTGACATGTGTGGATGATTATTACATTGTTATTGATAATAAAGGGCCATAGGTGTGGCACCTGGGAGGGTGGACCATACAGTCCCACTATGCTTGCACTGGAGGCTTATCTATCCCACTGCTATCCTTACCCATCCCACAGCTATTACCCATCCCACAGGTATCCCTGCCCATCCCACTGCTATCTTAACCCATCCCACAAGCATGCAAAGGCTTAAACCAATTCTAAAAGTTTCCACCAAGACTTTATTAAAAAAAAGAAATGAAGCAAGTGTGTGAATCAAAGATAAACTTTATTGAACAACAAGCTGTAAAAGAAAAATGACCCAAGTCAAGTGTCCAAATTAAGTCCACAGGTAGCCAGCCAGCCAGTCTCTGGCACTCCTCTTGGTCACTCGAAGGTGTGCCCAGTCTCAGGGGTGAAGGGTCCAGGTGCTGTGGAGGTGGCTGGTGCTGGATTGCTGGTCTGAAGCCCCACTGGGGTGCCTGGCCCTGAGAGGACAACAGGTGGCGGTGTGTTGAGAAAGCTCTCGGACAGCTGGCTCAGACCTCTGATGTTGAGAGCTCCTTCCTCCATGCCATGGGGTGTCAGCCCCAGAACTGACGACAGATGTACTGAGGCCGGGCTTGGCTGTGGGGTGGAGGAAGGAGCAGTGTAGTGGGGCTGTCTGGTCTGCAGCTGGGTGAGGACTGGCGTTGGTGGCGTCGGTGGCATCAGTGTCGTGGGTGGCATCGGTGGCATCTGTCGTGGGTGGCATCGGTGGCATCAGTGGAACCGGTGGCAACGGTGTTGTCCGATGACTCTGTGCCTGGACTGGGAAGGGCTGCTGCCTGTGCTGCTGGACATCCTGGTAGCCGTAGCCCTGGTAGGTGAGGGCCTGTGGGAAGCCTTGGAATGGGAGGGACATCACCTGGGATGGAGGAGCAGACTGGACTGGGTGGAAGCAGGTTCCTCTGGATCTGGAGGGTTGTGAAGCAGCTCGGTGATCCGGTCCTTCACCACCTGGTACTGGGGTTCCGCCATGTCCACGAGGGTCTGGTTGACATAGGTGAGGAAGGGCTTGTGGTTGGAGGATGAGGAATCGGTGTGGACCAGCTGAGAGAGGAGATCTATGCTG
>BLBF01000018.1:30279268-30375500 GCA_015471245.1 Laticauda colubrina
AGGATGAGGAATCGGTGTGGACCAGCTGAGAGAGGAGATCTATGCTGCTCCGGATGGTGTCCCTGATCTCCAGCAGGACAGTGTGGCTCTGCCCCTCCTGCTGTCTGGCTCTCTGCCTTTCTGTGGAGGTGGAGCTGGGGGTGGATGCGGGTACAGCTGTGGTGGATGCGCTGTCTCCTTTCCCCCACCGCACCAGGGAGTCCTCCACGCGCTCCACCACGGTTACAACACCTGTCCGCAGGTTCTCCGCCGTGGCACGCTCCACAGAAACCTGCCTGGAGACAGGAACTGACTCTTGGCTGGAAGAGGACTGGCTCTCAGCAGGCTGCCGGAGAGAGAGGGTAGACAGAGGGGCTGCTCCTCGGTGGTGGATCTCACCCTCCAGGAAGCTGCACCTGGCCATGACGTAGGTCTCTGTCTGTCACCTTAACCGTGGCCTGGCCAGATTTATTCAGGTGCAGCTTCCCGTACCAGGTGTGCATGTGCTTCCACCAGCCAAGGAGCACCTCCAAAGTGTAGCCCATACTCTCCGCCTTCTCTCTCCAAGCAGCCTGCTTCCGCTTGGTGTCCCTGTACAGCTGGTGTCCCTTCCGCCACAGATAGTCATTCTCTCTCAGCCACTCCAGCACCTCATCCTCGTGTTCCTCCTCAATGGAGTATTGCCCCCTCTCCCGTTGTTGCATACGCCTCTTCCTCCCTTTGGCAGGACTAGATGGGCCCTCATCAGAGGGGCTCCCAGGTAGTAGGGGCTGCTCCTCCTCACCACCACCAGCAGCAGCAGCAGCAGGATCATCATCATCATCATCATCATCAGCAGCAGCAGCAGGATCAGCACCAGCACCAGCACCAGCAGGACCAGGATCAGCACCAGCACCAGCAGGACCAGGATCAGCAGCAGCAGAGTAAGTGCCAGCAGCACCAGGAGGACCAGCAGGACCAGGAGCACGTGCAGGACCAGGAGCACAAGCAGGACAAGCAAGACCAGGAGCACGAGCAGGACGAGCAAGTCCAGGAGCACGAGCAGGACCAGCAGGACCAGCAGGACCAGCAGGACCAGCAGGACGAGGAGCAGCTTCAGCAGAGTACGCAGCAGCAGAAGCACCACCGCCAGGAGCAGCTTCAGCAGAGTAAGCACAAGCAGAAGCACCACCACCAGGAGCAGTGCCAGCAGAAGCTCCAGCAGAAGCAGAGTCAGGGACAGGGGGCGGGAGGGTGGCCCTGTCCCTCTTGCCAGGGATGGCAGCAGGTTGCTGAGGCTTTCGCTTCTTCCCCATGGTTGTGGTGTTGCTGGCTGGCAGGGAGGCTGGCAGGCACCAAGGCTGGCAGGAAGCCTGGCACCAAGGCTGGCAGGAAGCCTGGCAGGAAGGCTGGCAGGCAGACTGGCTGGCAGGGAGGCTGGAAGGCAGGCTGGCAGCAAGGCTGGCAGGCAGGCAGAGAGCAAGGCTGGCAGGGAGGCTGGCCAGGAGGCTGGGAGGCAGGCTGGAAGGCAGGCTGGCAGCAAGGCTTGCAGCAAGGCTTGCAGGCAGGCATGCAGGCAGGGCAGGCAAGGACTCGATGTATCCGGCAGCAGATCTTTCCTCCGAATGGTGACCTGCTTGGGAGCTGCTTCCCTTTATCTCTGCGGGGCTTACGCAATGCATCCCCCTCGCATGCGCAATTAACGCTCGGCATCCATTTGGCTTCCGCTGTGCATCCGCTAGGCTTCCGCTGTGCATCCGCTTCATCCACTGTGCATCCGCTGGGCTTCCGCTCTGCATCCGCTTCATCCGCTGTGCATCCGCTGTATCCGTTTCGCGTCTGCTTTGCTGAGGCCCCCCGGAAGCCCTGCGGATGTGCCATCTGCTCCCATCCGCTTCCATCCACTGGGCTTCCGTTACACATCCACTTTCCATCCGCTCTGCGTCCTCCCCGCGTCTGTTCCTTTCCGTGTTATCCGCTCTGGTTATGCAAATTTTTGTCCCTTTTGAGAGCGGATAACAACGGATGGAACATTTTTCTCCTCCATTGTGTCCTTTTTACTAATGTTTTGCATCCGTTGGGCAGTGTGACAGGGCCTTTATGACTTGTCTTGCCACACTTGTTAAGTGAATCACTGCAGTTGTTAAATTAGTAACACAGTTAAGTGAATCTGATTTCCCCATTGACTTTGCTTATCAGGAGGTCATAAAAGGGGATCACAATGTCCCCAGGGTGCAACTGTCATAAATATACATCAGTTGCCAAGTGCTTGAATTTTGATCATGTGACCATGGAGATACTGCAGCGGTCGTAAGTGAAAAGCAATCCCAGGCCATCTTTTTCAGTGCTTTTGTAACTTTGGGCAGTCACTAAATGAACTGCTATAAGTCAAGGATTACCTGTGAAGCGTTTAAGAAGTGAAAGGCTGAACAGTTTGTAAAATAAATGGATGCTTTTTTAATACCTACCAGCTTATGGATGATTTGCCTGACTGCTCCTAAGTGTTGCTTCAGAGACTTCCTGCAAATTAACACCCTAAGGAGGATTTTGAGTGACTCTGGATCTCTCCTTAACAGGAGGTCTCCAAACTTGGCAACTTTGGACTTCAACTCCCAGAATGCCTCAGCTAGCTAAGCTATGGAATTTTGGGAGTTGAAGTCCTCAAGTCTTAAAGTTGCCAAGTTTCAGGACCCCTGCCCTAAACCCAAGAGACTCTCATAAATTTAGGGAATTCAGTTTCTTTAAAAATTTATAAGACATAAATCTAATCCAAGCAAGTACTAAGTTGACTTTGGTAAATGTTGAAAATTTCAGGAGGGTCTAATTTAATTAATATTTAATTAGTAAATACTAATTTAGTTAGTATTTGGATTGGAAGCTACATGAATTCTCAGGATGATCAACTAAAATGGAAAATTAAAACATGAAGACAATGTCCAACCATTTCTGATTGCTGCAATAAAAATTACACTGATGTGTTCTGTGGTCGGTAAGAGTTGAACTTAAGAAAAATCTTTATCATCAACCCACCTAAGATGAAATATAATCATCTTTGCATTCAGAAATTGTCACAAATTCACATCCAGCATTATAACAAATGGGATGTGTATCCATACTTCTAATAAGGAGGTAATGGGAGAAAACATTTGGTTGCATTCACACATTTGTATAATGTATCTTGCTTTCTAATGCATGCACGTATATATACAAATCTGTTTACTTTGAATACATAATGATGCATTGTGTTGTGTGGTTTTTAATTTTGGGAGGTGTTTTTCCCATTTATTCACTTTTGGGGAATTTGTTTTTAATATCCAGGTTTGTTGATGCCCAATGGGTGCTCAAAAATCTTATCAATGCATTAGAAATATAATTCTAGAAGTGGCCATTTGATGTCACATATATGCTGCAGAATAATAGTAAATAATTGGCAAATAATACAAAGTGCCAGTAACATGATGTACACTGAACTGGTTCTTGCAACATTAATGTATTCTGTTTTATATTACTGCTTCTTGATTGCTTTCAGAATACACTGTGGTGGTGCGAAACCCACGAGAGGACCTGTATAAGTCAAATCGCAAGTGATACCTGATCAACTTAAAATGTTAACCTGTTAATATTGCCATCACTGTGGGAAGAATTTTACATTTAAGAGTATTATGGTCCAAATATTTGAGTGATTTCTGTTCCATAGGGAAAAGCAAAATGAAACAATGTTCATCTATAAACAGAGTGGAAACAGTTTTTGATTCAGCTTTTTCTTTATTGGTTTACAATCCATATTCCATAACATGATTTTAAATTTAGCTCTTTCTCAAAGGGCCAAAATGCTGCTTTTCTCCACAGAGAGTAACCACAGCTTAACAAGATTTATACTTTCAGAGGCTGGTACATTCAAAACCGAAAGAAGTAGTTTCTCCATGACTTCCTGCTTGCATACTTTGAGCAAAAGAAAATCAGGATTGGGACACAATGGTTATTTTCTATAGTAAACAATTGGATGCAATCTTTTGTAGTTAACTCAGGCATCTCCAGATTCCCCAATTCATCTCCGTATGAACTTGGGAATTGCACTAGCCATGGGGTCAGACATTTTTCTGGCTGGCCCTTTCTTGGCCTTGTTTTTGTGGTGCATGTGTGCGCATGTATTGTCTTTTGAGTCAGTTTTGATTCCTGCCCTGCAGTTTTCCTGGCAAGGTTGCCAAAGTGGTTTGCTCTTGCCTGCTTTCTAGGGCTGAGAGATTGGCTTTGTGCCCAAGTCAGGAGTAGAGTTCAAATCTTCTGTTTTCTTCACCACCATACCAAACTGGATCTCCTTATCTCCTTTCCTGGTCTTAGCTTTTTCCATTTTACTTTCCACTGGACATTAAAATCTCTTTCTATCTGATCGGCACTATTTCACAACAGTGTATGCATTCATAGACATCACCAACCCTTGTATTTCTGTTGCCTTTTCCTGTTTTCTCCTCCATTCTCCCTCTTTCCGCCACCCTCCTCATTGATCCAATTTATGACAATCGAACTTGAAGTCTTCCTTTTGCAAGTAAAGCCCATGTCACACTGAACCAATGGATGCAAAGAGGATGTAAAATGGACAAAAAGCCTTGCCATCCGTTGGTTAACGCGATGTATCCGTTCTATACTCACTGCCTCTGTTTTTCATCTTCTCTATCCGTCCAGCATCCGTTTATGGACATTTCATCTGCTCCAAAAGTTTTGGGCTGCCTAAAACTTTTGCGCGGAAAATGTATCCAGTTCGTCCGTTCTGCATCCGCTACGCATCAGCTACGCATCCGTTACGCATCCGCTATATCCGCTTGATGTCCGCTGCGCATCTGCGCAACTCGCATCCACCCAGACGCAGGGAGGAAGCGGAACGGACGCGGAACAGATGCAGAATGGATGCAGAATGGATGCAGAACGGATGCCTAGTGGAAACAAAGCGTTTAAAACGGAAAAAACGTTCGCAGAGGGGACCTATCTTGGATATTAAGGATGCCTAGAGGATGCCTAGAGGATGCAAAGGGACACCTATACTGCCTATAAAAAGGGGGAGCAACTCGTCTGCATCTCACTTTCAGAGCAGCAGCCCACCTGTGCAGACCTCTGCAGCCTTCATCTGACTCTTGCTCTTCCACAGCATCCAGTCATGTCCACTGTGGATCGTACCACAGTCCTTTTGGCAGCCACAATCCTTCTGCAACAGTACGAAGCCATCTACAGGCTCTGTGAACTCTACTATGGGAAGAAAAGGAGGCGGCCAAGAAGCGTCTGGGTCCGAAAATGGATCGGGAGAAGAGCAGAGTACAGACTGTACAACAAGCTGATGGTGGAGCTCAGGAACGAAGACACTCAGGCATTCCAGAACTCCATGAGGATGCCTCCAGCCATGTTTGACGAAATTGTGCAGTGGCTGACACCCAGGTTGACCAAGGCAAACACCAACTTCTGGCCCAACCTCGAACCTGGACTCAAGGTGGCACTCACTCTGCGCCACCTGGCCTCAGGGACCACCTACAAAAGCATGCAGTATGGCTGAAGGGTGCCACACAACACCATCAGCATTGTGGTCAGAGAAGTGGTGCAGGCCATCATCGAAGAATACAAGGAGGAGCTCCTCCAGTGTCCCTCCACTGAAGAAGGATGGAAGAAAGTTGCAGAGCAGTGGTATCAGAGGTGGAACTTCCCCCACACCGTTGGAGCCATAGATGGCAAGCACGTGGCCGGCAAAGCTCCAGCCAAGTCGGGGTCCACTTATTTCAACTACAAGGGCTTCTTCAGCATCATCCTCTTCGCCATGGTCGATGCTCACTACAAGTTCATGTACATCGATGCTTCAGGCTACGGCTCATCTTCAGATGCACAGGTATACAACGCCAGTCACCTCAAGGAGGGGCTGGAAGGCAACCTCATCGTGAGCTTCCCAGATCCAGACCCCCTGCCCAACGACACGCAAGATGTGCCCTACTTCATCATGGGGGAATGACGCCTTCTCCCTCAGAACCTACCTCATGAAGCCATACACTTCCAGACTCCTGACCCGTGAAGAGAGGATCTTCAACTACAGGCTGTCCAGGGCAAGGCGGGTGGTGGATGCTGTTTGGCATCCTGGCCAACAGGTTCCAGGTACTTCTCACCACCATGCAGCATCGCCCAGAGACCGTGAGGAGGATCGTGGAAGCTTGCTGCATCCTGCACAATCTCATGCGCACCCGCTACCCAGTCTTGCAGAACAGGCTAGTGGACCGTCAACAAGGCAATGGGGACATGGAGTCTGGGGAATGGAGGCAAGGGCGAAACCTGATCGACACTCAGGATGTGCAAGGCCACAACAGAGCCTCACGGGAAGGGAAGAAGCAGCGCAACCTCCTGAAACACTGGTGCAACTCCCCAGCTGGAGTGGTGGAGTGGCAAGACAGGATGGTAGATGCTTAATGGATGCTTCCTTCAGCCTGTCTCATCACACGGATGAGATTGGGCCATGTATGTTGGGTGGGCCTACAATTAACAAGGCGTTTAATAAAGAGTTGTGTTTGTGTTGACATGTGTGGATGATTATTACATTGTTATTGATAATAAAGGGCCATAGGTGTGGCACCTGGGAGGGTGGACCATACAGTCCCACTATGCTTGCACTGGAGGTTTATCTATCCCACAGCTATTAGCCATCCCAAAGGTATCCCTGCTCATTCCACAGGTATCCCTGCCCACCCCACTGCTATCTTAACCCATCCCACAAGCTTGCAAAGGCTTAAGCCAATTCTAAAGGTTTCCACCAAGACTTTATTAAAAAAAAAGCAATGAAACAAGTGTGTGAATCAAAGATAAACTTTATTGAACAACAAGCTGTAAAAAAAAAATGACCCAAGTCAAGTGTCCAAATAAAGTCCACAGGTAGCCAGCTAGCCGGTCTCTGGCACTCTTCTTGGTCACTCGGAGGTGTGCCCAGTCTCAGGGGTGAAGGGTCCAGGTGCTGTGGTGTTGGGTGGTGCTGGAGTGCCTGGCCTCGAGAGGACAACAGGTGATGGTTTGTTGAGAAAGGTCTCGGACAGCTGGCTCAGTCCCGCGATGCTAAGAGGTCCTTCCTCCATGCCATAGGGTGTCAGCCCCAGTACTGATGACAGATGTACTGAGGTCGGGCTTGGCTGTGGGGTGGAGGAAGGAGTAGTGTAGTGGGGTTGTCTGCTCTGCAGCTGGGTGAGGACTGGCGTGGGTGGCATCGCTGTCATCGGTGGCATCATTGGCGTGGGTGGCATCGGTGGCATCAGTGAAACAGGTGGCAACGGTGTCGCCCAATGACTCTGTGCCTGGACTGGGAAGGGCTTCTGCCTGTGCTGCTGAACCTCCTGGTAGCCATAGCCCTGGTAGGTGAGGGCCTGTGGGAAGCCTTGGAATGGGAGGGACATCACCTGGGGTGGAGGAGCAGGAGGAGCAGGCCTGGACTGGGTGGGAGCAGGTTCCTCTGGGTCTGGAGGGTTGTGAAGCAGCTTGGTGATCCGGTCCTTCACCTGCTGGTACTGTGGATCCGCCATTTCATTGAGGGTCTGGTTGACATAGGTGAGGAAGGCCTTGTGGTTGGAGGATGAGGAGTCAGTGTGGACCAGCTGAGAGAGGAGATCTATGCTGGTGCGGATGGTGTCCCTGATCTCCAGCAGGACAGTGTGGCTCTGCCCCTCCAGCTGTCCGGCTCTCTGCCTTTCTGCAGAGGTGGAGCTGGGGGGTGGTGGATGCTGCTAGGACTGTGGTGGACTCGATGTCTCCTTTCTCCCACCGCACCAGGGAGTCCTCTACGCACTCCACCACGCTTACCACACCTGTCCGCGGGTTCTCCGCCGTGGCACGCTCCACAGAAACCTGCCTGGAGATAGGGACTGACTCTCGGCCGGAAGAGGACTGGGTGGCAGCAGGCTGCCTGAGAGAGAGGGTAGTGAGAGGGGCTGCTGGTGCTCCTCGGTGACGGATCTCACCCTCTAGGAAGCTGCACCTGGCCATGACGTAGGTCTCTTTGTCTGTCAGCTTCACAGTGGCCTGGCCAGATTTCTTCAGGTGCAGCTTCCCGTACCAGGTGTGCATGTGTTTCCACCAGCCGAGGAGCACCTCCGAAGTGTAACCCATACTCTCTGCCCTCTCTCTCCAAGCAGCCTGCTTCCGCTTGGTGTCCCTGTACAGCCGGTGTCCCTTCCGCCACAGATAGTCATTCTCTCTCAGCCACTCCAGCACCTCATCCTCGTGCATCTCCGCAATGGAGTATTGCCTCCTCTCCCGTTTTTTGCATACGCCTCTTCCTCCCTTTGGCAGGACCAGATGTGCCCTCATCAGAGGGGCTCCCAGGTAGTAGGGGCTGCTCCTCCACACCACCAGCAGCAGCAGCACCAGCAGGATCATCATCATCATCATCATCATCATCATCATCATCATCATCCTCACCAGCAGGATCATAATCAGCATCATCATCCTCACCAGCAGGATCATTATCAGCATCATCATCATCATCATCAGCAGCAGCAGAAACACCAGGACCAGGATCAGCAGCAGTAGAGTAAACACCAGCAGGGCCAGAAAGTCCAGGAGCATGAGCAGGTCCAGGAGCACGAGCAGGACGAGCAAGACCAGGAGCACAAGCAGGATGAGCAAGTCCAGGAGCACGAGCAGGTCGAGCAGGTCGAGCAGGACCAGGAGCAGCTTCAACAGAGTAAGCAACAGCAGAAGCCCCAGCACCAGCAGAAGCACCACCGCCTGGAGCAGGTTCAGCAGAAGCCCCAGCACCAGCAGAGTCAGGGGCAGGGGGCGGGAGGTTGGCCCTGTCCCTCTTGCCAGGGATGGCGGCAGGTTGCTGAGGCTTTCTCTTCCTCCCCATGGTTGTGGGGTTGCTGGCTGGCAGGGAGGCTGGCAGGCACCAAGGCAGGCAGGCAGGCAGGCACCAAGGCTGGCTGGAAGGCAGGCTGGCAGGGCAGGCAAGGAACTCGAAGTGTCCAGCAGCAGGTCTTTACTCGGAATGCTGGCCATGTGCGAGCTGCTTCCCTTTATATCTGGGGGGCTTACGTAATACTTCCCCCCCGCATGCACAATTAACACGCAACATCCGTTCCGCTTCCGCTGTGCATCCGCTAGGCTTCCGCTGTGCCTCCGCTTTATCCGCTGTGCATCCGCTGTGCCTCCGCTTCATCCGTTCGGCGTCCGTTCTGCATCTGCTGTATCCATTCCGCGTCCGCTTCGCTGAGGCCCCCCGGAAGCTCTGTGGTTGCACCATCTGCTCCCATCCGCTTCCATCCACTGTGCTTCCGTTCCGCATCCACTTTCCATCCGCCCTGCGTCCTCCCCGCGTCCGTGTTATCCGCTCTGGTTATGCTAATTTTTGCCCCTTTTGAGAGCGGATAACAACGGATGGAACATTTTTCTCGTCCGTTGTGTCCGTTTTGCATCCGTTGGCCAATGTGACATGGGCTTAACTGCCTCAGTGCAGATAAACTGTGCCAGGTGCCTGAATCCCATATTCCCTACATTGCTATATGCTCTAACGGTCATAATAGGGCTAATATTTCTCCAGGTATTTATTACGAAGAAATGCTTTTGCTTTGGTTAGTACCATTTATCATCTGGCACCTGGATTTATTGTTCTTTGGGAAAGGCTGCAAAGGAAGGGTCACAGAGCAGCTAAAAGCAAGAAGATCTGGAAATTGTATTTTCGGTTTACCCATATGTAACTGAATGTAGGAGTGCTATGTTCTTTTCCTTACTGAGCTGGATGGGTTTTCTTCTGAAGTAAACAAAGTTTGGGAAATCTGTCTTCTCATGTTTCTTGAGCTTCGCCTCATGAAGTTGCCTTTAAACTGATCAGACAAAATGATGGTGGAAAATGAGATCTAATGTTCAAAGCATTCTTGGCACTTAATAATTTAGTAAATTCACTTTTTGGCTTTTGGTTATATTTCAGCAAACGCTTGTATTCCAAATACCTCTTCCAAAGATCTGTCAGAAGCATGGCTTTTTAATAAGGTGAAATCCAGGACCTGGCTGGGAATCCAATATTTCAAGTCAATCTCCAGAATCAGACTAAAACTTCATTCTAAAGGCACTGTCCCACTGCACTTACGGATGCAAAGAGGATGTAAAACTTTAAAAAAGCTTGCCATCTGTTGGAAAACGCTATGCATCCGTTGTGTACTCATTGCATACGTGTTTTATACGCTCTATCCGTCAAGGATCCGTCCACTGCGATTTCATCCGCGCAAGAAGTTTTGAGCTGCACAAAACTTTGTGAACGGATGAACTTTCTGCCGTGTACGATGTAAATCCGTGACATATGAGCAACAAATGTTCTATGTCCATTTATCATCCGTTAAACGTCCGCTGTATCCTCTCTGCATCCTCTGGGCATCCTCGCAACTCACATCTGCTGTAGCTGAAAACGGAAAGAGGGAGGAAAGAAAGGGTACATGGAACGTCTATACATTGTTAGTAGCACGGAAATAGAAAGGATGTGTTTGCATCCGATATACACCTGCGCAGCATCCCCTTTCCTTTAGGTGTACGTGATGCATCTGCTTCATCCGCTATGCACCCGCTTCGAAATTCTTCCCCCTAACCCCTTCGGAGGTGTCATCCGCTAGGCTTCCTATGAACATCCATTTAACATCCCCGCTACATAGTACCCACGTCCGTTCTTTTCCGTTCTGTTTATGCACATTTTCACCACTTTTTGAAGCGGATGACAATGGATTGAGCCACCCCCAAAATTTTGCTCGTCCGCTGTGTCCTTTTACGCCTACGTTTTGCATCCGTCAGCCAGTGGGACCTAGCCTTTATGCTAAGAATCTAAGTATCTATCAGGTCCCTGTTCTGTTCTGTTTGCTCTTCCTTTGTTTCGTCAAGACTATGACTAAGTTCATACCTATTGTTTTAAGCTGAGTTTTTTTGTTGAACTGGCTACAGTTGGATAGCTCTTATTTTGAAAAGTGTTTGATCTGTAATGTAGATAATTTTAACTCTTTTATTGTTTTCCCTTATTTTTTCAAATTGCTTTTTAAAAATTGCTTTATCTAAATTGGATTTCAAATTTTAGCTCTCTGTACCGAGTAGCATATTAACCTAGAAATGCAGGGCATCAAATTGTTAAAATCAAAACTCAGACATACTTTTACAACTTCTTATATAGAAATAGGACAGAGGCAATGCATAATATTTAGATTATAAGAAGCAAATTTGTTTCCAAGACAAAATCTCTTCATGGATTTTTCAGGTGATGGCAGGGATCCTGAATCTTAATTTGGGATTTGCCTGCTCTGAAGTTTAATGAATAGAAAAATATATATTTGTGTGTACATATATATATTTGAAACCCATAGCAGAGGTGGTATTCAGCAGGTTCTGACCAGTTCTGGAGAACCAGTAGCAGAAATTTTGAGTAATTCATAGAATCGGCAATTACCACCTCTGACTGGCCCCACCCCCATCTGTTCTCTACTTCCTGAGTCCCAGCTGATCGGTTGGGTCTTCTTTTGTTGCCCTGCACAGGAGAATGGAGCTGGAAAGCAGGTTAGTGGGCTGGGGAGGGAATGTGATTTTGCAGTATTGTTCCCCCAAGAGTGGGGTGGGGATGGGGATTATGCAGTATCCTTCCCTTGCCATGCCCACAAAGCCATGCCCACCAAGCCATGATCTCAGAACCAGTAGTCAATTTTTTTGATTCCCCCCACTGACCCATAGATTACATTGACTTACTTTTCTATAACTACTCAAAGTTGTGAATACCTGTGCTTGTTTGAGAACAGGACAGAAATTGAACCCCAACAAGAAAACTACCCTGTTATAGAGCCTAAATCAGAAGCCAAACATCCTTCTTTAGAACTGTTTTAGCTTTATTTGCAAATGTCAATATCTTCATAAGTAAAGCAAGCCTCTGAGTTTTTCTCTTATTTTTACCCGTCAACCAAGTCTTACTCTTCATATATTCCATGCACAAAGAACAAGGGAAGTAGATGTCAAATCAGGGGCTGCAGATACTTAAAAATTGCTTGAGCCTCTTTTACTCATAAATGTTCAATTCAAAGGCATTCTTTTTCTCGTTCTTTGCAGCCACTGAAAATGTTCTGGTACATTTAGAGCAACACTTACCTTCTACATACATGTTTTTGTCCCTTTTCCTTACCTCCAAATTCCTTGGTGCTTCTCATCTGAGTAGCACCATTCTAGCTGAATAAATGGGACTCCTGGGTGTGTACCACATGAGAGAGACAAATGTAATCGAACCTCTGGTCAGAAGCAGACATTGTCCCACTGATTTTATAACTGCATAATCTGAAATCACCATAAGCTATCCAGAATGAAAAAGCAGGGATCTTAACTTTCTTTTGGGAGTGGGGGTGGTAGCAGAGTAGGTTAATCCTCCCTTGAGTTTCCTGTATTCATCCATCATTGTAATTATGTGCAAATCACATTTTTACGGATACAACCTACATTGAGACAGACCACAAGTGCTTTCATTTTAAAATGCTGCTACTGACTGATTCATATTTATATTTGTTAGCTTAATTTGTCAAGAAATCATCCTGGTTAGTGCAGAAACTCTGCAGGTGAGAATACAGAAGTTGAGCAGATTCCTTTGGGATCTAAAAATGTTTGCTTATATGCTGTGTTTCCTTGATGACCAGTGTGATGTTTTAGAAACATTATTTGTTTCTAAATAAATAGAAACAAATACATTCACATTATCAGGTGGTTCTGCTAGTGCAAAATCCACATAGATTCTCACCTGGAGTGTGTGAATTTCAATTTCCTTTCAAGTATGTCTAATCATGGTAGTAAAATCAGGGCAGACTTGAAAGTATTTTAGGAATGGCTTCACCTTCCATTTCTTGGTACAATGCTGTTACTTTAAGAAATTGTATGTGATGACCTGTAGTCTCTCAAAATAACCCAAAAACATACATTAAAGTCCAGTAAAGCCTTCAACTTAACTTCACTGTTTTATTAGGCACAGTTTAAAGTCACAAAAGTAAATAATGAGGCAAAAAGAAAACCAGAACAAACCTCATTGAGGAGAGTTCCAAAGCAAACCAAGATAATTAATCATATATTCCAGGAAGATAACCGAGTAGAGTCCTTGGGAAGAACCCCAGCAAAGATAAACAAACCTCTTTCAAAGAAAAACATTAAACTTTGATTCCAGCAACTCTGATTATGTAGAGGTAATATCCTCTTGAGTAAACCTCGCTTATCCCTGATCCTCTCCTCCCTGCGTGCCCTAGAATGGATAGGGGATGGGCCTGGGTCCTCCTCTGACTGCTCAGCCGGCCTCTGGCCTTCCCCAGCCTCCTCCACAACCTCTGGAGCCATACTCCCACTTCCTGTTGGCTGTTCCTCCTCTTCCTCAGAGTCAGTCTCCACCAGGGGAATCACAATGTAATAGCGGAAACATTTCGTAGCACAATGCTGTTACTTTAAGATAATGTAATAGTGGAAACATTAAAGCAAATAATTTTAAAAAGTCCAAGAAATTAATTCAGGCTAATAAAACTAAAACAAAATGCAACATTTGATGCACGTTCAAAGAACCAGGGCTTTACATCCCTCCATCATCTACCAGAACCTTTTTGATCTGCTCATATAGTCATCCCTGCTTCCCATCCAACCTCTTTGTCCTTGGTTCACTCAAATGACCATCTCCACCTTCCCTTTATTGTATACCTACTCTTGCAGGTGCAACTGCTTAGTAAGGTTCAAAAAATATACGGAGCAGTGGTTGCCAACCAGTGGGCCGGGGACCACTGGTGATCCATGAGAAAATTTTGATGGTCCGCAGAGAAATGTCACCCCTAAAGCACCCCTCAAAGCAATTAATCCAGGCTGTGCAGGAACACAAGGCTGTGTCGCCCACATGGCCCGTGGGAACACAAGGCTTGTGTCACTTGCATTGCAAACAACATGAGGGAGCGAGGGGAGGGGGAAACTTGCCCCACTCGCCCCACGCACCTTGCCTGGCTACCGGGCTGCTTCTTTCCACTTCTTTCTTCTTCTGCTTTTGGCTACACGCAAGGAAAGCAGCAAAAGTCTTTCTCTCCTCCAAACTCTGCCAGAAATGAGTCTTTGGGACTCTGCAAGGCATCCTGCTCCAAGAGGCTGTGCTGGCATGACAAGTTTCACAAAGTCTCATTTCTGGTGGAATTTGGGGGAGAGAAAGAAAGACTTCTACTGCTTCTGCTGCTTTCCATGCATGAAGCAAACATCTCTCTCTCTCTCTCTCCCGCCCCTGAGAACGGAGCTGGAGATGGTATCCTGCAATCCCAAATAAAGAATGATTGATCGGTAGGAATGCAGGGCAGGGAAATTTCATGCAGACTTTTTTTGGGATTTTCCCAGGGTCTTTGGTCCGCAGGAATTAAAATTATGAATTGGTGGTTCCTGAGGTCCAAAAGATTGGTGACCCCTGGTACAGAGAACCACTAGTGATGGCCTGTATTCCCCTTCCTTCCAAAGGAGTAGACCACAGTACAAATACTGATAGGCCTCCCTGAAATTCTAGATTTCCTTAGCATCATAAAATACAGGATTATCTTCATGTTTTCTATTTAATCATCCCCAATACCTGCAATTTGTACATGTCCTTTGTTGTTCTGTTTAATTCTATTTAAACAATAAATAGAATTAAATAAAAATAATAGATTAAGAACACAAGACTATATCTCCCAGGGTTAAGTATTCTTTTGCATGTAATCAAATTAGGCAACTGCCCATTTACCTGTAGTTAAATAAAAACATACTTTATGTGTCTCATAGAACATGTGCATTCTTTTTCTTCCATTCCCCTTACCAAATGTGCTGTTTCTTTCATGGAACAACAACTACAGTACATAAGCTTCTTCATTCATAGGTCTGTAGATGCTGATCTGTTGCTTTAGTTTCCATTACATCTTTTTCTTATATATACAGTATATATTTACTGGCAAGAAAAGTGACTAGAGTCTATTACTATCAACTTTCACTCAAAGAGAGGAGCCAGCCTGAGTGTGCTCACCCAGTAAATCCATTCTTAATATTTTGTTACTGACCAGGGAGGGCAATAAGAAATGATTTATAACCATGACAACAGTTGCTGTGAGAGACTGGGATCAACAAGGATCTCTTTCATGCCTGCATCAATGAGTTTGGGATAAAGAGCTATTCTATTCATCTGGAAAGTCCATGTGTGCCATGGAAAGTCCATGTGTGTTTTACATTTTTATCAAGGTAAGTTCTACTGAACCGGCCATGCACACACTCTCAAATAGCTTTCTTGGGGACAGAGGCTTTGTGATTGCGTTAGAACTGTATCACTCCATGAGGTTTCTTGATCCCCTTGCTTTCTTCATTGTAAGAATAAGAGAAATTGGGTGGTTGAAGTGGTTGCACTTGCAGAAAGAAAACAGTTACTTCTCCAGTTAGATCCAGGTTCAGGAGAAGGAGGACTTTCAAACGCTCCCGTTTCATGTATTATTATCTGAGGTTATGAATTTTAAATCAAAATGTTACTCTGAGGCATGGAAATGACTTGGATTCATTTTAAAACTGAAAAAAAAAAATGGCGGAGGCTTTCTTCCTGTTATTTTACAAGATAGAAGAGATTCATTGCAGAAGTATGGAGAACTATTGAGGAAAATTGGGTTCATTTGGTTGGGTGGGATTTGGGAAATCATCTTGCACAATCCCTGAATCAGTGTGGGATCTAAACTTCAGGCTACCTCTTCAGAAAGATTGGATAGTGATAGTGATGATGATGATGATAGTGGTGGTCTGTGATGATGATGATGATAGTGGTGGTCTGATTCTAGTTCCAGAGCTACCATGTCAGGTTAAATTATATCAGAGATATTTTAGGGAAAGGAAGTCTTCCTAATTGGGATGTCACCAATTTGTGGGCAAACAGAGCAGATACTCATAATTATCCCACTTGCCACACTCCCTTCCATGTTGCTAAGAGCAGTTCTATAGAGAAAAGTTTCTCACCCTCAGAAACTTTAAGATGTGTGTGGACTTCAACTCTCTGATTTCCCCAGCTTGTTCACATATTTTAACAATGATGGAATTGAGAAACACTGCTCTCAGCATGAGGCAGATGTTCCAGCCTCTCTAGATTAGCCAAGGATTCAACCTTGTACATGAAGCACAATTCTAAGCCACAATTCTGTCTGTTAAAATGATGTCCTCAGCTGTAAAGGAAAGGTTAATATCTGAAGCAACTGAGAATGAAGCAGAAAGAGCTTTTTCTTTTAGAGGTGAGGCAATTCCCTGGTCTTCTGCCCCTTCACAAATGTTTGAAGACCTGGCTTTGCCAAATCACTTGGAGCCTGCAGAATATAGCATGCACCCATGGGGCTAGTTAGACCTCTGCAGTCCTTCCCTCACCTTTTTCATTTTGATTATGTTATCCTTGCTTTTATTATCTATTATATGGATATTCTATAAAGGAGACGGCTGATTTCTAAGTATGATAAATTAACAAACAAATAAAAAATTAAAAAAAATCTTTGGTAGGATGGAGTATGGACCCCATTTTGATCTTGAACACAATCAAGTCTCCATGTAAAACAAAATACAGATTTGTACACATGGACTGTACAGCAAACAATGTTCAGCAAACTTCCCCATACATTACAGTTTAAAGTAGCCAGTAAGGACTGTTTTCCTTGAGTGGAAATGAGCACTATATGAATTAACCATTTTGAAAGAGCTTTATAACACACTTCCTTTTTCCCTGTCCAATTAATCCTTGAATAGACTGTGCCTGACAGATTTTTATAACTCTGAAGGTGTCATGATTTGTGGACCCTCTCTATCTAATTTTTGGTTAGACATGGTTGATTGTATCATGATGCAAGGTAGATTACTGATTGCCACTGCTGTTCCAATCAGTATCTACCCAACTCTGCCTTTGAGGTGTTTATCTGATTATAGAGTTGCTGTATTTTGTCAGCCTTGTTTATGAAACCTAGTGAAATTAAATGTTATTGATTGCAAAGCCAGAAGTAACTGCAAGATCAGCAAGAAGGAATTCAGTGAGAGATTTGTGAAGAGGGAGACTGCAGTAACTAAAATATAAACTTCTAATTTAATTAAAATCAGACATGTTGGACTTAAATTTCTGTGAGTAAATCCAGGATTGAGATGATACGGTAGGCTGGAAGTGATCCGATGCATTTATTCTCATTGTGAAGTATTTGATCAGCTTTCCTTAGCAATTTCTTTCTGTACTGGGAGTTGGCCTGTATTTTGAGGTAAACTTCAATCTCCTGATGTTTGGAGATGATAACTCCCTTAATTCCCAGCCAGATCCTGTTGTATCAGTGTCTTTATAGTTTGAAACTGAAAACTTTAAATCTTGTATTGTGTCTGTCACTAAACCTTCTGCAGATTATGGATATTACCAGTCTATTACCTATTCTGAACTAAACCATGGTGTCTGCTTTGAAATGATGCTTTAAACATTGCAGCTCTTGGAAGCCCACCAGTCAGGCAGAGTGTGCTTGCATGAAGAGTAAGTTCCAAGGATCACTAACATAAAGGCAGCTAGTGCCAAATTCTGTGAGCTGGCCCTACACATGTGAATAGGAGACTTATGAACAGCTACTTGGCAGATTTGTTCATAAGGAGATCTAAGTAGTCAGGAACCAGTTTTCTATGAGGTATTTCAGCCAAAATATTTGAATCTTCAGTGTGTACCTACAAGGCAAATGTATATACTAAATTTTTAGTCCCATTCTTCATTTCATAATTTGAATTGAAGCAATTTAACTCTGCCTCACAAATGTCCTCAAAAGTAAACTAAATTTGCAGTCTACTTCCCAGTGTATTTGATGTTTGGCTAAAGAGCTGAGTTCCAGTTTCTAAAAACCAATCAATGGCCATCAGCACACCAATTAACCAATAGGAAGGCACCACATCAATAGAAAGCATAGAATAGTCCAAAGCAGGGGTTGCCAACCTTTTGGACCTCAGGGACTACCAAACTCATAATTTTAGATCCCAGGGACCACTAACGGATTCTGTGGGTGTGGCCTAATTTGTGGGTGTGGCTTGGTGGTCATGTGACTGGCTGGGCATGGCTTGTATGTAAATATTATAAATATTTATGTAAATATTGCTTTTTTTTTTTTTAAAGAGCAACTTTTACTCAAAATCAGGCAAAGCAGGCAGGCAGATTGAGTTGCTCACAGAATCACAGATTCATTCATAAATGTATCTATCTGCCATTGGCTAGCTTAGTCTGTCACATAAAATTTGCTTGCAAGCAAACTCACAAAATTAACTCACAACACACCATGTATGTAAATATTGAATTTTTTATAAAAAAAGACCAATTTTTCCCAAAATCAGGCAAAGCAGGCAGATTGAGTTGGTTACAGAATCATTCAGTGATCTATCTATCTGCCATCGGCTAGCTCAGTCTCTCAAATTTGCTTGCTGTGAGTCTACACTGAATTTTCTTGCAAGCAAACCTTCAATCCTAAGGTATCTAAAGACTAGCTAGAAAGCAAGAAACCCAACCATTTCCTGCTTCCTTAGCTAATCTAAATCTCCCAGAACAGCAGAACAGATGATGGTCAGAAAAAGGAAAAATAACAATTTAGTGGGCAAGTTGACCCGGGTAAGGAATGAGTGGGCAGGGAGGGTTCTTGCGGGCCATGTGGGCAGTGCCATCTTGTGTTTCTGCACAGCCTGGATTAATTGCTTTGGAAGGGTGCTCTGGAGGTGAGATTTCTCTGTGGCCCACCAAAATTTTCTCACGGACCACCAGTGGGCCACGGCTCATCGGTTGGTGACCACTGGTCCAAAGCACATATTCCCTGAGGATGGGCTCCAGCAAGACTTAAACTTCTGGTCCTGATGACTAACCCTGATTGGATCTTGCAACATTATCCTGGGGCACATATATTTGCCTTCATTCTAAAAACCTTGTCCAGCATTCTAACCAACTGTAGTGAAAGTGCCCCAAAATCTCAAATTTCTTTTCAGAAATCCATTAGCTCTTCATACGCTGGCTCCATTTTCTGTGAGGGCATGGTAATTTCTGCTACCATCGCTATTGTGAAAGATGTGTCCATGGAGGGAAGCTGGTGTGATGGACTATAGTGAGCTGGTAGTTTTCCAGGAAGGAGGGAGCACATCCCAGAAAGGTTGTGAGGAGAAAAAAAGAGGCAACTCAGCCCAGAGCTAGACAGAAGACAGATTAAGAGAATAAGGATAGCCACTCCTTAGAACTTTCCTGGTTATATCCATTAGGTTGAGAGTACTAAGGATTTAATCAGGCAAGATTCTGTCTATTATGTGTCATCAAATAAAAAACTGAATTCTGGCTGAATTGTTCTGCATCATTCTTAGCTTTGCTTGGCACCTATTTTCCAGGTGACACCCCTGCTGGTTTTCTCCTGTAACCTAGTGTATGATCAAAGTTGGACTGTCATAACCAGTGCAGCCTTTCCGGCAATGAGTAAGTTAACAAATGCCAAAAGTAAAATAATTTCAATATGCCACTTCATGGTTATATAAATTGAGCACATGGCTAATGCACTCAGTCATCTCTTGGGAGACAAACCAACCACCAATTCAAGAAATGATACCAAACTATTTAAAAATAGAAAATATAAAGTCTGCTTTAACTCTTAAGTATCAAAATGCAAATAGTGTTGTATACATAACGTATCATACATATCATTATCATATCAACTTTTTACAGCTGGAAACATAAAATGATTGTAGTGCAAAGCTCCAGGCAGATTATAATATGATGATGCTTCTGCTGCAAATAGATGGTGAAAATTTCCCATATTACTGCTAGATTTAGCAGAAAATTCTAAATGATATTCTAAAGAATATTCTAAATATTCTAAATACATTCATGAACATGTAGCAGAAATACTTAACAGTTCCTGGACTTCATTAATGATTTAACTTGTTTATTAGGAAAATATATATGGCCACTTAATGAAGATATGGCTTCTTGTGGCTACCAGTGAACACAATAAAAATAATAATATCCAAAAAACAAAATAATAAAAACAACACATTATGCAGAGAGTGCTCCCAGAAAATACTATAAAAATTAGACACTAGAGGGAACTAGAAGGAATTAAAAAAGAGAAATAAGGAGAAAACAAAAGCTCAATTCATAAATACAAAATAAAGCAGGATATTTTAACAGTGGCTATAATAAAGGATGTTTTTGAACAATAGACTCACAGTTAATTTTAAGAGTGCCTTCCTCTACAGATAATGTTTAGAACCTATTATGGAAGAGGAGCAAGATTTACCTAAAAAGATTGAGACTGATCTAAAAGTGGATTTAAAAATTATGGTCTACATGAAAAAGATACTATACTGCTCCCCCCCATGTTTTATTAATTAAAAGGAATAATAAATCAAGAAAATGATTTGGATAATTTTCCTATATTGCAAAAGAGGCTTTTTAAAGTTCTGAGAAATTTGCAAAAAGGCATAAAGAAACATGAAAACGAAACAAGTTTTGGGATTTTATTTGAAGGGTCTAAAATCAAGATTGTTGGAAGTAGGTGGGAATATAAAGGTGGTTTATTAAATCAAGGTTTAATAGATATGTTGTTATCACTGAAATCCTTAATGGACCTTTGCTGACACAAGTACTGAAATGATGAAACTTTAGGGATTTGTTTATACATAAAAGATGGGATATGGGAAGAAGAGATCATTTTTGTAATTTAAGAAAAGGTGATACACTACTAAAGTTGTTTATATTAGTGATGAAGGGGAAATCATTTCATTACATACTTCATTTCTTTACTGTATTCTTGTTTTTTTCTATTTTTTTTCTGCCCAGTGGGGAAAAAAAATAGTTTTAATAATAATATTGGTAATAAAAAGATAATCAAATTTAAAAAAAGTAGATAGAAAGAATAAAAGGTTCAAGAAAGCAAAAATGAACAATAACAAAAAAAAGATTCCTTGCCTCAGATTCCTTCAAAACTTTAAGAAGAATATTCTTGTAAGTATAGCCTGAAAAAATATTCCAATTACTCCGTTGAATTGCTATTTTGATTTCTGTCTTTATTTTTAGAGCCAATTCTATTTTTTTTATATCCAGTGATAAATGCTTGTTCATGTTGTTCTCTATAATCATTTCAGACAGGTTTTGTTCCATATCTCTTTCTTTCTTCTTCTAGTTTAGCAATTTCTTCTGGGAATATAAACACACAATATAGTTGACGAAGTCCGTTCAAAATCCCATTGCCTTTCTTCAACAATACCACTGAATACTGTTATAAATTGCTTATTCTATTTGGTCTCCAAATATTGAAAATAGCTTTTTTTTTCCCATGAAGATGCATTTATTCTTTAAAGTTGTAATATTCAAAATCAAATATTCCAACTTTTTCTGAGCCCTTAATCTTGTCTTCCTTTTTGCTGTTTATTTTGAATTCATAAACTTTTAAAGATACAGTTTTATTTTCTTCTATTAAGGATCATGTTCTGTATGTAAAGTGGATGACTCCAAACCTACCATTCTGATTGGCTAAGGAAAGGAACAGTGGATTGGTTCACTAGGAACCAATCCAAAGTGATACCAAAAAGGCGGCAAATCTAAATAGCTGCCATTGGCTGCAAGCAGGCAAGCCAGCCTGTATAAAAGGGCTGGCCCCGGCTTCAGCCGGCGTTCCGTTACTAACTGTTAATAATAAAAGTATTTGTTGTTGGAACCCGGTCTACCTCGTGTGTTTTCCGAATAAAACACTGGCGACGAAGGTGGGATCGTCCTGAACGGAACAAAACCTGCACGTGGTGATAAAAGCCCAGACTGCAACTAAGATGTCTGGAAACAACGCACCGCCCGCACCCTTCAATCCCAACGAAGAGGATTGGGATTCCTATGCTGATCGCTTCCAAATGTACTTGGAGAGCAACGAAATGGAAGGCATTTCCGAACAACGAAAGAGAGCCGTGTTCCTGACGCACTGCGGAACAACCGTCTTTAAAATGGCTAAAGCCCTCGCCAAGCCTCGGGACGTTAAACAATTAACGTGGACAGAATTACAGAGACTCCTGAAAGCACACTACGCCCCGATGGTGTCTAATTTAATAAAGCGACATGAATTCTACCGAAGAGACCAGAGAGAGGGAGAAACCGTTGCCGACTTCGTCGCTGCACTCAGACAAATTGGGGGTGAGTGTGAATTCTCAAACATAGACGAGGCAATGAGAGATCGCGTGGTGTTGGGCCTGAGAGACTCAACCGCACAGAGTAAAATGCTCAACAAGCCCAACATCACCGTTACCGAAGCCATTGCGGAAGCCACAGCCGCTGAAGCTACGAAAAAATCCGCAGTAACATTTAAGAAAATGAACACGCACGGCGATGAAACATCAACCAAAGAGAAAAAGCATCCTGCCACAACGACCCATTATGAAGAGTCGGGCGAAACAAACGAATCAAGCGAGGAGGACGACGAGGTCCACCGTTTGCTCACAAACAAGAAAGAGCGCGAAAGGAGAAAGTGGCGGGAATGCGCTGGCTGCGGAGGAAACCACCCACGAGCCAAATGCAGATTCCTCGATGCCATCTGCCGACATTGCAGAAAAAGAGGGCACATCGAGAAGGTCTGCAGAAATAAAAAATCTTACAGCCCGACGAGACGCAGAAATTCCCCAACACGAGCCGAGCCAAGTCGAGCCGAAAGAAAATGGCAACAAGAAAAGCGAGCCAATACACACCAAACTGTCATTATCCAAAGCTCCCAGACGGAAAGTGGAAGAAAAATTAAAATCGTCGTAGAAATCGAGGGAAAACACTGCAAAATGGAAGTGGACTCGGGGTCCTTCCTCTCCATGGTATCTTGGGACACAATTAAACAGTTAGTCCCAGGTATCAAGACCAAAGACTTGATGAAGCAGCACCTAACCCTCAAAGACTATCAGGGAAACCAAATCCCTGTGATGGGCAAAGGACATTTTCAAGTTGCCTACAAAAACCACATCAAAGTGCTTCCGCTGACCATAGTCAACCAAGACAGACCAAGCCTCCTGGGCATCGAGTGGTTCGCGCCATTGGGCATCGGGATGACCGGGGTCGATCGAGTGACCACAGCCGGCTGGGAAGACGACCTCGTCAGAGAATTCCACGACGTGTTTGACGGATCACTGGGCAAGTACCGGGGAAACCCTATTTCTTTCAATTTAAACCCCCAAATAGCCCCATGAAGAATAAAAGCCAGGCGAGTTCCTTTTGCACTAAAGGCAAAAATAGAGGAACAGCTGGAAAAATTAGTAGCCCAAGGGGTGTTAGAACCTGTGGACCATGCCAAGTGGGAAACGCCTATCGTCACACCCATTAAACCAGACGGGTCCATCAGAATCTGTGGTGACTATAAGGCTACCCTGAACCACGCATTACAACCAAGCGCATACCCGGTGCCCGTAGTCCAGCATTTGCTCCATTCCCTGGGAAATGGCAAAGTTTTCGCCAAACTCAACTTGGCACAAGCCTATCAACAACTCCCAGTAGACCCAGAAACAGCAGAAGCGCAGACTATTGTCACCCATAAAGGCGCATTCAAATGCCACCGACTCCAATTTGGAGTAAGCGTAGCCCCTGGCGTCTTCCAGAGTCTAATGGAACGCCTTCTAAATGGCATACAAGGAGTCGTTCCCTATTTCGACGACGTCCTAATCTCGGCCAGAGATGAAACACAATTAAGGAACAGACTAAAAAAGGTTCTGACTAAGTTTAGAGAAGCTGGCCTCAAGGTTAAAAGAGAGAAGTGCTGTCTAGTTAAAAACAACGTCGAATTCCTGGGCTACTCAATAGACGGAGAGGGCATCCACCCCACAGATAAAAAGATTAAGGCGATAAATGACGCGCCTGAACCTAAAAATAAAACGGAACTCCAAGCATTTTTAGGATTAATTAATTTCTATAATGTATTCCTGCCAAACAAAGCCACTATAGCAGAACCGCTACACCGCCTGCTAGACAAAAAGGCTACTTGGACTTGGGGTTACAAAGAAAAAAAAGCCTTCCAAAATATTAAAAGACTGCTAACATCAACAAACGTTCTCATCCAATTTAGCGACACTCTGCCATTAACAGTGACCTGCGACGCCTCACCATATGGAGTAGGTGCCGTCCTGAGCCACCAACTACCGGATGGCAGAGAAGCACCCGTCGCATATTATTCTAGGACTCTATCAAAAACCGAGCGGAATTATAGCCAATTGGACAGGGAAGCTCTAGCAATTGTCGCTGGAGTAAAACGTTTCCACGAATATGTATATGGGAGGACTTTTCGAATTATAACGGATCACAAGCCGTTAATGGGGATTTTGGCGGGAAACAAGCCAACACCTAACATACTTTCACCCAGAATGACGAGATGGTCAGAGTTCCTGGCGGCTTATTCCTACACTCTGACACACCGACCAGGGAAACAAATTTCCCATGCGGACGCTTTGAGCAGAGCGCCTTTGCCGACAACCGACGCAGACCCGGCACCAACGATGACAGTGCTACAAATCGAGACATGCCCCGATCTACCCATATCAGCGTATGATGTCGCAAGAGCCACCGCGAAAGACTCATTGACTGCCCGCGTTCTTAGCTGGGTAGGTAAAGGCTGGCCGGAGAATCTAAAAACTGAAAATTCCAAACCTTTCCGGTCCAGACAGACTGAACTTTCCATCCAAAAGGGGTGTTTGTTGTGGGGTGATCGGGTAGTAATCCCTGCTAAACTGCAGCCCAGGGTTCTTAGGCTTTTACATGAAGGGCACCCCGGAATGGTAAAGATGAAAAGCCTCGCCAGGAGTTACATGTGGTGGCCGGGTATTGATAAGGACATAGAGTATTGGGTAAGCTCATGCCACAAATGCCAGACAATTAGACCATCCCCACCAAAAGCACCCGTTAAGGACTGGGAAACCCCTCGAGGACCGTGGTCAAGAATACACATTGACTTCGCGGGGCCTACCAAGGGGCATACTTTTCTGATTGTCGTTGATGCATATTCCAATTGGCTTGAAGTAAAAATCATGCCATCAACGACAACAGAAGCCGTAATTAAGCAACTAGACAGCCTGTTTGCCACCCATGGCATGCCAGACATTCTCGTTTCAGATAATGGACCACAGCTAACCAGTATACCATTTGAGCAATACCTAGCCTCCCTAGGTATAAGACATGCACTAACCGCGCCGGCTCACCCGGCTGCGAACGGCAGGGCAGAGAGAATGGTCCGGTTTACAAAAGAAGGGTTAGAACGAATGGACGCTGGAGATACACAACAAAAAGTAAACCGGCTGCTCACACTGCAGCACATAACACCTAGTACTATCACAAACAAATCACCAGCAGAACTACTCATGGGGCGAAAATTAAGATCTCACCTGGATAGGTTACACCCAAATTTCACCCCAGAAAACCCCCCTGACTCCTCAACACGGTTCAGACAATTCGAGACAGACGATTTAGTTTACGCTAAAAATTTCTCCATGGACCCGGTATGGCTACCCGGGCAAATTATCCAACTTACAGGCCCCAAATCCTACCGGGTAAAATTAGACGATGGGAGGGAATGGAAGCGGCATATAGACCAGCTTCGATCTCGAATTATGGAAAGAACCGCGGACTTAAAAACATTCACAAATGAACACGGCGAAATGCAAACCGAGGTGGGGGGGGAAAGGCGAGAAACGAATAAAGAACTTTTTAAAAATAAAACTAACATTCAAAATGACCAAAAAGAGCCAACAAAAGACTCACCGTTTGAAGAGACCCACGAAAAGAGATCTTCGGAAGGGGCCAGCCAAGCCAGCTCGACCTGCCCCGAGGAAACGGGAGGGAGCGGCAGAACCGCCGGCCTAAGAAACTTAGGCGGCGGTAAAATGGCCGACTCACCCTTCCAGACGGTTCCAGAGAGGAGGACGGACGACACAGCAGCCCCATCCGAACCGGTCGAAGTCCTCACTGGAAATGAACCGCGCAGGTCAGGTCGAGCCCGGAAAAGCCCCACCTACCTGCGAGACTACGTCACTACGTAGGACTAAACTAAGGAGGGAGGGGTGTTCTGTATGTAAAGTGGATGACTCCAAACCTACCATTCTGATTGGCTAAGGAAAGGAACAGTGGATTGGTTCACTAGGAACCAATCCAAAGTGATACCAAAAAGGCGGCAAATCTAAATAGCTGCCATTGGCTGCAAGCAGGCAAGCCAGCCTGTATAAAAGGGCTGGCCCCGGCTTCAGCCGGCGTTCCGTTACTAACTGTTAATAATAAAAGTATTTGTTGTTGGAACCCGGTCTACCTCGTGTGTTTTCCGAATAAAACAGATCAAAGCACTCACTCGGTATTTTTAGCCTTGTGGTTTTTGAAGGTGTCTCACCTTTACAGAAGTTAGTTAATAGGCAATCTCAGAAGGCGGCTAATAAGGAGGTACAAACTTAATGTCCTTTAAAGGCTCTGACTGCAACAGAAGCAAGGATGGCAGATTCCTTTGTATCTTGATTTTTCCATTCTCTGGAGACTGCTGTTTTTCAGTCTTATCAGGAGGAGCAACCGTATGGAGTACAACATGGGCAATCTGAAATCTTCTATTTCTTCAGAGATGGTTGAAAGAGAACAATCTGTCAGCTCCTTGTTCTTAGCTAAAGTTTTTAGCCCTATGAAAGACGGAGTCATTTTCAGTCAGCCATTTCTTCCTCAGAAATCAAAGTGGGTTTTTTTTTTATTTCTTCATTTGATTTCTTCACTAAGTTTAGGTGACTTTAAGCCAGGGGTGTCAAACTTGTATCGTCACGGCAGCGTCACATGATTTATTGGGACTTTTTTCTCCTTCGCTAAACTGGGCTGGGCAGGGCCAGTATGTGATGCGAGGTCAACACCTCCTGCTCTAGGCAGTCTCAATTGTCTACTCCTAGTGTGTGTGTATTATGTTAATTGGCACATTGGCTTTACATTTTATGCTTACTTGCTTTTTTTTTTTTATTACCAAAACAGACAGGCTAAGTATTGGATTGGAGGTGCTTTAGCACCCATGTTTAGAAGGCATAAGTCAGTGTTTTTCAAACTGAGCAACTTAAAGGTCTGTTGACTTAATGCTGTTTGGGAAATTCTGGAAGTTGAAGTCCACACATCTTAAAATTGCCAAGTTTAAAAAATACTAACACAAATGGATGCCACGTTCAACTTGCCTCAGAGAGAAACTAAAGAGATTGGGAAAGTAATAAAAGACAGAATAAACTTAAACAATCATGAGATAAAAGGAAATTACCTAGGGAATTTATCATAGGCATTTTATTGTATAAAAGGCAACTCAGAAACCTAGGACAATCATTCCAAATCATTCAGAGATATTCCACCTTCATGAACTCATTTTCAGTGGGGGGGGGGGGGATAGAAAACCTTTCTGCAGTTTCCAAGATTTGATATTTACCCCAAGACCTGAATTAAGGTATCATAATGGAATCTATGTAGTTCTTGCTCTCTTGACCTTGCTCAGTTGTGTGGGCTAATCAGCAGCCCATACTTGGGTTTCTACTTCCACTTCTAAAAAGTTATTTTCCAGTTTCTCCCAGAACAAGGTGCAACTCCTACTGAAGAAAGGTTAGAGACAATGACCTGACATGCTCCATATTGGTCACATGATGATGGCACAGACCACATTTTTTTCCAGCTTGGCAACTTAAAGAAGTATAGTCATCAATTCCTAGAATTCCTCAGCCAGCCTGAATCCTCAGATCCTACAGAAGTGATGACCCTATGGGATCAGAGAATATGCAGCAAAGTAGTTACTTTACTTCTTTTCTGCCTGGAGGAAGATGCTAGTTTTTTGATCCAGCAGAGCATTCCCTTCATGAAATTGGAGAACCACAGCAGAACACTTTCAAGTTTTTTTCTCCTACCAGTAGTTGGCATCCATAGAGACATCCCACCATGTCCCCCCTCCTCCTTTGAATGAAAACAGAATTTTATCCTGCTTTGTTGCTAAAGTAGAATAGAGATCGAAAGAATGGGCAGCCAATTTTTCCTTTCAGTTCCTGAAAATACTTACACACAGCCAAAAAGAAGAGTTTATAGCAAAGATATCAAGCAGCAATCAGATCAGAAAGTTAATGCTCCATAGGAATTGAACTTATCAAGATGCCTCCCTTGATGTCTTGGGAACACCATCTGAGAAAGGGGGAGGGCATTATCAACCCAAAACATCTGGAAAATACCAGTTTGGGAAAAAACTAAAATGGACCTTATCTGTTTGCATTATAATAAACTGACCGGCACTCCAATGAACTTTACAGATTCTCAGAGGCCTAAGCATGATAGTGCAATAGTAATGAGAAAGTTTCTTTATGCATGGATACAGATATCAATATATTTTATCTTGCATTTGGAGGAAATCTCTCTGTTTTAGAGGCAGAAATATTAGACAAGAAATAAGACTCAATGTCAAATTTTCTGTGGTGGAATCGATACAAAGAACGACCAGCCCTTATGAAATTCATGTAATTTTTCCCTGTTGAAAGTCTCAATAGCAATTTAGCAACTGAAGCACCATGAGTCAGATTTGTATTTGTAAGGATGCCATTAATTTCCAGAATTGCTGCTGAAATGGCAAAAAGGATTAGTTTTAACTAACAGCTACTAGGAAGGGGCAACAGTGTGAGATTTTGGCTCACTCTCCTTTCTACCCTCCTATCCTTCATCTAATTATAAAGTATTTCTGCAGAAAAGAGCTTGGAATTTGGCAGAAGCTTTTTTTTTTTTTTTTTAACTCTATTGGTATGTATTGTGGTTGATGGCCCAAGTTAATTTGAAAGACTAAAGGCAAATTGTTGTGATGGATTCAACCTTGAAGGCAACAGTTGCATACAAAATGGAACATAGCCTTTCCAGTTTACAGGTTGCAGATAATTCCACATTCCAAGGTTTTATAAGTACAAAATGAAATTGGAAACTTATGTCCGCTGGTGAGCCAAAGGTTATTTTTTATGGAATATATAATTGAATATAAATAAACCTTCCAAATTGGTTTTGTATTGCAGTGGTGTTGAGTTCCATCTTGCTGCAGCAGCTAATATAGCCACTCACTCTGCTGGCCAGGGATAAAAGGACCTGTATCCTTATGCTATTGGGTAGAAGCACATTTTGAAAAGCTATTTTAAATATAGCCAAAACTTTCATCAGGGTTCTTACTATCTTAAGTCTAACCATGTTCAATCTGATTTACAATTGGCCATATTCCAATTGTAATTTCTCAATAGATTAAATGGAACAACACCACAGTGACTGGATTCATCTTATGGGATACTGTTTATATCTGACTAGAGATATAAGGGGAACAAGATTTTTCTCCAATCCATAGACATTCATATTAATCACATGATAACCCCTATTAGGGGAGTGGCATGAATCTATGTACCAAAAGCATTTCTAAGATGTGTGTCTATTATGATGCTCTAAATATATTTTATATGTATTATAAAGGCTCAGTTCATGATCCTTCTAGAATGTTAGAAAAACTAGGAACTTATTACCCAGTCTACTCTAATCCAGACATCAGTATTAAAACCCTCCTTGTTAAATACACTATATTTCTAAATCAGCCCAAATTAGATTCTTCCATTGGCTGCTGAATCTCCAAAAATACACTATCACCACTCCTTAATTAGCATCAATAGTATTTTTCTGTCTGATTTTCACAAATGGAGGAGTCCCCATTTCTGAAGTTAGCCAAAAGAGCAGACGAAGCTAACTTTCTTCTTGGTTTTTCGGGTTGTGGTACAGGACAGAAATGGTGCTTTTGGTTATGTGCTGTTAATTTTTTGTGCAGATAGACTGGTAGTGCTGGGAGCAATGTGGAGAAAGCCAGCCAAAGGCCAGCTATACATTTAAAATGGTAGTTCAAGGTGCTTATTTTCTGTTCTTTTCCAAATTTGCAAAGTTTGACAATGCAAAATTACTATTTGGAATGGAGTGTTGTTGATCAGCAATTAAATCAGGGAAGATATGAAGGAGTAAAGCTAGCTTGAAGAAGGGTTAATATTCCCACCCCCCTATTTTCCAATCTTATCTTTCCGAACTAAGAAAGATTTCATAAGACTTAATGTCCAGTCTGTAGGGGTCAAATTTACATTAATAGATTCTTAATGATTAGGAAATCTCATTTTTCACATCACCTAATTTTAAGCATTGCTTTGTAAACAGAAAGTGCCTCAAGTTCCATATCAAAAATATTGGATATAAAAGATTGGCTCAGGCCATGTCCTTGCAACATCTCAAAACAACAATAGGGAACCATTTCTCAATGTTTATTAATGTCCCAAGCTTAACTCTGTTTAGAATCGATTACAAGTCTATTTTCTCCCTCGCGCCTTCTGTTTTAGCCAGAGTGAACACATTCTTTCCAAGAGAAATTGGACACTGTGCAATTGGCTGCAAAGCTAAGCATTTAAGACAATAGGTACAATTAACTGGATTAATGACAGACGAAGCCTAATGAGACTCTCTCCAAATCATATGATTTCTATATTCATAAGCCAATCAAGTGGCAAGCCAATTAAAACATAGCTGGTGGGAAAGGTACCCTTGATTGTCGTATACAGCCCCTGTCTTTCCAGTTATCTCCCATCAGTGAACTTGCTGTATTTACTTAGTTTAGAGTTTGGGCAATGATCTGTATAGAATAAAGACATGGCAAGCTCCTTCTGCCAGTAGATGAATCCAGTGTAAAATGTAAATCCAATACAGTGTAACTGGTCCTTCTTCTTTCCACTGCTGTCCTTGCCAACATTTTCTATTGTTTGTGTTGGATTGTGGGAAAGAGACTCAAGACCAGTGTGACTTTTCAGCTCTTTATTAGTTGTTCTGATTAGTGCTGGACCTTGGAGCCGTGACAGCCCTTTAAATAGGGATTGCTCACGGCTTGCCAGCCAATGACAGCTCTCTGAATTTCCCGCAATTGGCCTGGCCAATCACGGGTTGATTCAGAGTGAGCCAATCACAGTACTTTCTTCAGCCAATCAGTTCATAGTGTTTCTGGATCAATCGGATTGGGGTATTTCGAGTATGCTAATATATAACACCCCTCCCCTCTTGGTTCAGTCCAACCTATGTAACATAGTCCTGTAAGTAGGCGGGGCTTTTGATGTTTCTATGTGAGCTGCGCGGTTCAGTTGTGGCATTGTCTTCAACGGGTTCGGATGGGATCCTTGTTGCTCCCATCCTTCTCGATGGAACCGCCTGGAAGGGTGAGTCAGGTCTGTTGCCGCAACTCTCTCCCGGTTTATCCGGGCCGGTCGAGTTGTTGGTTCCGCTGCTCCCTCCTGGTCTTTCCAGGCTGATCGAGCTGGCTTGGCTGCTTCTTCCAGGCGAGCCTTCTAGTTCCTTAATCGCTGCTGGTTCCCTTCTGCCGAAGTCGTCTGCCGGTGAGTAGAGTTGGTTTATTTTTCTGCCTATTGGTAATGTTTGGGGTTGTTTGGGTTGTTATTGTTTTTCAGAGGGGTTTTCTCCCCCCTTTTGGTTATTGTTTGGGGTTTCTCCCCCCTGGTTTTTTTATTCGTGTCTATTAGTGGTGTTTGTGCATTTCCCGTGTTGTCGGTGGTTGTTCTCGACCTCAGTTGGTCGATATGCCATTTCCAGCTTCTTCCATTTTCCATCTCTAACCGGTAGGACCGGGGCCCCTTTACCTGGGTGATTTTGGCTGGTACCCAGAGTGGGTCCCCTGTAAAAATTTTTGCGTAGACTGTGTCTCCCGGTGCAAATATTCAGTATTTACTAGATGAGTTTGGTGGTTTCTCGGGGTTGTATGTTGGGTGCAGTCTGTCTAGTTGTGACTGTAAGTTTCTGCCCGTGAGTAGCTCTGCTGGGCTTTTTTTGGTAGTAGTGGTGGGTGTTATGTGTTGTATCATGAGCATCTTATTTATTTTGTCATGTATGTCGCCAGTGTCCATCTTTTCTAGCATGTCTTTTGTGTAATGAACCATTCGTTCCACCCACCCGTTCGCCGCCGGGTGAGTGGGTGCTGTTAATGCATGTCGTATACCCTGTTCGGCGAGAAATTTTTCAAATGACAATGGCGTGAATTGCGGGCCATTGTCTGACACTAGTAAGTCTGGTAGTCCGTGGGTGGCAAACAGTTCTGTTAGTTTTTTCATGATGGCCTCCATGGTGGTGGATTTCATGACGCTTACTTCCAGCCAATTTGAGTAAGCGTCAACTCTTATTAGGAATGTGTGTCCTTTTGTGGGTCTGGCAAAATCTATATGGACCCTTGACCACGGTCCCCTGGGGGTCTCCCATTTGAGGTGAGGGGCAGAAGGGGGGTTTAGTCTGGCTTTCTGGCATTTTTCGCATGTTGCCACCCATGTCTCAATGTTTTTGTCCATCCCTGGCCACCAAGTGTAGCTCCTGGCCAGGGCTTTCATTCTGACGACGCCTGGGTGTCCCTCATGCAGCATAGCCAGTACTCTTTTTTGTAATATCTCCAGGACCACCACTCTGTCCCCCCCATAATATGCAACCCCTTTGTGTAAAAAGTTCAGTCTGACGGTTCCAGAAGGGTTTAAAGTGTTCGCCACCATCGGTTTCTGGCCACCCTTTTCCCACCCAGTTCAAAACTCACGCCAGTTGCCTGTCTTTAATAGTGTCTCTGGAAATGTCTGACACAGTCATGGGTGGATTGGGTAGTGTTTCTATCTGTAGTATAGATGTGATGGGTGCAGGGTTGTCTTCTTGGTCAGGTAGGGGGGAACGGCTCAGTGCGTCTGCATGTGAGATGCTTTTTCCTGGTCAGTGTATTAGTTGATAATTGTAGGTGGCAAGGAATTTGGACCACCTTGTCATCCGGGGAGACAAAATGTTTGGGATGGCCTTGTTCCCTGCCAGTATTCCTAGGAGCGGTTTATGGTCAGTGATAAGTGAGAATGTCCTACCGTATAGGTATTCATGGAACCGCTTCATGCCGGTGATTGCTGCTAGCGCCTCCTTGTCCAGCTGGCTATAATTCCTCTCTTCCTTGGACAATGTCTTTGAAAAGAATGCGATTGGTGCTTCTCTCCCATCTGGCAGAGTGTGGCTTTGGATGGCTCCGACACCGAAAGGTGAAGCATCGTAGGTCATGGTCAGTGGTAGGGTTTCACTATACTGTATGTGGACTGATTCCGATGTGAATAAGTCTTTTATCTTTGAAACGTGGTTTCTTCCCACTTGCCCCAGGACCAGGTGGCTGTCTTGTCCAGTAGTCTATGAAGGAGCTCCACCGTTGTTGCCTTCTGGGGCAAGAAAACATTATAAAAGTGCATGAGTCCTAGGAAAGCCTGCAGTTCAGCTTTATTTTGTGGTCTCAGAGCCTCCTTGATGGCTTTAAACTTCTTCTCAGTGGGGTGGATTCCATTTTTGTCAACCAGGTACCCCAGGAACTCCACTTTTTCTGTGCATAGTTGGCACTTCTCTTTTTTTACTTTTAGTCCTGCATCTTTAAATTTTTGCAGGACTTCCCCAAGGCAGCTCCCCAATTGGTTTTTGTTTTTAGCTGACACCAGGACGTCATCGAAGTAGGGCATCACCCCTTTATTCCCTGCAATAGTCATTCCATTAGACTCTGGAACACCCCTGGTGCCACGCTGGCTCCAAACTGGAGCCTCTTGCATAGGAACTCCCCCCGGTGGCTCACGATGGTTTGCGCCTCAGCAGTCTCGGCGTCGACTGGCAGCTGCTGGTATGCCTGCGCCAGGTCGAGCTTTGCAAAGACTTTTCCTCCCCCTAGTGAGTGTAGGAGGTGCTGTACTACCGGGACGGGGTAAGCACTCTTCTGTAGCACATGGTTGACGGTGGCCTTGTAATCACCGCAGATTCTCACTGACCCATCCAATTTTATCGGGGTGACTATTGGGGTTTCCCACCGTGCATTGTCTATCGGCTCCAGGACCCTTTGGGCTATGAGTTTGTCCAATTTCTCATTGATTTTAGGCTTGAGGGCGAATGGAACTTGCCTCGGTTTTAGGCAGATCGGGGTAATATTGGGGCTCAAGTTGAACAATATTAGGGACCCCCGGTACTTGCCTAGTTCACCGTTGAAGACCTCCTGGAAGTCCTTCATATTGTTCTCCTCCCAGTCCGTGTCATCGATGTGGTTGATGCCAGTCACCTCGATCCCTAATGGCGTGAACCATTCCAGTCCCAGCAGGCTTGGGCGGTCTCGATTCATGATGGTCAGAGGGAGTACCTCTGTGTGTTCTTTGAACTTTACATGAAAGTGTCCGATTCCGACCATGGGGTTCCCCTGGTAATCTTTTAGGGTCAGTCTCTGGCTTTCCAACTCCTGTCTGCGTATGCTGGGTACCAGACACTTGATTATTTTCCAGGAGACCATGGAGAGGTAGGATCCAGAATCCACCTCCATATTGCACTGCTGGCCTTTAATTTTGACCAGCACATGCACTTTTTGGGCATCGGTTGTGTTCGAATGCCCGATGGTGACCATCTGGAGGGTCTCCTCCTTCTGGCGGTTTTCGCTGAGCCGCTTGTTCCTGCCTTCATGGCTCCACCAGTTCTCTGCGTGCCAGTCTCTGGTTCTGGGGGGGGGGGGGGGGGTTGCTGTCGCATTGCCTTGGGCTGTAAGTACTCTTGTTTCGGCAGACTTTTGCAATGTGCCCCTTTTTGTCACAGTATTGGCATATGGCATCTAGGAACCGGAAATCTGAACAGGGGTGGTTTCCTCCGCACCTGGTGCACTGAAACCCCGACTTACGACCTCTCCGCTCCCATCGGTCTCGTTCTGACTGGAGTCTATGGATCTCTTCCTCATCCTCATCTTTGGTCTCAGACGGGGAATCGGTATTCCTGTGGTGTGTGGTTGTTGTCTTCTGGGTCACCTCTGGCCTTTTGTCTGGGGCTGGGTTGGCTTCCGTGTTCATCTGCCGCATTTTGGCCGCTGACTTTTTTGCAGCCTCGGCTGTGGTGGTTTCGGCGATGGCTTCTGTGACTGTGATGTCCATTCGCTCCATCAGTCGGCTCTGGAGCACGGGGTCTCTTAATCCGAGAACCACGTGGTCTCTCATAGCCTCATCCATGTCGGAGAATCTGCACGCACCCCCGATGTTCCTTAGGGCCTCCACTTTCGCCTTCCTTCTTATCCCTCCTGTAAAACTCATGCCTCTGGATGAGGTTGGGCATGGATGGTGCGTAATAGTTCCTTAGCAGCTGGTCCAGGTCTGTCCATGCCATCTCCTTCACGTTTGGGGTCTGGCCAGCGCCTTGGCCATCTTGAACAATACAGGCCCACAGTGTGTCAGGAACACGGCTTTCTTCCTATGATCATTGGTGTCCTTCAGGTTGTTGCTCTCAAGGAACATGAGGAATCAATCAAAATACGATTCCCAGTCCTCGGCCGCCTGATCGAATGGTGAGTTGCTGCCGGCCATCTTGTCGGTTGTTCAGCTCTGGTTGCCACGTGCTTGACTGGTCTCTTTGTCTCAAGATCCCACCTTCATCGCCAGTGTTGGTTCACGGGAAAGGGACTCAAGACCAGTGTGACTTTTCAGCTCTTTATTAGTTGTTCCGATCTGTGCTGGACCTCGGAGCCATGGCAGGCCTTTAAATAGGGATTGCTCGTGGCTTGCAGGCCAATGACGGCTCTCTGAATTTCCTGCGATCGGCCTGGCCAATCACGGTTGATTCAGAGTGAGCCAATCACAGTACTTTCTTCAGCCAATCAGTTTGTAGTGTTTCTGGACCAATCAGATTGGGATATTTCGAGTATGCTAATATAGAACAGTTTGGGTCATGGGTGACCCTCTGTATAGGGGCATGGGGATGGGGAAGAGTCAGAAAAATCAAGATGGGGAAGCAAAAGGGAAGGGGCAAAGGTAAAAATTCCTCTCACTCTTATGGTTGTAAGGAATCAATCACATCACAGCTTTTGCCCTTCTTTGCAAGGCTTTTCTACTCTGAGCTGCTGCTTGTTTCCTGAGCAGAATTTGTAATGTTCCCATTATTTCTTCTCTCCTCCTCCCATTCTTTTTGTTCACATACTTGGTTGCTTTGTTAGCTCATCACCACAGTATAAAGCTTTCTTGTTTTTCTTTCCTGTGTGTTCTTCCAGGAAAAAGCATTATAAAAGCTGTAGCTTTAAATGAACATCTTCATAGTTGCAAAAAGCCCTTTCCCAAAGGTTAATTCAAATGTCTGGCAACACATGGTTACTGGCTTTGGCTCTGATTAGATTGCTGCCACACAGATTACCCTTGATGAAAAATTGCCCTTGCTCGAATTAAAGATCACTAAGCCAGGGATATTCATGAGAAGCAGGGGATCAAGATGATGGCTTGAAACACATAATCATGGATACCCTCTTGACTTACCTCAGCCTTGATCTGAAGTAGAAGAACAAGCTTTGTGGAAAAATCAGGAATGTTTTATACAATGTTACCTGTGGACTCTGCTTGATATTCCAGCTAATATGTTATTTTCATGAACATTGATATTAGCGCCTTAACAAAGAATGTCCTTCAGTTGTGTCTCAAGCGGACATGTTCTTATATGAAGAATAGGCACCTGTTCTGACAACCTCTTGGCTATAGGAGAAAGTCAAGCAAAACCCATGGCCATTTTCTGCCAAATATAAGATTATTTATGTAAAAAATATGAGTATCAACTCCAGTTTTAACAGCAGTTACAGTACATTTCAAATTAGTGCAACAATTGAATCAATCAATAAAAATGTACATTCAGACATGATCTCATTGAATAAAGAACAGATACAATTCTGGTTAGCATTTAGTACACCATGGTTAAGTTATTCAAATTTAATTGGAGAAGGATATTTGTGATAATACATTAAAAGCTGAATCATACAGAATTCTGGCTTCTGTGAATTGGGAATGAACAGATAATGCAAACATATGTGTGGATGAAAATTTTATTTTCCCTGAACAATTTAGATGTGTATTTTAGCTATTTAAAGCATAGCATAAACAAACAAAACTGAGATTAAATGGGAATAAGATTCTGAAGGAGAAGAGGAATGAATTTATCTTCCCACACTTTTTAATAAACATGGATTGTTTCTTTCTTTTTGTGTAAATTAACCTTCAATTTTCATCTTTTGATCCCTCTGGATCTGCAGATTGTATTTGGAGAATAGTAACACCTTTTTCATTCTACCACTGGTGATTCATGGATGCTTCCATTTAATTTTATTTAGCAACAATAAAATTAGTGGGGTGATATCTCACTAACAACTTCTGAATATTGATTTTCAACTTCCCAGCCTGGTTTATGCCCTTAATATTTCCTGGTTCTTTCCTATTTAAGTGCTAATCAGGTCCAATCTTACTTTGCTTTTAGCTAAGATCACCTAAATTCTGTCTACTCTACTACAGGTAGTCCTTCACTTAGTGACCATTCAAAATTACAATGGCACTGAAAAAAGTGACTGATGACTATTTTTCACATTTATGACCGTTGCAGAATCTTCGTGGTCATGTGATCAAAATTCAGATGCTTTGGCAACTGATTCATATTTAGGATGGTTGCAGTGTCCAGGGCTCATGTAATCAGCTTCTGCAAACTGCAAAAGTCAATGGGGAAGCCAGATTCACATAACAACTGTGTTACTAACTTAACAACTGCAATGATTCACTTAACATATATTTCACTTCGCAACAGAAATTTTGGATTCAATTGTAATTGTAAGTCAAGGACTACCTGCATAGTCTTTCTTTTGTTCTGTTCCATCATTGATCAAATGTCTGCAGAAACTCTAATTCAGCCAGCTGTTCATATTTTCTATTATAGCAGGGAAATATTGATTGTGAGGGTGAATATACAGGGAAATCAAAGAAGATTAAGACTTTTTCCTTATTAGTCCTGTAGTAAATATTAGAAATCATATTATGAAATCTGTTATTCCAGAATGGTTGTTTCTGTCAAAAGTTTATCTCCTGCTTTGCTACATAATAAGATGGCGCAACCATTTCCCAATCTTCCCTGCAGGATTCCATTTGGCTTTCGACGGTAGGTCATTGTTTTTTGATGCTCCAGATGTATTAAACGGGTGTGCGGTATGAGAAATTGAATGAATATTCTTCCCTCCTGGTATTGTTTATTTCTTTTAATTAGGAGTGAAATTCTATGCATGTCTGTTTCCAAGTCAGCCTTAACTGATTCAAGAACACTCGATGCATACCCACAGATGTAAGATTGCAGCCTAACTTCTACTAAAAGAAGCTAAGTGGCTATACAATGCATATCTAAAATAACAGTAAACACTGGGAGGTTGGAGGAACCTCCCAATAACCAGAAGTAGCAGAGTCTATCAGAGCAAAAAAAAAAATCTCTGTAACCAGCGGCAAGGTAATTAAAAAGTAATCAGTTCCACTGATCACCGAAGGCATTCTTTTGACAGCAGGATTTTTGCTCTTCGGTCCTTCCAAGTCACTCTGAAGCGGGAAGAGGAAAATGAAGAGCAGGCGAGGAAAATAGAGTTAATCTATGCTCTCCCTCTAGCTGAACCACCAGAGTGTAAAAATTTATTAAATCACTACCTTGTTCCAAACTACTACAGACTGTATAGCAACAAACATCCTCTCACCCTATGCTCCACATGCAAAATAAATATAGTAAACCACTCTCTGCCCAGTCTGGGTTTCTGTACATTTATCTGGACATGGTGGGGAGGTGTGTGTGTGTGAGAAGGGAACATTTCATATAAAGCTGTCAAAGCACCATCCCTCTGTTACATTTAAAGCCTTTTGCTACCTGTGGTGGTAAAAGATATGCTAACATTTTTGGCCAGCTGATGCTTTTGCCAGTAGCTATAATCATTCAAGTTGCTTTGGCAGCTACAGTGGAGGAAGAGATGATACTTGTCATGGGAAATTCAGAAGTACAGAGCATAACACTGAGGAGAAGAGCCATGTTTATTGTGCTGATAATTGCACTGCATTGAATATCAGGTGTCTGTTTTATAAAAAACAAAGAGGGAGTCTGCACAGTGACTCCCTTTTTACAACCCTTTAATCCCTTAATAAGGACTGGAAAGAAAAGCAAAATTTTTAAATCAAAGTTGAGGGCTAAAAGGTGGGAAATCCTAGGCATCCGAATCCGATTTTCTGGAAACTTTTGAGGGAGCTAAGCAGAGACTTGTCCCTATACCTGCGGAAACTCATTGTTATAGGGATGGGACTTGACTTGAGGTAACCACATTGATTGGGGTTTTTAGTTTACAATGTTTACAATGCTATATTAAGATTTAAGGGTATTAAACCTAATACCCTTATCAGGCTGCCCTTGGCTGCCCTTTGAACCAGTGAGGAGGCTTCTGTTCTTCTGTTTAGATGGGATTGCAGAGCAGGGCAGGGAGGGTCAATTTAGGTCTGACTGGATTAGACAAAGAGGGGAGCTGAGTCCTACCCTGATCATGTCCAAAACACAGGGAGGAAAAAGAATGCAGCCTCCACTTTGTTGGTTAGATTTCTTTTTCTTCATTACGTATGCAGAATGTATACAGTAGACATGTATCTTTAGAAACAGGTACAAGCAATTCTTGTTATTTGCAGATTCCGTATTTGCGAATTCTCTTGTTCATTAAAATGGATTTGTACCTGAAAGATCAATACCCATGGTGCTTTTTTTGGTTATTTGTAGGCACAGAGAAAAGGAAAACATTTGAGTTGCCAAATGCATACATTGCCAGGTGGTTTTAAACTCACTAATTCAATATTTGTGGCGATGTAATAACTACAACAAATAATGAGAACTGACTATGTCAGGAACAGGGTATTAATGGTTGCCTTATAACAACAGCAGCAACAAAAAATATTTTCACCACAAAAGCAGTTGCTTAAAAAGTGCAGGTGCTTAGCAGCAACTGGTTCTGCTGGAAGACAGGAGGGAATTGGGCACAATCCATTTTAATTTTTCTCTGTTTCTCTTGCTTGAACTACACTGGGGGAATGTTGCAAGAATCTTCATAGAGCCAGAATAGCTCAGATCAATGCAAGTTGTATTTTAAAGTGAAGTCAGCAGTGTTGTTATGCAAATATGTAAAACCATCAAGTTGCCTGGTCCTTTTTAAGGACCCTTAGCAGAATACTATCAGTTGGAACTGGGAGTGGAGAGGCAGGATGAGAGAAGAATTCTTGCTATGACTTATTTGAATACAGAGCTACTGTATGACATTACTTTCTCTTTGGTTGTTAGTTCTGATATATTTCTCTGAGTAGAATTAATCAGTCTAGCAGCCAAACATTAATGACTGATTAGGAACTAATTTCAGAGAGGCGCAAATACCCAGATGTGTATTTGTGAAGGACAGTTACATTTTTTCCTCACATAATATATTTGTAAGGTATAAGCTTTAAAAATAAACAGCCAAATGAGGCTGGCTGGGATGAATTTTTTTAGGGACAAATTCTAGAACAATGATGACATGATTGAAAAAGTTTTGTATCTCATGCCACAAAATGGAAAATCTTTGGTTTATGAGCCTATGTAGGGGAAAAAAACTTGCCATGATTAAAAATTTCAGAGTTTTTAGCTCAGCAGATTTTCAGACCTTTCGTGCTGCTATACAGTGATGACTTTGATTTCTGGGGGTGGGGGAATGGGGATGGATCACAAAAATGGTTTCCAAGATGTCAAACAACAGCCACATGATGGAAAAGAAAAAGGCCACACATATTATTGGTTTAACAAAGTGAACCAGGAAAATAAGATGACACCAACAAACAGTGCACAAAGACCTAGACTAGTAATGGATTATCTGAAAAGAAATGGGTTTGGTCTTCCAAATCCATTCCATTCCCATTCAGAAATTACACTACTCACAACCATAATTGTGTGGGAATCCAGTTGCCAGAGTTTTTCCACAAAAAATACCATACAATACAATGTGCATTTTCAGTCATGGTACAATTTCAGAGGGAGATGAAATAATTAGGTACATTTAGTCCCCAGAAGAAATGACTGAGGGTCATATGATAGTAATCTTCAAATAGCAGAAGGGTGTTGTCTCATAGAAGAAAGACTTACTATCCCAAAGGGCAGGACCAGAACCTGTGGGTTAAAATTACAAGTAAGTATGCTCAGGTTAGATGCAAGGAGGAGCTTTCTCACTGCATGAGCTCTCAGCCAGTGAAACAAACTGCTACATAAGGTAGAGAGGTCAGTTTTGCTAGAAGTCTTCCAACAGAGCTTGGATAAATATCTACCAGAGATATATTGAACTGAGCAGGGGGGCTGCTTAGATAACTTCTACTACCTCTCCCAACTCCTTGATTCTAAATTCTTATGCAAAAGTGGTAAGCACTGGTTCAATGAGGCATAATCATTAATCTGTCATATTATCTACTTCACAGGATTATTTGTGAGGTATGTGACAATAGAATTGCAAAACAATTTGTTCCCTCAGTAATATTTTAATCCAGTCAGTGATTGTTATCTAAAAGAAAGCATGAATGGAGGAAAGGTGGCAATTTTGTCCCCTCAGTAAGCAAAATATCTCTCTCTCTCTCTCTCTCTCTCTCTCTCTCTCTCTCTCTTTCACACACACACACACACACACACACACACACCCCTAGAGAATTGAATGTATCTTTGCAATGTACGTTTGATCATGTTATTGGCTCCTGGAAGCAAAGACCGAGCGCACACAATCCCCTTTCCTATTATTGTTGAGAGTTTTTCAGAATTATGGTGCTGTCAGGTCACTCCAGTGCTTATCATGCAAATCCCCAGGAAAGACAGGCTAGCAAAATCTCTTCCTCACGCCACTGGCATCTCAAGACTCCTTTGAAAAAATGGTTGCTATGCAGCCTTGTTTGTTCACGGTAGGTGACACTGTTTGCTGCCCTGCATGTGTAACCTGCAAGTGCAAGCTTATTAGCCTAGTGCCAAAGAAGGTTGGCCTTGAAGAGATACCCACAGCTTTTGAAAGCTGCTGAGGAAAGACAAAATTATCAAGGGGAAAGGAAAGCACTTGTACCCACCTTCTGAGGCTCTGCCACACACAGCATATTTGTTCAGGATCCTGACATAAAAGACTAGAGCAGGTGAGTGACAAGAACTGACTTCACTGCTATTTAAGGGATCAGCCCTTTCCTCTAAAGCTGTTTACTCTGCCACAAGCATACAGCCCTTAAGCTATTTGGCATTTATTTTTTTAATTAAGGAAAAATGCTGTTCCAGATCCAGTACTAGGCTTCCCAGGTGGAGAGGCTATTCAAAACCTCCAAAGAGAGGAGAAGCTATTTCTGAAAAACTGGAAAAAAAAGGCCACCCACAAGATCCTTATAAGGACTACTGTAAGAATGTAATGTAGAACTGAAGCTGAGGAGGACATGACAAGTTCTTACTTCTGGTGGCTGAAAATTTGCAATGGTTCCTGTAAAAAAGAGTGACAATATAGTAGATCATAGGGCAGAAAATAATCTCAGAATAATTTACCAGCCATCCAATAGTTTTATTTATTTTTTTGTAAATCGCATAAATGGTGAGGTGGAATTCTGGAGGGAAAAATCATCAGGTTGAAACATACATATATGGGCTTGTCTACTGTGGCTGAGGGTTATGGAAGCTGAAGTCCATAACCATCCTAAAACAGACTTACAACATCCAGGATTAAGGGCTTGCTCCAGTGGAACCTTCATTTGATATTCATAAGTTGTATTAGGCAGTGTTTGTTTGTTCTTGTCTTTATGTAATGAACAAATTTACCAACAGTGGATTAATATTATGCATGATTTACTTTGGTATGTTCAGTAAACCAAATCTGTTTAAATAGGTCCAATTGCTTTCATCAAATATATGAAAAGTAGAAATCCCGGAACTCTTGAGAAAGCTAGTTCCTGAAGATACTTTGTGTTATGGATGATTTGTAGCATTTTTTCTGGTAAAGGGGAGAACATAGGAGTCTCCAGCCCATGGGATCAAAATTCCCCCCAAAAAGTAGGTAGAATCTCAAATTCCTTTCGATTAGAGTTCAAGCAATCTAAAATTTAAACAAACAAGGGTAATTTAAGTTATGTTGCTTTGAACTACGAAGCTCTACCAAAATCCTCATAAGCTTCCTATTTTTGTTTGAGATTTGAATAATGTTTTGATGGTGGTGTTACTAAAATAATAATTTTTCAATATCTGATAGTCCAACAATATGGATTAATGTTTTTCGTTTTTTACTGAGGAGTTTGAAAAACTTAGCAGAAATGCCATTCATCTGTTATTTGTTGCACCTTGGCAATGTAAAGACACTTTGTTTTCTGCTTTCTTCAAAAGATTCAAGTCTTTCTTATTGTGTCTAAACCTGGGAATGATTTCTCTGAATGTCTGTCTAATCCTACATTCTTATATCCTTTGAGCTTTTTCTCAAAGTCTCTTGCTTTCCATACTTTACTGCAGTATTTTGCAACTTTAAGATGTGAGGACTTCAAACGTCCAAAATTTCTCAGTCAAATGACTTTGCTGGGGATTCTTTGAATTGAATTCTTAAAGTTGTCAAAGTTGATAATCATGGCCTTATTGTACCTGATGCCTTGAGGAATTCTAAGTGTATGAAGGAACTCTAGACTCTTCTACTTCCCATCCATCTCTACTTCCTGTGCTATTTCTCTCTCTTGAATTTTAAAGTCCAGGTTTCTTTGGAATTCCCTGTTGTGTCAGTGCTGCATAAATATAATAAATGACCTGAATGAAGACTGAAGCATTATTCTGTGCATCTTGCAGTCTCCCTAGTAAAGACTGTAAAACCCAGGCCCTCTGTGGAGAAACTGATTTGACCCATAGATAGAGGCTGCAAGATCTGTGAGGCAATGCTTGTTCTTTCTTTCTGGAAATTCTTGTGAAATTTCTGGTCATTCTCCTGCCATTGACAAGAAAGGTCCAAGATTTTCAGCTCCTCATGGGGTATGAAGCAGAAACTCCCACAGCACATTATTAGAGATGTTTGCTGGTACTCTTTCTCCCTCTGGATTATTGCCTTGCTGCTTGCTTCTACTATAGAGCAGAGTGTGCCTCAGCTCTGATACTAGAAATTACTTGGGAAACTAGAGAGGGGAACAGTCTCTTGTCCCCAAGTACAAAAAGCAAATAATCAGAAGTGGGCAAAAAAAGTAAAACAAGCCTAAGGTTATTGATCTTCTTTTTGATGGTAAGGGGGAGCAACAAAATGTCTGAGCAATTTAAGATTGGCAAGTTTTTTAATCAACTACTCAATCTATCTTTCTTGAACAGTGTGAGTCTGGTTAGCTGTTTCTAAGCAGTTGACCATTCTGTAATGGTCTCTTCTGGTTTTGTGAAATGTGTGAAAATCAGAAGTTACAGAACTGAGAGATGATCATTCTTGGTTCGCTCACTTAATAAGTTTGACATAGTCACACTCTTCCCTGATAAAAGTCCAACTAAAAACGTCCCAGGCAACCTTTTTTCTTTCTTGTACTCTAGTTAAACCAAAGTGGCAGATCTGTGCTTTAGAGTTTGGCTATACATATTTTAGAGTTATTAGGACATAATCATGCAATAATTCTTCCAGGATGTCTGAATGGACTCTGACCAGTCTTACTTCTGAATTGTAAAACAGAACTACTGATCTGTAATCTTGACTCTTGTACTCCTTTGATTCAAAGCTGCATTATTACTTCTGTCCTCAAATTTATAGACAAGAAGCTGGAATGGGTTTTCCCTGTCCTGGTTATGGAAATATAAACCAAAATAAATCAATAAGATTTCTGATTCTTCACTATGTTAATCTAAATCTCTATGTTAAAAAATATTGAAAAAAAGCTTGCTTTGGATGTCATTTGGATTAGTCCTTATATATGTATATTATTCAGTATGGGTTTCATTTGTTCATCTTCCTTTTAATGTAAAACATATCTATATATTCATCTAGCATAATATATTTGGCTTTTATTCATTATTAATGTGAGGAGCAGAGAACGATTCATCCTGCCTTCAGCTCCTACATAGACTGTTGTTATGTCCTCTTCCTCTGAATGCTTTTACCTATTGGACTTGACTTTCTTATAACATTAGAAACATACAATTTGAATTTGAGGAGAAACAAGGTCAACGGCCTGCTTCTGTAGAATCATAGACTATTATTTTTCTGGAACACATACTGTTTCAAAATGCTCAACTGTTTCTTTCTGCCTCTTTCTTGACTGTTCTATCTCCTTATCTTTTCTTTTTACATGTACACCTCATTCCCTCCCTTTAGGTTAAAAAAAGTTTTACATGCCAATGTGTTATAGGTTAACCCTAAAGCAGTCCCTCTGCTTGGGAAATGTAATGGCTATATTGATTAGTATGGCTTGGTGAACATTCTGACTATTATGCTTGTTTAACATTTATTTTAGCAGCATCATTATACAAGATATGAGATGGTGCCTACTCATAGGACTTAACCAGTTGGAAAGGTATGCAATTTTATTTTAGTCCCCTTTTTTCTTATCTTTTCAGTGAGTTCACAGCTATTAGAGACAGTTCATATCTGCAAAGCAAAATTAGTAGCCAGATGGTCTCTTTATCCATTAAGCAGCAAATAGCTGTCTCCCTATTATTATCTTGGATTATAGTCACTATGTCCAAAATCAAAATCTTACTCTCCAATGTGCAATGCAAGAACATTCAGTATAAAATAATCAGGAGAGATTAAATGTTAAAATCACCGCAGTTTTCATTGTTAGTGAAATATATTTTTAGGTGAACTCTATCTAGCCAATTGTGGAAATTATTTAATGAACATGAATTTATGAGGCATAGAAAGTGAGGTTTCAGCTTGTGGAGTCATGCAGAAAGGAATAGGTAGGAAAGTAAAATCATGAAGGTAATATACAGATGGCCCAATTTTTGCAATGAAAGGATAATTAGGTGGGAACTTGATTTTTGTCTTTCCTTCTGAGTCCTCTCTTAGAGAGCCAGCTGAAAATCTCTCAGAGTAGTGACATATTAAAATAATGTTGTAGTTCCTCAAGTAAATGGTAGGCTGAATGCCAGCAGGTCTATGCCTCAGCATTGATAGACAAAGTGATGAAATCAGGTTCAGAAGCTTTTTGTGCTGACCTTCATTGTATAGCTTAGCTCAGAACAAAAAGTGTTTCACTCATGCAGATGTCAAAATGCAAAGCACAAAGAGCTCACTGCTTTCAGTGTTTCAATGGTAAATTCAAGTAAGAAAATTTAGAATATGAAAGGTTTTTCAGCCAGACTTAAAATGTAAATATAGTAGAACCTCTGATCATGAACGCTTCTGATCAGGACCAAATCAGGTTTCAACCAAAAAAAGCACATTTTTTTTTCGCAGCCAATTTCCCCTTCCAGGCCATTTTTTTTGTAAGCGCCAAATTTCCAAAATTAGATTTGGGTCATGACCAAATTGGGTTACAATCAAAGTTATGGAACAAATTATGGTCATGAGGTTCTACTGTATTTCTTCACACTTTTTATATTAATTGCCAAATCTCTCCCTTTTTCTTTACTCAAAATCTATAATTATTGTGCACTGGTTTTAATTGTTTTAGAATTGTTTGGCACCCAGGGTCACTTGGTTGAGATGGATAGCAATAGAAATTAAATAAAAAAATAAACAAAATGTAATATGTAACTAGCCTGCACTTGAGCTAGTTGCCTATTTACTGGTATGTCTGGCTCAGCTTTGAGGAACTATATGAAATACATATCCAATACAATGGGAGTGGCTTTAAAAAAAGCAGAAAGTGAATAGAGAGATTTGATATTCAGCCTATGATGGGCCTGTATTTGTGGTGAACATACCTGTATATCATTGCAAACTGAAATAATAAGAAAGAATGTATGTGTTTGAACCAGTCTTCCTTCTCACAAAGAACAAACACCCCAACTCATAGACTGATTTAATTTTGAAATGATCAGTGAGAGGAAATGAAAGTTGTTCCCATCATGAGCGTTTTCATGACAAGATTCTGATCTAAAATTCATTGAAATGAAAAGAAGCATGTCATTGATTGCACGGTCCCTACGAAGAATGAATGAGAATATACTCTCTGTCCTTGCCTCTTTGTTTAACTGTGAAAGCTTGTTACACAATCCATCATCAGTCACCTTTCAGAAATCCGTGTGTCTTGGCCACAACTCTAATGGAGACAGTAACAATATGTACTCTGAAAACATTGGGCAAGGTGTTTAAATAATTTGCAATGTCCTAAAGTTGCTGCTCCATCGACATGTCAAATTACAGTGATAGAGTGAGTGTTTGGATTCAAAACCACTCAGCCTCTCCTCCCCTCCCTTATTCAAATTCATACTTCTGCTTACAATCAGTCTCAACATTAGTTACTCTGTGATTAACTTGCTTTATGCAAAGTCTTTTTGTAGCCACCCTTCTGAAGAATCATTTGCTCTGGGAGCTCTTGGAGAATTAAGAATATAAACAAAGTTACAGTTTTCTTTATGGAAAAGCTTTGAATAAGTAACTTATTACTGGTACTTCAGTGCTACTATAAGTTTTTTGATATAATGGATTTTTGTGGCTGAGTTTGCATTTTTAACAATTCTATGCTTTGATTTTTTTTTTTTTTGAAAGAATGGTAAGTCATGAAAATTCTAGCTGGGCATTTCAAAAGTATTTACAAATATACAAAAATGCAGTTCAGCTTCCTTCAGGTATTATCCCACGTCATTGTGGTACTTTTAAAGTTGTAGCAACGTTTCAGCAGAATCTCATCTGCCATCATCAGGCTTCTGTATTGTATTATATTTGTTAAAAAAACAAATATACACAATTATACACAATGTGAAAAGGGGATTGTGCTGAGTAACTTTGCTTCCAATGTTGGGTGTGCGGTGCTTAGTCTCCCATTCAGCCTGTTCCTGGTAGTTTTGTATGTCACAAGGATTTTACCATCAAGGAGGTATTTATATTCCCTAAAATCTATTCTCCTATATTATAAATTATTTTAAATAAGCTCTGGGCTGTTTTGCTTCCAAAGAATGTATCTTTTCCCTTTTCTCGGTGAGGGTCATCCAGGAATGTCTCTTTCTCTCTTTGTTTTCTTTTTCTCCAGGCTAAGCATACCATATATACTCATGAATAGATCAAGAATTATAAGGGCCAAAATATATCCTAAAGCCCATGTCACACTGCACCAACGGATGGAAAGAGGATGTAAAATGGAGAGAAACACTTGCCATCCGTTGGTTAACACGATTCATCCGTTCTGTACTCACTGCCTCCGTTTTTCATCCTCTCTATCCGTCCAGCATCCATCTACTGAAGTTCTATCCGCTCAAAATGTTTTGAGCTGCTCAAAACATTTTGAGCGGAAAATGTATCCAACGCGTCCGTTCTGCATCTGCAACGCATACGGGGAACATCCGTTCTACATCCGTCATCATCTGTTACGCATCTACTATATCCGCTAGGCATCCGCTGCACATCCACGCAACTCAAATCCGCTCCAGCGGAAAACGGACACAGGGAGGAAGCAAAATGGACGCGGAACAGACGCCCAGCATTAGTAGCACGGACGGAGAAAGGATGAAAGCAGGTGCAGCTCGCAAAGAAATCATTTAAAATGGAAAAAAAGTTCGCAGAGGGGACCTATCTCAGATATTAAGGATGTCTAGAGGATGCCTAGAGGATGCAAAAGGACACATAGTGGAAAACCTATATTGCCTATAAAAAGGGGGAGCAACTCACCTGGATCTCACTTTCAGTCCAGCAGCCCTGCTGTGCAGATATCTGCAGCCTTCATCTGGCTCTTGCTCTTCCACAGCATCCATTGATGTCCACCATGGATCGTAACACACTCCTTTTGGTAGCCACCATTGTTCTGCAGCAGTGCGAAGCCATCTACAGGCTCTTTCAACTGTTCTACGGGAAGAAAAGGAGGCATCCAAGAAGTGTCTGGGTCCGAAGATGGATCGGGAGAAGATCAGAGTACAGACTGTACAACAAGCTGATGGTGGAGCTGAGGAACAAAGACCCTCGTGCATTCCAGAACTTCATGAGGATGCCTCCAGCCATGTTTGATGAAGTTGTGGAGCGGCTAAAACCCAGGTTGACCAAGCAGAGCACCAACTTCCAGCCCAGCCTGAACCCTGGACTGAAGGTGGCACTGACTCTGTGCCACCTGGCCTCAGGGACCGCCTACAGGAGCATGCAGTACGGCTGGAGGGTGCCACACAACACCATCAGCATTGTGGTCAGAGAAGTGGTGCAGGCCATCATCGAAGAATACCTGGAGGAGCTCCTCCAGTGCCCCTCCATTGAAGAAGGTTGGAAGAAAGTTGCAGAGCAGTGGTATCAGAAGTGGAACTTCCCCCACACCGTTGGAGCCATAGATGGGAAGCACGTGGCCTGCAAAGCTCCAGCCAAGTCGGGGTCCACTTATTTCAATTACAAGGGCTTCTTCAGCATCATCCTCTTCGCCATGGTCGATGCTGACTACAAGTTCATGTACATCGATGCTTCAGGCAACGGCTCATCTTCAGATGCCCAGGTATACAACACCAGTCACCTCAAGGTGGGGCTGGAATGCAACCTCATCATGGGCTTCCCAGATCCAGACCTCCTGCCCAACAACACGCAAAATGTGCCCTACTTCATCGTGGGGGATGACGCCTTCTCCCTCAGAACCTACCTCATGAAGCCCTACACCTCCAGACTCCTCACCCGTGAAGAGAGGATCTTCAACTACAGGCTGTCCAGGGCAAGGCGGGTGGTGGAGAACGCCTTTGGCATCCTGGCCAACAGGTTCCAGGTACTTCTCACCACCATGCAGCATCGCCCACAGACCGTGAGGAGGATCGTGGAAGCTTGCTGCATCCTGCACAATCTCATGCGCACCCGCTACCCAGTCTTGCAGAACAGGCTCCTGGACCTCCAACAAGGCAATGGGGACATGGAGCCTGGGGAATGGAAGCAAGGGTGAAACCTGATAGACACTAAGGATGTGCAAGGCCCCAACAGAGCTTCACGTGAAGGGAAGAAGCAGCGCAACCTCCTGAGACAGCTGGAGCAGTGGAATGGCAACACAGGACGATAGATGATTAATGGATGCTTCCTTCACACCGATGAGATTGGACCATGTATGTTGGGTGGGCCTACAATGAACAGGGCATTTAATAAAGAGTTGTGTTTATGTTGACATGTGTGGATGAATGATTACATTATTATTGATAACAAAGGCCATAGGTGTGGCACCTGGGAGGGTGGACCATACAGTCCCACTATGCTTGCACTGGAGGTTTATCTATCCCACATCCCAAAGGTATCCCTGCCAATTCCACAGCTATTACCCATCCCAAAGGTATCTCTGCCCATCCCACAGCTATTACCCATATTCAAAGGTATCTCTGCCCATTCCACAGCTATTACCCATCCAAAAGGTATCCCTGCCCATCCCACAGCTATTCTTACCCATCCCACAAGCATGCAAAGGCTTAAACCATTTCTAAAAGTTTCCACCAAGACTTTATTTAATAAAATAAATGAAGCAAGTGTGTGAAGCAAAGATAATCTTTATTAACAACAAGCTGTAAAAAAAAATGACCCAAGTCAAGTGTCCAAAGCAAAAATAAAGTCAACAGGTAGCCACCCAGTCTCTGGCACTCTTCTTGGTCACTCGGAGGCATGCCCAGTCTCAGGGGTGAAGGGTCCAGGTGCTGTGGAGGTGGCTGCTGCTGGAGTGCTGGTCTGAAGCACCACTGGGGTGCCTGCCCCTGAGAGGAAAACAGGGGATGGTGTGTTGAGGAAGCTCTCAGACAGCTGGTACAGCCCCATGATGTTGAGAGCCCCTTCCTCCATGACATGGGGTGTCATCCCCAATACCGATGACAGATGTACTGAGGCCAGGCTTGGCTGTGGGGTGGAGGAAGGAGCAGTGTAGTGGGGCTGTCTGGTCTGCAGCTGGGTGAGGACTGGCGTCGGTGGCATCGGTGGTGTGGGTGGCATCGGTGGCATGGGTGTCATCAGTGTCATCAGTGGCACTGGTGGCATCCGATGTACCTGTGCCTGGACTGGGAAGGGCTGCCTGTGCTGCTGGACCTCCTGTTAGCCGTAGCCTTGGTAGGGGAGGGCCTGTGGAAAGCCTTGGAAGGGCAGTGACACCACCTGGGGTGGAGGAGCAGGCCTGGACTGTATGGGAGCAGGTTCATCTTGGTCTGGAGGGTTGTGAAGATCGGTGATCCTGTCCTTCACCACCTGGTACTGGGGTTCTGCCATATTCATGAGGGTCTGGTTGACATAGGTGAGGAAGAGCTTGCGGTTGGAGGATGGGGTGTCGGTGTGTATCAGCTGAGAGAGGAGATCTACGCTGCTCCTGATGGTGTCTCTTATCTCCAGCAGGACAGTGTGGCTCTGCCCCTCCGGTTTGCCTCTCTGCCTTTCTGTGGAGGTGGAACTGGGGGTGGATGCGGGTTGGGCTGTGGTGGAAGTGCTGTCTCCTTTCTCCCACTGCGTCAGGGGGTCCTCCACGCACTCCGCCACGGGTAGTGCAGCTGTTGGGGGGGGGGTCTCCGTCGTGGCATGCTTCACAGATACCTGCCTGGACACAGGAGCTGACTCTTTGCCAGAAGAGGACTGGCTCTCAGCAGGCTGCCTGAGAGAAAGGGTTGTGAGAGGGGCTGCTCCTCGGTGGCAGATCTCACCCTCCAAGAAGCTGCACTTGGCCATCACATAGGTCTCTCTGTCTGTCAGCTTGACCGCGGCCTGGCCAGATTTCTTGAGGTGCAGCTTCCCGTACCAGGTGTGCATGTGTTTCCACCAGCTGAGGAGCACCTCCGAAGTGTAGCCCAGGCTCTCCGCCTTCTCTCTCCAACAGCCTGCTTCCTTTTGGTGTCACAATAGAGCCTGTGTCCCTTCCGCCATAGATATTCATTCTACCTCAGCCACTCCAGCACCTCCTCCTCATGTTCCTCTTCTATGTTGTATTGCCTCCTCTCCTGTTCACGCGTCTGCCTCTTCCTCCCTTTGGCAGGGCCATATGGGCCCTCATCAGAGGGGCTTCGAGGTTGTAGGGGCTGCTCCTCCACACCAGCAGCAGCAGCAGCAGCAGCAACAACAGTAGCAGCAAAAGCAGGACCAGCAGGACCAGCAGCAGTAGCAGCAGCAGGACCAGCAGCAACAGCAGGACCAGGAGCAGGACCAGGAGCACCAGTAGGACCAGCAGGACCAGGAGCACCAGCAGGACCAGGAGCACCAGCAGGACCAGGAGCAGTGCCAGCAGAGTAAGCACCAGCAGAAGCACCAGCACCAGGAGCAGTGCCAGCAGAGTAAGCACCAGCAGAAGCACCAGCACCAGGAGCAGCATTAGCAGAGTAAGCACCACCAGAAGCACCAGCACCAGGAGCAGTGCCAGCAGAGTAAGCACCACCAGAAGCACCACCACCAGAAGCAGCATCAGCAGAAGCACCACCACCAGAAGCAGCATCAGCAGAGTAAGCACCAGCAGAAGCACCACCTCCAGAAGCAGCATCAGCAGAAGCACCACCTCCAGAAGCAGCATCAGCAGAAGCACCAGCACCAGAAGATCAAGGCCAGGCAGCAGAAGCCCCAGCAGAAGCAGAGTCAGGGTCAGGGGGTGGGAGGGTGGACCTGTCCCTCTTGCCAGGGCTGGCAGCAGATGGCAGAGGCTTCCGTTTCTTCCCCATGGTTGTTGGGTTGCTGGCTGGCTGGCTGGCTGGTGGAGAGCTGTGTCTGGAAGCAGGTCTTTCCTCAGAATGGTGACCTGCTTGGGAGCTGCTTCCCTTTATATCCGCGGGACTGACGCAATGCATCCTCCCCGCATGCGCAGTGAACGCTAGGCATCTGCTAGGCATCTGCTGTGCATCTGCTTCATCCACTTGGCGTCCACTCTGCATCCGCTCTTTCTGTTCCGCATCCGCTTTGCTGTCTCCCCCGGAAGCCCTGCGGATGTGCCATCCGCTTCCATCCGCTAGGCTTCCGTGGAGCATCCGCTTTCCATCCACCCTACGTCCTCCCCCCATCCATTCCTTTCCATTTTGTCCGCTCTGGTTATGCAAATTTTTGCCCCTTTTGAGAGCGGATAACAACAGATGGAACATTTTTCTCATCCGCTGTGTCCTTTTTACAAAGGTTTTGCATCCGTCGGCCAGTGTGACAGGGCCTTAAAAAAACAACAACATGTGAAAGAATGTCCTTACACCTTTAGTAGTGTTATGCTGATTAAGCATTGCCTTCAACAGCTACACCTTTTATTCAACTGATTAAATATATATATCCAGTTTCATGCTCCACAAACGTTTGCTCACTGTTGCATACTAACCAGAGCCATTTGCTAAAGTTCCAACATTTAGCATGACTTACACTTCTCCAATTCAGGAGAGTGATCCTAATGTAGTAGTCTAGAAACGTGCTTTTCTGTTTTCTGGCCTTAAAAAATAGGTTTGCCTAATGAATGGATGGGCTTAACTGTAAGTATATATGGTAACCTTTTTCAAAAGTATCATTATACTGTATCTTGTATATTCTTGTATATAAATACATCTGCAGATAAGCTGACCTGGAATTTTTAGCCAAAATACTACCAAAAGGGATTTAAAAAGATATGGAAATCAGGAGATTCAGGCAGTTCAAATGAGCATAAAGATTTATTGCAAGTTTAAGCTATCTACAATAATCTGACCAACTAATGGTCAAGAGAAATAAGCAGGAAATAAGAGAGGCATTAAATGTGGATGGACTTAGATCTTTTGTGGGCACATAGTGACTCATGAGTTATGATGCATTTGACCCTTTCTTCAGGCTCAACCTGATCATCTTCTACATCCAGTCCTCATCCTGGACATCTCCTTTTGTACTTAAAAGCTTTCTGTGCCACTTGGATCTTTACATTAACATTTAATCAATCAATCAATCAAAAAGCACAGGTGCCAATTCTAGAATTACCTTTATTTTTGAGAATGTCATTGATCCCTAAAAAGCCTCATAACCTACTTTAAAGAATAAAAAAGATGAGCCATTTACAAATAAATGATTTTCTTTGAAGTGTGACCATATCCTTAAGACTAAAGAAGAGATATGGGATCTCTTCCCATAAAGAGGAGATATAGGATCTCTTCCTATAAAGAAGAGATATTGATCATTTAGAAACTTTCCATTGCATGAGTTTCCTTTATAAAGTGTGGAGGTATTTTTTTAAGCATGAAACATTCAATTTGTCTTGGCATTTGACACTATCTTATTTAATCCTTCATATGATCAAATTTAGTGATTCACAGAGCAGAGTGCTAAAGAGAAGAAATCTTGCACAGAGAAGATACCTAAGCAATGGCTGTCAGGTTATAGCATGATAAATGGAGAAATAAATTATATCCAAATTCATAGTTAATTGGCTGACTTCATGTTGAGGCATACATAGAAGCACTCTCAATATTTCATTTTTATTGGAAGAATGAATCAATACTTATTGTTCCATCCCAGGTTCCTATTCTATAGTCATGGTTTAAGCAAGCATGAAGCACTCAATTTGTCTTTCCAAATTTTGTCTTCATAAGCCAATTCCCTTGCAATGATTGATCAGGTTGATTTGTTGTGGAAATCTCTCTCTTTTTTTTTTTACTGTGGAATGAAGATACTTTTTATAATAATCATGCTTGTCCATCATTGAAATATACAATACAGGCTCTTTCTATACTCTATACTCTAATATCCAAAGAATTTAGTCTCTTTAAGCAAATGCTGCATATGGACCACTTTCACAGGGGACATTTGGCATTTGTTCTGAAATCATTACATGTTATTTTTGCCATGTGATTGTTTTTGGGTTCCCCAGGGTTTTTTCACTCATCTATTTTCATGCCTTTTTAATAAAGTGGAAGAGTCATACAACTACAACTAAACATGAATTAATTTAATTGCATGCAAGTCAGTTCAATACTGATTTTTGATGATTCCTTGGGCATTAAAGGAGGTTTCTTTCCTGCCAATTATCAATTAGTTTGGTGGCAATTTTTAGTGGATTCTTTTGTGTTAGGCATTTCATAACCCTAGTGCAAATCTGGGGCTCATATCAGGCAACCTGTTGTAGTAAATCTGACTTGGGAGAAAGAATGGAATAATAGTGTAATCTTGTCATGAAACAATCACTTTCTTGCTGCTCTTACTTATTCTTAAAGAAAGCATGATTTATATCTGGGTCATTAGATAGAGTGAATTGGTTGCTTTAAGTGAAAGACGCTGGAGAATGGTGACAATAGCCCCCAGATAGCAACCTCACTTTGAGGGCAGAATCATGTATTTTTCAGACACTTTGTCTTGTATTCACCAAACTATTTTTCTGCCCTCAGTTGCAAAATGGTGTTTTTTTCCAGACATGAATCAGTAATAAAATTCAACTACTTATCTGTAGAATGAATGGAAAAGAGTATCTTCTTGTTTGCTTCAGACAGAAAAATGTATTGGAGCAGTCTTGATGTGTGCAATATTGTCTACTAATAAATTTTATGGATCATGAATCATGGACCTTATCAACCTTTGCCTTGCTACCGACTTTCAATTTGACAGACAAATATACCAATAAATCAGAGGAACACCCATGGGATCACTGTTCTCAGGACTCTTAGCAGAGACCATAATAGAGCATGTAGAAACTGTAGCAGTCTCACACATACCATCAAATTATGGATCGATATGTTGAAACAACACCTTTACCATAATAAAATGGGAACGACTAAAGGTAAAGACACCTGAAACAAACAACATCATCTTCAAAGTAATATAATTCACAAGAGAAGAAGAAAACAATACATTGACCTTCCTGGATATCTTTATCAACAGAAGTAACGGTTATTTAGTAAAGTTTATTGTAAAACCATCCACACTAGCCAAGGGCTCCACTACCAAAGTAACAGCCCAACTTCCCACATGAGAGGCTGTCTAAGAATACTTTTTAGATCAGCATAAGCCAACAACAGCAACCCTAAACATCAGGAAAAGGAAATAGATTGGAAGATTGGAATAGTTTGGAAGATGTTGTAGAAACCTCTAAAACAAAATGGATTGTTCAACCCACTACTACAACATGGTATGAAAAAAGATAGCCATAAAAAAACAGGAGTCATCTACTATCTACAGTATAAGGACTGTAATAGACACCATGTAGGACAGATAGAAGACTAGAAGAGCACATCCATGAACATCAACTAGCAACAAAGAGACATCATGAAAACTCCTTAATTGCATAGTACAGGGACAGATTTCACCATAGTTTCAATTGAGCATCCCAAACCAAGCTACATTTAAGTCCAAAATGCTAGAAAATTCCTGGAAGCCTGGCTTCAAAGAAGCCTGGCTTCAAAGAATATAAAGAAGCCATCAACAGGCGTGTGGAGATAAATATATCCCATTCAAGTGAGACAATTAAAAAGCTAAAAAAGAAAACAAACGATTTCTTCATCAGCAATCAATACTTAGCTAAGCAGAGAGAAACATCCAGCACAGTGGTTAGAATGCAGTACCGCAGGCTACTTCTGCTGACTGCTGCTGCCAGCAATTTGGTAATTTGATTCCCACTGGCTCATGGGTGATTCAGCCTTCAATCCTTCTGAGGTCAGTAAAATGAGGACCCAGATTGTTGAAGACAATATGCTGACTCTGAAAGCTACTTAGAGAGGATTGCGAAGCACTGTGAAGTGGTATATACATCTAAGTGCTATTATTATTAATATCAGACCAACAATCAAGCAGTAAACAATGCTCCAATCAAGGAACAACCAACTCAGAGAAACAAACAATAAACAATAACCTAATCAGGGAACTACAATACCAAGGACACTTCTACCAACACTGACATCTTCTGTATATAAACAGAGAGCAACACCTACTGCTAACATTGATGGTACTACCTAATTAGATAATGAAAATAATCAAGTGCAGAGAGGACCCCATACATTTTATTTTTCTGAAAATGGACATAAATTGACCTGCTTTGCATTTCCAACAGAAATGTGATGATTGTGACCTAGTGATCTTGTGGACTTTGCATTTCTATAAAATTCTTGGTGCAATGGTTCTTGATTGAAAACTTTGTAAGAATGTGTATTAAAGTAATATTCATTTGCAGATTTTATATCCCTTATGTCAACAACTGTAAACATTATACCCAGTGAAAAATAAATACAAAGCATAATAACATAAAATAATAGGCTACTAAGCATTACATTAAAAATATGGAAGGGAAAGAAAAAACTGGATTCACACATTAGTCTTTAACAAAGTAGTTAAGAGATATGTTGTCTCCTGAATGTCAAGGAGGAAGAGCCACTGCAGAAAAGGCATATTTGTCTTTAACAGTCAAATGGATAGGTAGATGCAGTATGGCCTCTTCTGTTGATCTTAGTGACTATCTGGTTCTATGAGAAGAAAGGCCACCTTCAATTTCTTATGTTTCCAGATTGCATCAGGCAGTATAGGTCAAGAGCAAAAACTTTGACTCAATTACTAATAGCCATCATCTAAAACTAAAAATACAATGTCCATTGAAAGTCTGTAGAGATTTTGGTCATGGTTGTCCCAAAGGTGCCTTTTCAGGAGGCAACTGGACTTTCTTGTTTTTTCTTTGAAGACATTTCGCTTCTCATCTTAGCAGCTTCTTCAGCTCTGAAAAGATAGTGGGAATGGAAGGATTTAGATTCCTTGCAGATAGCTGGTCATTTGCATCCTTTTAGAGGGTCGTTGAAGCACTTGGGGGTTTATCTGTGTCCCCAGGTCACCTGAGTAGTGCTCCTGGTTCCTGTAATCTGCAATTTTTTCTCTGGAAATCCATTCCTACTCCCATACCATTCAAAGGTGTGGGTCAGATAACCTCCAAGTGCTTCAACAACCTTCTAAAAGGATGCAAATGACCAGCTGTCTACAAGGAATATAAATCCTTCTATTCCCCACTATCTTGTCAGAGCTGAAGAAGCTTCTTGACTGGTGTCTCATTCAACACATTGACTCTTATGTTCTGCTCAGCTGCAACCTCAGGCAAAGAGCAAAGGTGACTCCACCTAGAGTACACTAGAGTAGCTCAAGTTACCAGTGTATGTACCTTTGTAGCTATTTCTACTGTCATATCTCCTGTACAATAACAATTGAAGATATTATCTTTGTCTTAGTCTTTTATGAACATTTATGAAATTAGGAGTACCACACATTATACATCTGCTGTTTTTGAGGTATTACATGCTCCACCATCATCAGACTTCTCAGCCAAGTACAGGCAAACTTCTTATTCATCATCTCTGAGCAATATCAACCTAAAGAGTTTATGATTTATCAGGTTCCATGAAGCAACATAAAATATCTTCATTGCAAGCAAGCAACCCATCTAACTTTCAGTTTCACATCCACATTTACTTATCACAGAATTCCATATCCTGCCACCACTGGAGAATTATTGTCATCCGTACTAAAGACTAACTTCCTATTCTGTATTGACAACTTGATTAATAATTCATATGACTATTTCGTTCAATATGGCAATTGTATGATTTTTAAAAAGAAAGATTATTTTTGTGTAGGTTTTTTTAAAATGTATGAAGCAATTCTCAGTTCTTCATTTATCTGTCATAAATTTATGCACTACTTTCTATTAAAATATTTAATGGTGGCAACAGTTTATGGCTAAGTCAAAATAGTTGATAGCAACAATTATGTATTTAAAAAATTCTCTGGCAGTTGAGAATGTAACAGTCATAAAGATCATGCTGTCCTTTCATGCAGAAATTGATATATTCTGGGAAAGAAGCAATAGTTTTGGGTCCAGAAAAATGGAGTAGAAGTTGCAGCTCCTTACCTGTACAGGTATCTCAGGCTCTTCAAGGCCCATGGCAACACATGATGATTTTATGGCAGGTAAGGACCTTTCTTCTTTCTTCCCTTCTCTCCCACTTTCCCTCTTTCCTTCCTTCCTTCCTTCCTTCCTTCCTTCCTTCCTTCCTTCCTTCCTTCCTTCCTTCCTTCCTTCCTTCCTTCCTTCGCTTTTTTGTGTGAATTATCAGAATGGAAGTCTGCTTACACATTGAGTTTCCTGCTCCCTCCCTGAAAATTCTTTCCCAAGTGGAGCCAACCTGAAGCAAAGCAAGGAATATGCAAGATTGAAGAATTAGCAAATGATGTTTCTCTTTTCTCCCTTCTATTATTCTTTTTTTTAATAGGAAAATGTCAAACTCAGGTTGCAATATATTGTGGCAGCATTCCCAAACTAAAATTTGGATGCAAGCCATCTAGAGGTGGAAGCATTGATTCTACTTTGCAGCTCCATGGAAATGGATGGAGGACCACAGATGAGGGTGAGGACATTGCCTTGGGTGTGATTGGCAGCCTAGAAATGGATGTGCTTGGTGGACACCAGTAAATAGGAAATGAGACTTCAGCTGATTTTTTCTGATTGCCAGCAGAGCTGGTGATTTTTATTGAACAATGTGTGTGTATGTTCACACATATTTCAGTGACTTTTATGTATGTACAGATCTCCAAGGTGTTACAGCTTGAGCAGTAATCTTGGCATTACCTAAAGCCAGGAGATAGCTATTATCAGTATAATATGGATGAAATCTTACGGGAATTTGCAAATATTGAGACAATTTGAAAGCAGAATACATTAGACCAGAAGGAGAACCAGAAATCATTAGCCTTTCATAGTAGTGTTACAAATTTAAGTCTAGTTCATGGAAAACCTGTCAGAAGCAGTTCAACAATACACTGCAGAATTCTGATCTGCTCTCAGACCAGAAACATATTACAAACACAAAGAAATTTGAATTTTATATAGAGATATTGGCATCATGATATTGCTGTTTTGATTTCTAGACAGTATTCATTTTATCCCATTCAATAGTCCTTCAAATCGTAAGACCTTTCAATAACTCTTTTTCGCTCCATCCTTGCACAATAAGATATTTTTTTATTACTATATGCAGACTTTTATGACTGTATGCAGACTTTTGCAGAAGGAAGAGAAGCTACATTTTACTTTGCATCTGACTGGGGAACTATCCTTGCATCTGATATTCTTAGTTAACTTCCTGACTTCCTAATTATTTGGAGTCCCAAAGGTGCTTTTTTCGGGAGGCAACTAGACTTTCTTGGGTTTTTTTCTTGAAGACATTTCAGTTCTCATCCCAAAAGCTTCTTCAGCTCTGACAGGATAGTGGGGAATGGAAGGATTTATATTCCTTGCAGACAGTTGGTCATTTGCAATCCTTCCATTCCCCACAATCCTGTCAGAGATGAAGAAGCTTTTTGGATGAGAACTGAAACATCTTTAAAGAAAAAACAAGAACATCCAGTTGCCTCCTGAAAAAGCACCTTTGGGACAACCATGACTGAGATGACTGAGAATCTCTACAGACTTTTAGTTCTCTGGAGAAGTAAATTTCAGCCTGAATAACTAAGCTGCTCTGCTTAAATTGTTCCATAGCATCAATTTTAAAGACACAATCATGTTTACGGGGAAGCAAAGGAGAACCTTCAGATGTTTCTTCTCTGGAGAGCTGGGATAGTAGAAATGGCCTTCAGAAGAATACAGACAGCACAGTCATGAATGGCTCTTCACAGATACCTAATGCCCAGCCAAAGTACAGTCTCAGTGAATTGGAAGTCAGCAGTGCAGCCATGGAGACTGCTCAAATCAAGGATAAGCTTAAAAAAAGAAGAATGTCTGAAGGCCTACTGGCATCAAAAAAAGGTATGATGAATTCTTGTAAGAAAACATTATCTGAAACCTTTATATATAATTGCTATAAATCAAGTATAGCTTTCAGCCTTATTTGGATAAGTTGTCATTATTCTGATTTTATGGCTGGAGGCTGACCCAGTGAAACCATAATTCTTGAATCATTGGCTCCGTGGTCTAAAGCTCGGGTAAGCTACATCATTAGAGAGAAGAAATACAGAGTAATTAAAATCTGGCATTTGTACATACAATTATCAATCTAGCAACAATAACTGCAAGGCAACTAGACCAAAATGATAAAGGATTTATTTAAAGTTTAAAGAACGGTGTTGGATAATATGTGGGTTTTAGTGCAGGTTTCTTCTAACGGGTGATGCCATAAATATACTGATTTCATTACACTGGTCTATGATTGCAGTAAAGATTTGATTTGATTTACTGACCTCAATATGAAAGCAACTGAGAGCCATTTTGCACACCAACTATTTTCAAATCAACTTGAAGGTTGTTGCTTCAACTGAAATGAGAATAATGCTTACCAAATCCAGTAAATGGATTAGATGGAATGCAAATGCAGTAGATGGAATTACCAATTTGGGCTCTTTCTTGCATTGACTTATGTGCCCAGCCTTGTGTGAGTTTGAATACACCTGATGCAAGTTTTTTTTAAAGGCCCAGTTTACTTTTCATTGTTTTAGGTATAGCATACTATTCGATCTTGTGTTTTTGAATTAATTGTGAAAGGTAATGATCTTTCTTTCCACAGTTCAGTTAGGAGAAAGGCCTAGTTGCTACTTATTCAGAAACAGGATATAACTGTTTCTTGGATTCATTTCTGGAAGTTCATATTATTGTAGGAGTTGGATTAACCTGGTACCTTGATCTCTGTATGCATAGAGATAACTGCAGGATAAGAATGCCTCATGTACTTCTTCAGGGCATTTCCTGGTGTTGACAATAACCCTACGATGGTCAAAACTGATCTGGAAAACAAGTGATAATTCCATCAGTTTGGTGCTGCTGAGACACTCTGCCTTGAAGTTTGACATTAGCCTGCAAATATTTCTACAGCCATGTTTTTTATCTTTTGTATTTGCAGGCTTGCTGGACAAAGCTGTTCCCAAGGGACCTGCCCTGAAACCAGCTGTTTCCAGATCTGCTTCTCAAAGACTGCTGGTCACTTCCAAGCCCATGCCTCCTATTCAGAGCATACCGAACACCCCAGAGACCAACAGAGCTCAAGGAACTGCGCAACAAGTTAGAGACAATGGTTCAGACTCTTTACAGGTTGAAGAAGATAATCCAGAATTAACATCCACCCAGCAGGTATAAAATATACATTGCCTGTGCTTAAGAAATAGAAGCTTGAGCAGGGGGTTGGACTAGAAGACCTCCAAATTATGATCTAACTCTGTTGTTCTGTTTTTAAAATAACTTCCTTTACTTTATACATCTGCTATTAAAATTGAGGATTTGAATGTGTGAGTTATATAAATTCAAGTTGCATTGTTCCAAAAATAGTAAAAAATTATATTCAAGGAACAAGATGAGCAGATTTTAGTGAGATCCAAGATTAGGAAAAAAAATTGATCATAGAAGGGGTAGTTCAGACAAATGATCTGAAACTGCTTTTAAAAGAAAGCTTAAGCCCCTGTCACACTGCACCAATGGATGCAAAGAGGATGTAAAATGGACAAAAAAGCTTGCCATCCATTGGAAAACGCGATGTACTCACTGCCTCCGTTTTGCTTCCTCTCTATCCATCCAGCATCTGTTTATTGATGTTTCATCCACTCAGAAAGTTTTGAGCTGCTCAAAACTTTTGCGCGGAAAATGTATCCAATTCGTCCATTCTGCATCCGCTACGCATCCGCTACGCATCCGCTACGCATCCGTTCTGCATCTGTTACGCATCCGCTATATCCGCTAGGCATCCATTTTGCATCCACGCAACTCGCATCCGCTTGGACGCAGGGAGGAAGCGGAACGGATGCAGAACGGATGCAGAACGGATGCAGAACAGATGCAGCACGGAAACAAAGCATTGAAAATGGAAAAAATGTTCACAGAGGGGACCAATCTCGGATATTAAGGATGTCTAGAGGATGCCTAGAGGATGCCTAGAGGATGCCTAGAGGATGCAAAGGGACACCTATACTGCCTATAAAAAGGGGGAGCAACACATCTGGATCTCACTTTCAGACCAGCAGCCCTGCTGCAGACCTCTGCAGCCTTCATCTGACTCTTGCTCTTCCAGAGCATCCAGTCATGTCCACCGTGGATCAAAACACAGTCCTTTTGGCAGCCACCATCCTTCTGCAACAGTGCGAAGCCATCTACAGGCTCTGTGAACTCTACTACGGGAAGAAAAAGGGGCGGCCAGGAAGTGTCTGGGTACGAAGATGGTTCACCAGAAGAGCAGAGGATGGACTGTACAACAAGCTGATGGTGGAGCTCAGGAACGAAGACACTCGATCATTCCAGAACTTCATGAGGATGCCTCCAGCCATTTTTGACGAAGTTGTGCAGCGCCTGACACCCAGGTTGACCAAGGCAAACACCAACTTCTGGCCCAGCCTGGAACCTGGGCTCAAGGTGGCACTCACTCTGCACCACCTGGCCTCAGGGACCACCTACAGCAGCATGCAGTACGGCTGGAGGGTGCCACACAACACCATCAGCATTGTGGTCAGAAAAGTGGTGCAGGCCATCATCGAAGAATACAAGGAGGAGTTCCTCCAGTGCCCCTCCACTGAAGAAATATGGAAGAAAGTTGCACAGCAGTGGTATCAGAAGTGGAACTTCCCCCACACCGTTGGAGCCATTGATGGCAAGCACATGGCCTGCAAAGCTCCAGCCAAGTTGGGGTCCACTTATTTCAATTACAAGGGTTTCTTCAGCATCATCCTCTTCGTCATGGTCGATGCTGACTACAGGTTCATGTACATCGATGCTTCAGGCAACGGCTCATCTTCAGATGCCCAGGTATACAACGCCAGTCACCTCAAGGAGGAGCTGGAATGCAACCTCATTGTGGGCTTCCCAGATCCAGAACCCCTGCCCAACGACACGCAAGATGTGCCCTACTTCATCGTGGGGGATGACGCCTTCTCCCTCACAACCTATCTCATGAAGCCCTACACTTCCAGACTCCTCACCAGTGAAGAGAGGATCTTCAACTACAGGCTGTCCAGGGCAAGGCGGGTGGTGGAGAATGCCTTTGGCATCCTGGCCAACAGGTTCCGGGTACTTCTCACCACCATGCAGCATCGCCCACAGACCGTGAGGAGGATCATGGAAGCTTGCTGCATCCTGCACAATCTCATGCGCACCCACTACCCAGTCTTGCAGAACAGGCTCATGGACCTCCAACAAGGCAATGGGGACATGGAGCCTGGGGAATGGAGGCAAGGGCGAAACCTGATAGACACTCAGGATGTGCAAGGCCCCAACAGAGCCTCACGTGAAGGGAAGAAGCAGCGTAACCTCCTGAAACACTGGTGCAACTCCCAAGCTGGAGCAGTGGAGTGGCAAGACAGGATGATAGATGCTTAATGGATGCTTCCTTCAGCCTGTCTCATCACACTGATGAGATTGGTCCATGTATGTTGGGTGGGCCTACAATGAATAGGGCATTTAATAAAGAGTTGTGTTTATGTTCAAATGTGTGGATCAATGCTTACATTGTTATTGATAATAAAGGGCCAAAGGTGTGGCACCTGGGAGGGTGGACCATACAGTCCCACTATGCTTGCATTGGAGGTTTATCTATCCCACAGATATTACCCATGCCAAAGGTATCCTGCCCATCCCACTGCTATCTTAACCCATCCCACAAGCATGCAAAGGCTTAAACCATTTCTAAAAGTTTCCACCAAGACTTTATTAAAAAAAAGAAACGAAGCAAGTGTATGAATCAAAAATAGACTTTACTAACAAGAAGCTATAAAACAAAAATGAGTCTCTGGCACTGCTCTTGGTCGCTCAGTCTCAGGGGTGAAGGGTCCAGGTGCTGTGGAGGTGGCTGGTGCTGGAGTGCTTGTCATCAGCTCCTCCAAAAGCAGAAGGAGCAGAAGCCCCAGCCCCAGAAGAGCGAGCCCGTGCTGCAGAAGCCCCAGCAGAACCAGAGTGAGGGCCAGGGGGCGGGATGGTAGTCCTGTCCCTCTTGCCAGGGCTGGCAGCAGATGGCTGAGGCTTGCTGTGCTTCAGCATGGTTGTGGGGTTGCTGGCTGGCAGGGAGGCTGGCAGGAACCAAGGCTGGCAGGAAGGCTGGCAGGGAGGCTGGCACCAAGGCAGGCACCAAGGCTGGCAGGGAGACAGGAAGGCACCAAGGCTGGCAGGCAGGCAGGCACCAAGGCTGGCAGGCAGGCTGGCAGGCAGGCAGGCTGGCAGGCAGGCAGGCACCAAGGCTGGCAGGCAGGTTGGCACCAAGGCTTGCAGGAAGGCTGGCAGGGAGGCATGCACCAAGGCTGGCAGGAAGGCTGGCAGGCAGGCAGGCACCAAGGCTTGCAGGCAGGCATGAACCAAGGCTGACAGGCAGGGAAGCACCAAGGGTGGCAGGCAGACTGGCTTGCAGCAAGGCTGGAAGGCTGGCAGACAACAAGGCTGGCAGGGAGGCTGGCAGACAGGCAGACAGCAAGGCTGGCAGGGAGGCTGGCAGAGAGGCAGACAGCAAGGCTGGCAGCAAGGCTGGCAGGCAGACATGCAGGCAGGGCAGGCAAGGCAGTCGACGTATCTGGAAGCAGGTCTTTCCTCTGAATGGCGACCTGCTTCCAAGCTGCTTCCGTTATATCCGCGGGGCTGACGCAATGCATCCTCCCCGCATGCGCAATTAACGCTTGGCATCCGCTAGGCTTCCGCTGTGCATCCACTGTGCATCTGCTTCATCCGCTGTGCATCTGCTCTGCATCCACTGTATCCATTCCGCATCCGCTTGGCTGCCCCCCCCCCCAGAAGCCTAGCGAATGTGCCATCTGCTCCCATCTGCTTCCATCCGCTGGGCTTCCGTTCCGCATCTGCTTTCCATCCGCCCTGCGTCCTCCCCGCGTCCGTGTTATCCTCTCCGGTTATGCAAATTTTTGCCCCTTCTGAGAGCAGATAACAACGGATGGAACATTTTTCTCGTCCGTTGTGTCCGTTTTGCATCCGTTGGGCAGTGTGACAGGGCCTTTACCAATAGTAAAGCTCTCCCAGTAGTTGTATATACATACATAAATAAACTGCTCTTATCTTTAGGAAGACTTATTATTTTACATAGCACCGAACTAGTCTTGCTTCATATAATGGAAATCCATTATTCTGCAGAGCAAACAGCCACTGTAGCCCCTAAAATCTTCATTAGGTCCCTGCTTTGACCTTCTGGTAACCCAAGCCAAGTAGTCCTTGTTTAACTCCCATTTCCTTCATTTAAAATTAAATCCTTTTAGAAAGTGGATAGTAGTGTTATGATTCTATTTTCTTGGCCCTATACTACCAAAATGACCTCTTGTTTATATGAAACAAAAATAAGCTACCCCGTTTGCTTTTGGGTCAAATGAAAGACCTTAACAGACCACTGAGGACTGGCTTATAGATTGAGAGCATGCAGTATAAGAATTACATCTAAGGATTGTTGATTCTCCTTGCAAATTATTGTTTCCAGAGAAGGCACAGCTCAACTTTGTTCTACAACTCCCATCATTCCTGGCCTGCTAACTAATTGGAAGGTGGATACCAGATTCAGGAGGCTGATGAAGCCGTTGGAAATACTAGAGTAACAGTCCTGGGGACTTTTGGGTTGGCAGTTTTCCAACAGATCCCCCTCTTGTTCTTTTGCTTTGGTATCATTAGAAGAAGGTAAAGCAGCCGATATAGAGAATCAAAAAAGTGAACTGCACTGCATTAAAAATTTATTCCTGATGCGGGAATAGTTGCTGAGGGAGACTATATATTTCCTATAGCACAGTCAATGAAATATGATGCTCTTCTAAAATTACCGTATATACTCGCATATAAGCCGATCTCACATATAAGTCGACCCTTAAAAAACTGCCCCAAAATGAGGAATTTTGCAAAAACCCGCATATAAGCCGACCCCCAAATACCATGGTGTTCAACCCCTGATCTGACCGTCAAGGTTCACCGTCTGAAAGATTCTGGGAGGACAGGGCTTTGGGCCCGACTTCCCTGAACAGCATAAGTGAAGCCCAGAGGGAAAAGGCGGTGGGGCAAAAGTTGCGGCTCATCGTCCATCCAGGGAGAAAAATGGCACCCGACTTCGCCCGCGTTTTATTTGAGGCGAGGGCTGCTAAGGGCCAGGCGAGGGCTGCAGCAGCGACTTAGTGTGGTGACTTGCTCCAGCGACTTGCTGGAGTAGCGACTTAGCGTGGTGGCTTTGCGCGATGAGAGTCTTGGCTCTCATCGCACGAAGCCGCTGCCCGGTGAAGCCATTGCCTGCTGCTTCCCCGCCTCCCATTGAGTCTCCCGGCTGATTGGCTGTACAAGCTACTGCCCGGCGAAGGTGATGAGAGTCTTGGTTCTCATCCCGCGAAGCCGCTGCCCGGTGAAGCCACTGCCTGCCGCTTCCCCGCCTCCCATCGAGTCTTCCAGCTGATTGGCTGTACAAACCACTGCCCAGCGAAGGCGATGAGAATCTTCGCTCTCATTGCGCGAAGCCGCTGCCCGGCGAAGCCGCTGCCCGCCGCTTCCCCGCCTCCCATCGAGTCTCCCAGCTGATTGGCTGTACAAGCCGCTGCCTGGTGAAGGCGATGAGAGTCTTGGCTCTCATCACACGAAGCCGCTGCCTGGCGAAGGCGATGAGAGTCTTAGCTCTCATCGCGCGAAGTCGGGCACTTCGCGCGATGAGAGCCAAGACTCTCATTGCCTTCGCCGGGCAGCGGCTTGTACAGCCAATCATCTGGGAGACTCGATGGGAGGGGAGCGGCTTTGCCGGGCAGCGGCTTCGCGTGATGAGAGCCAAGACTCTCATTGCTTTCGCCAGGCAGCGGCTTCGCGCGATGGGAGCCAAGACTCTCATCGCCTTCGCTGGGCAGCGGCTTGTACAGCCAATCATCTGGGAGACTCGATGGGAGGCGGGGAAGTGGTGGGTAGCGGCTTCGCACAATGAGAGCCAAGACTCTCATCACGTGAAGCTGCCACGCTAAGTCGCTGCTCCAGCAAATCAGATTTATTCACGTATAAGCCGACTCCCAAATTTGGGGGAAAAAAAAAGCATTTTAAAGTCAGCTTATATGCGAGTATATACGGTAATAACTTGTAGTAACTTAGATATGTCAATTATTAAATGGCATTTGGAAAAGACCAAGGGTTCTGTGATTGCATCTTATCATTTAGGCTGAGAAGTTGAAGGGCCAGCAGGAGGAGCATTAATACAAAAAATAGTAATAGGCTTCTCTTCTGAAAAGCAGACTTTGGTGGAAGGTCAAAAGAGTTGCAAAATTGGCCAGAACTCAAGACTACCTGGTAGGAATAATAATACATAGATATCTTGGAGAGTGAGAGTTAAATTTATTCCAATAAAGTTTTTAAAAATAAGAATTTAAAAGGAGTCAAGAATTGAAACTCTTGAGGAAAAAAAAGAAGAAAAGAAGCTAACATTAACAGCTAACATTAATTGAGTGAAAAGCCAGAAAACAAGGAAATATTTCAGCTTTCATGTGATGTGGATTTTTTTCTCTCAGCTTTGTGCTTCCTGAGAATTTCTGTGCAACTGAAGAATGTATGTTCTACATAAACAAAAGATTAGGTTTTTTGACCCTTTGAAGTTGAGCTTAAGTCCTGCTGACTTTCAGAACACATTCCTATAGCTTTCTTGGCAATGGTACAGAAGTGGCTTGCTAGTGCCTTATTTTGGAATGATTTTTGATTTTCCAGTGTAACCTACAGCTCTGATGGTCTCCTGCTCAAGTTTTCAAGTTTCGCAGACTTGACTCTGCATAGCTTTTCAACTTGACAATGCTGGCCAAGAGTTGCTACTTTCTGAAGCTTGGTTTAGCTGGGGATGAGGGGCATCTTATTATCCCCTTGATTTTTTTGGTTTTAGTAAGAATAGTCCAATTATCCTGTCATTTTCTTTTCCATTGCACCACCTCCTAAGGGCAAAGAGGTATTACACTGCATATGAGAACATAATGTGACCTCTGATTTCCATTATGGAGTTTTATATCCTGCATGATTTTTCTAAATGGTCTAATTGACTCTTAGCTATGCCAGTAAAGATTAGTGTTTTAAACAAGAATTATTCAGTTCCTGATACCTGTGCCTTAAAACAAGTCCAAATAAATCGCAAGAACTTTCGTTTATGTGGTATTGACAAGTGAGGTGTCAAATCAGCTGCTGGTTCTTGCATTAAAAGTATCCCTTGTCTATCAAAATAACTTGGCTAGTTGAAGCTTGTTTTACAAGGTGAAGCCTTTGAGAAAGTTCAACTCAGACAAAAGAAAGCTTAAGGCAGCATGGAGCTTCGAGCAGGATTAGCAGGTTTTAGGACAACTCTCAAGCAAATCACTCACTTTCTCCAGCAGGGTGAAATAAATGCAGAAACTTTCCTGAAGCCTCTCCATCTAATTAGAATTACTGCCTCAGCTGAAATGTATAGTTCAGTTCCATTTCAGGCTTCCTGAATGTGGTCCCCCAGGTGGCTTGAGTTGATAGTTTTGTTATGAGCTACTGATTTTATGGTCCTTTCTGAACTGTTATCTGTCATAGATTTGACATAGGTTTGCTCCAAACGGAATATTTAAATCTCCTCAACTCAAATGATCTCTGTAATTCCATCCCCTTTCAAGCTTCTCTTAGGTGACAGGTCTATATTTCAGTCATTGTTTGGAGTCATGAAACTCACAGGGGTGTAAACTTCTGACCAAGTATCCTGTATAGCAGAGATCAGGGCTCAAATCCTAATAAGCTCCCAACCTTTCTAGGGAACATTGGATCAGCCACTCCTTTTCAGCTAGAGAGAAAATAACTAAGAAGAAAAATCGAACCTACTGCAATAAAATCAATAAAGACTTATAACCCTTTGTTTAGTGACTATTCAAAGTTCTTCTAAGGGCACTGAAAAAATGACTTATAACCAGTCCTCACACTTACAACAGTTACAGCATCTCCATGGTCATGTGATCAAAATTCAGACATTTGGCAACTGGTATGTAAGGGATGTGGTGGCTCAGTGGCTAAGACGCTGAGCTTGTCGATCAGAAAGGTTGGCAGTTCGACGGTTTGAATCCCTAGCATAATACTTGTCCCAACTTCTGCCAACCTAGCAGTTTGAAAGCATGTACAAATGCAAGTAGAAGAATAAGGACCACTTTGTTGGGAAGGTAACAGCATTCCTTGTGCCTTTGGTGTTTAGTCATGCTGGCCACATGACCACAGAAATGTCTTCGGACAGTGCTGGCTCTTCGGCTTTGAAACAGAGATGAGTACCACTCCCTAGAGTTGGAAACAACTAGCACATATGTGCGAGAGGAACCTTTACCTTTACTTTAGGTATTTATGACAGTGGCTGTGTCCTGGGAGACACGTGATCACCCCTTGTGATTTCCCCAGTTGGATTCTGACAAGCAAAGTAAATGGAGGAAGATGGATTTGCTTAAAGACTATGTTATTCACTTAAAAACTGCAGTGGTTCTCTTAAACACTGTGATAAAAACTGTTATTAAATTGGCTGCAACTCCTTTAACAATCACCTTGCTTAGTAACAGAAAGTCCTTGTTTAGCAGCCACAATTGGGACTGGCAACTCCCAAAGTACAACAGTCAAAAGTAGAAAAATCAGAGCACTGTGGTGGGATTATGACCTCAGTTCCCATTCAGTCATTATGTGTATCAACACAGTCATTAAATAAAATATCACACGACCAAGACTTAGGATTTTTACTTCTGTGTTCACCATTAATTCTGCTTGTCATGAGCTGTGGTGGTGCAGTGGTTAGAGCGCAGTACTGCAGGCTACTCCTGCTGAGTGCTGACTACCAGCAGTTTGGTGGTTTGATTCTCACCCGCTCAAGGTTGACTCAGCCTTCCATTATTTCGAGGTGAATAAAATGAAGACCCAGTTTGTTGGGGGCAATATGTTAACTCTGTAAACTGCTTAGAGAGGGCTGGAAGCAATATGTAAGTCTAAGTGCTATTGCTATTGTCACAAGCCAGTTAGGAAGCAGCTGAATAGTAATCACGTTATCAAGGGACACTGTGCTGGTTGCAAATGGGAAATTTGGTTCTGAAGCTTTTTTTTTGTATACTGTCATAATTTCAAACAGTTACTAAATGGGCAATTGGGAAGCAAAGATTACTTGTATTGCAATAAATCAATATACACTTAAAAATTGCTTTAACTAATTAATATGGCTGCACGTGTAATAGATAGGTGGCAAATAAATTTGATAAGTATTCAGATAAACAAATATGACTCTAGATAGCATACAATAAAACAAACAGCTAAAAAGAGTAGATTAAATGGGAAGAAACGGTTGCTCAAAAAACCTGGTTCTCAAGCCCCAGTGACTTTCAGCAGAGTTTTAAAGTTATTTTTTTTTCTCCTTTCCATCCCTGTAGATAGGGATGCATGGTCCTGATGAGAATCCAAAAAAATCTTTAGGTGCTGCTTTGATCCCACCCATCCCCAAGTTAGCAAAGGCATGTGAAGAAAATTCTCAGAAGGCTGCAGAACCCTTTCCAAGCTTGCCACCGACAGAATGTGTCCCACTTGCCAGAGATGAGTGTCCCAAAAGAAGGTAAGCCTCTTCTGCTTTTCCTGTTCCTTTTTCTCAAAGTCACATCTAAAAAGCCTCATTAGTTGATTTTAAGGCAGCCTTCACCAAATGGCAGATATGCTGGCATTGCAATTCCCAGCAATGTTTTGATAGACTAGTTGGGGAACCCTGGGAGTTACGCTTCCCATACTTCTGGGTCATGCTGATGTTGTTTTGGAGAAGGTTTCTCCAATAGGTTTTAAATTGTCCTGTGTAAACTTTTCTCAACTTCATTAAGAACATTTTAAATCTCGCTCATTCAACTAGAAACACGAGTTACATTGCAGTGCTGTATAACTAAATGAATTTCTAAGATTCTGAATAAAAAGAGAGTTTGGGCTGAATGAGACCAAAAGCTTTCTAGTTCTCAAGTGGAAACCAAATGCCTCTATGAATCCCACAAGGCAATTGTCCTCTCTTGTTCTTGTTTGTAGTAGCTTATGAAGAGGGATTGGACACTTATGGCATTGAACTCATCAATAACGGGTTGGGAAATTCTTGGTTCAAATTTCTGTTTTGCTTGTGTTTGTAAGCTAGTTATGAATTAAGCATTTCATTGTCTTGATTAGTTTTACTTTCTTGGCCCGCTTCAGACACTCCCTGCAAAATGGGAGTTCCAACAAGTTATTGTACTTGAAGTTTCTTCTATAGCAATAGCACTTAGACTTATATACCGCTTCATAGTGCTTTCCAGCCCACTCAAAGTGGTTTAAAGAATTAACCTATTGCCCCCAACAGTCTGGGTTCCTCATTTTACCTACCTCAGAAGGATGGAAGGCTGAGTCAACCTTGAGCTGGTGAGAATCAAACTGCTGAACTGCTGGCAGCCAGCAGTCAGTAGAATTAGCCTGCAGTACTGCATTCTAACCACTGCAATACTACAAATCTTTCTAACTAAAAGCCCCCTAAATTATTATATTTGCCTTTTTTTGTGAAAGACAGTTTAATATCTCTCTCTCTCTCTCTTCATTTCCTTCCACCCAATTGTCTTTAAGATCATTATCAAAGTCTGGAAATGATGAAGACAACAGCAAAAAAACACTGGGTAGGTACATATAGTAATTTATTTGAACTTCAACAATGGTTGGATATTTCAAGATAAGTTAAATGTGCTTCAAACTTTTGCAGTGCAGTTCCCCTTTCTCAATCAGTACTGCTGGGCAGTGAGTAGGTAATTCTCTCATTTTTCCTTCTCATGTGAGAAGGATGGGCAAACTCCTTCTGATTGGTAGTGTCAATCAGAATAGACTGTATGAAAAAAATCAACGGTACCTTAATCAAAGGAAATTAATAACAAAAATTATTTGTATAACTTTTGGTGATTTCTTGGAAACATCCATGCAGAGTAGCTTTCTTAATGACAATGTGGAAATCATACAAATGACATTCTTGGAATTTTTGTTGTAGCCAGGTTGGACCCTGCTTTGTTTTCCCAAGATTAACCAAATTTGGCTGAGGGTTATCATCTTCATCTTATTAAGATGAATGCTAGGAATTTTTTATTTGGGTAATATCTGAATTTTATTTCTCTGTCTGAGCTACCTGATTTTATGAGAATAGATCATATGTGCTACTTTGAGCACTATGGAGAAAGGCAGTAGATAAATGTAAATGAAATAAATAAAAATTAATGAAGCTGAAAGAAACTATTTCTATTGTCATTGTGAAAATGATAGCTCCCCACCCCACATGGCAGCTTTCGCAGTAAAAGTGCTCCAGGCTGGAATGAATTGAACACACAAAAATATGTTATTGATTTTTAAACAACATTGTTGTATAAATTATGATTGGCTTATAGCTTGAGTTCATTGGTTTTTTTTTTAAGCAGATCCTTTTTAATTCTCACTGGTATTAAAAGCTCAGCTGGAGAATCATTCCTTGTTGTGTGTTAAAATGAAATGTCACATTTTATCCTGGGGTGACTGCCTGGTCAAAGGTGTTAATTTCAAAGGGTAAAGCTGCTTGCCTTGATAATTGTTCCACAGCAGAGATTGCTTGAAAACAAATTTATTGAGACAACTACTTTAAGCTAGCTGTATTCTTTTACGCTGCAGTTTAATTTCTTTGCAAACAAGAACAGGTAATTCATCTGGATCCAAAATCTGGAGTTTAGATCCAGTATCTAGCAGTCAAAGATGTTTGAATGCATATCAAATATTTTTGCTGTTTTCACTAAACCATTCATATAGCATATACTGTGTTATGGGATACAGTAATATAGCAAAGCAACCTTCTTGTTATTTTTGTCTGAGACCTTTACAGTCTCCTGTGGCTCATATTCATTGACTCTTTTCTCTGCTTCTATCTTAATCCTGAAATTTAGGATAAATAGAAATAGAATAGAATATAAATATTTATAAATTTATAAACAAATAGAATATAACTACAAAAGTCATTTAGATTCAATTCCTGTTCACACTATAACATAATAATACTGGAAAATCTTGGACAGTACTTAGAAAATCTGCATGTTGACAAAATTTCCACCTGTCAATTACAAAAGGCCACAGAGCTTGGATCTGCTGCACACATGTTATGCCAATTCAGTGCAACATCCTAGGTTTTGGAAAAAACTCAATGTGTATGATGGTCAATATCAGCTAAAGAACTGACAGCTATGATTTCACATTTTTGTGTATATAATAATAATAGAACTAAAACAGAAAAGCTCCTGCCACATAACACTTATTAACACCATTAGTTAACTTTTACTTATTCTCCTACCCAATTTTGCCCCTCTGTGACTTATTTGTACATGTTATAGGATCAAAATATTGGTCTCTCTAGCTCAGTATGGTTGGTCCCTGATTGTACCTCCTTCCAAGATTTCAGATGAATTGCCTTGGAATTGAGCCTGGAACTTGAGAACACATACCTTCTGCACACGAGTTCTGTCTAACCAGGAGAGAGCACTTCTTATTCTAACTTTGGTTGTGATGATCAGTCCAGGGAATAAATAATTACTGTACTGCCAAGATAAAATCTTCCCTCATATAATTCAACTTGCCAGTTCTTGGCCAGAGAATAAGAAAGAAGGAAAGAGGCTACAGTACTTATTCTTTATTTCAGGAGCTGAAGGGAGAGAGGGAGAGACACACAGAGAGAGTATTGATGGGAATTATTATCCACTGGAACTAACACAGTTAGAAAGTGTGAACAGGTCACTCTGTATCAAGGAAATAAGTTTATTTCAACCTTCCCATGGAATTGATGGTTGGCATCTGTACATTTTTAAATCCCAGGTAAATAGAATAGAATAGAATAGAATAGAATTCTTTATTGGTCGTGTGATAGACGTATGATTGGACACAAAAGGAATTTGTTTTGATGCAAATGCTCTCAGTGTTCATAAAAAGAAAAAAAATACATTCTTCAAGAATCATAGGTATAACACGTAATAGTAGTCAAAGGGTACAAATAAGCAATTAAATCATAATAATAAGCGATCAAATGAAATCAAATTATACTAAACAGTCAATAAAAATCATAAGGATACAAGCAACAAAGTTACTTTCATGCAGTCATAAGTGGAAGAAATGGGTGAAAGGAAGGATGAGAAGATGAATAGTAATAGTAACAGTAATGCAGACTTAATAAATTGTTTATTCAGAAACTTATGTCAATTTAGTAATGAAATTAGAGTAAACATATATGTCAACCTACCTCTGGGTCAGCTAAATGGTCCCATGCTTGTAGAAATGGAAGGATTTTTAATAAATGGGGAGTAGAGTAGAGATGGAAGGATTCTTAATAAATTCCCTCATAAGTGGCTGATAGTTATTGAGACCCTTTCCCAGATCTGCTGTGAGCTGCTATTTAGGCTCCTTTGAAGATGGATTTAATGCTCTCCTGGAACTGTATCCTTTCATCTGGCTCTCAAAGGAGTCTATCAGCTGGCTTCTCTGGCAATACAATCATACAAAATACTTGCACAAGGCAGATTGAATTTTCACAGGTGATTAACCTGTCAGTCTAGCCCTCTTTCTTAATTCACTTTTTTTTTCTTAGCACAGCCTATTCAGTGTTTAGGGAAAGTGATTTATGGATATTTTCATGCTGGGGTGAAGTTTGATAAGAGAAGAGGAAAAGAAAGAGGCAACACCAATCTCTGACTTTAATGTTTCCTAAATTCCATAAATAAGAACAGCATCATTTATCGACATTGTGTTTGTGGCAGGATGAGGATCATCAACGTGACACTAAATTTTATACTAGAACAATACTTGTCTATGAACAAAAGCCCTTTATCTCCATCTACAGTGAATGATTCAATTTGTTGGAATGCCCCTTAATTTTTTTCTTTGTTCTCACTGTCTTCACAAACTCTTTTAAAAATTGCATATATAATTACAGTCCACATTAATACATTCCATTTTTTTTTAAATTGGCTTATCAGAAACTAGATTGTCTGAACCTGCTTTCCATAATGACTTTGCTGCACCTTTGAAGATTGTTGGGGGATCACTGGCATCCTTACTGCTACCGGCCACCTCCTCCCTCTGTCTGGTCAAGGAAGAGGACTTGCCTTCAAATCATCACCTGTTAAAAGATGATGAATGGAAAGAAAGCAATGGAAGGGTATGTTTCGGTTTCTGTTTCCATCTTTTTGCATTTTGGCATGAAGGCCAAGGTGCCTTTAAGGTTGGCATTTAGCAGGAAAAGGTAAAGAAAATATTACAAGGACTCAAACTGGCATGAAGGGATATTGGGAATGCTATTTGGAAGGCGGACATCATAGCTGAGCTTGGCTCTGCCATTTGCAAAGCTGGCATTATCAAGCAATGAGTGATGACTCTCTTCTGAGATAGAGCTTTGGAAAGGAATTTCTGGAGGAAACAGAGGGAATGGGGCTTAAACCCACAAGTAATACTAGCAGGTTGAACAATGCAGGATCTCAGCCATCAATATGAATGTTTCCCTCTCCAACAGAAAGGCAGTGATAATGTATTAAGTAATGAAAAACTTAGTGGCTTCCCCATACTTCATTTTGCCGAATAGGGCTGGCCTTGGCTGGAATTCCATCCATCTGTCCTTCCATCCATTTATCCATCCATCCTCCTCCTTTTCTATAAAGGGCTTTTCTTCCAAAGCTCAAGGCTGTCTCTCTGCTCTAGCTTTTCTCTCCACAAAAAGCTCCTTGAGATAGATCATGCAGAAAAAGCTCCTGGCTCGAAATCAACCTCTGTGTATTCAGGGTAAAGGCTGGATTAAAAGCTACGTTTTTCCATTCCATTCCAGCATCTTAGGTACTACATTATATTGGTCTTTTCAAAGATTTACCAAAAAGGCTTATAAATAGCTTGACTCTCAGTGGTAGGTAAAAAAGTGGTAGGAATACATTTGAGTCATTTGTTATTAATTACTGTGGAATATCAACAAAGTCTGTGTGATATCCTCACTTATACTCCACACACAACAGAAGCTACCAGAATAAATACATAATTTTGCATTTTATAGAATGCAAAAGAATACCGGTCACATTTAAAATGTGTGAACATTGTAATAAATGTGAAGAAGAGAATTGGCCTTTGATACAAGCAATTTATGTTCAACACAATGTGATTTGATTAGGAAGGGCATCTACCACTTTCATTTTATCTGTCCCAGATCAGATTCTTTCTAATCAATTCAGAATTGTGCTATTTAAGCTTTTCTATCTGGGGGTCTAAATAGCTTTAAGATCAGTATGGGCTTAACATCAGTCCCAAAATAGCAATACATCTTCGTGATTTCATAAGAGATTGCTTATATAATTTTTTTTGCTGCAGGTCTTTTTTCTTGCTCTAGTTTTTTCTGATGTTGTACAACATCCCTTGATATTTTTTTTCTGATTCAATATCTGCCTCAGATTAAGCTTTGTCTAATAATTCCAACTTTGGGTGACAAATAATATGAGATAAGGGGAATACAGGATTAGAGTTCCTTATGTTTTCCTTTGAAAAGCAGCTGGTGTGTTTGTATAACAAATTGGATTGATTCTGTATCATTAGGAATTGGGCTTTAATGGTTTTTCTCCTGCACCATTTCACTAATGTAAATTAGGCTTCTGGTCTCAAAATTGCTGTTAAGCATGAAAGAAACTTCAGCAGGTACCTGTGTTACATATGGTCCATTTTCCCTTTCTGCTTTGCAATTAGTTTCAGACTTAAATCAAGAATTAAATGGCTGGCATTCAAGTCTCTTCTAACAGCGCTACTCCTTCCATCTTTATAGAAACTTGTAAAGATGCTCAGAGATCTTAGTGAGAGAATCTGCCATGTCATGATTCATGTGTAATATGGCTTGAATCTCACTTTTTAAAAGCCCAACCTGAATGACACATGCTAAATCAGGGGTGTCAAATTCAATTTCATTGAGGGCCACATCAGGGTTGTGTGTGACCTCAGGGGGCTAGGTGGGCATGGCCAGGATGGGTGTGGCCCGCTCAATGTCACTCATATTGGGGGCACCTATGTTGGCCTGGATAGGGTTAAGCCCATGTCACACTGCCCAACGGATGCAAAAAGGACACAGTGGACGAGCAAAATGTTCCATCCGTTGTTATCCGCTCTCAAAAGGGGCAAAAATTTGCATAACCGGAGCGGATAACACGGACACGGGGAGGACGCAGGGCAGATGCAAAGCGGATGCAGAACGGAAGCCCAGTGGATGGAAGAGGATGAGAGTGGATGGCGCATCCGCGAGGCTTCCGGGAGGCCGCAGCAAAGCGGACGCGGAACGGAAAGAGCGGATGCAGAGCAGATGCACAGTGGATGAAGCGGATGCAGAGAGGATGCAGAGCGGAAGCACAGCGGAAGCCTAATGGATGCCTGGCGTTAATTGCGCATGCAGGGAGGATGCATTGCGTCAGCCCCGCGGCTATAACGGAAGCAGCTCGGAAGCAGGTCGCCATTCAGAGGAAAGACCTGCTGCCGGACAGATTGGCTGCCTTGCCTGCCCTGCCTGCATGTCTGCCTGCCAGCCTTGCTGCCAGCCTTGCTGCCAGCCTTGCTGCCAGCCTGCCTGCAAGCCTTGCTGCAAGCCAGTCTGCCTGCCAGCCTTGGTGCCTGCCTTCCTGCCAGCCTTGGTTCATGTCTGCCTGCCAGCCTTGGTGCCTGCCTGCCAGCAAGCCTGCCTGCCTGCCAGCCTTCCTGCCAGCCTTGGTGCCTGCCTCCCTGCCAGCCTTGGTGCCTGCCTTGGTGCCAGCCTCCCTGCCAGCCTTCCTGCCAGCCTTGGTTCCTGCCAGCCTCCCTGCCAGCCAGCAACCCCACAACCATGCGGAAGCACAGCAAGCCTCAGCCATCTGCTGCCAGCCCTGGCAAGAGGGACAGGGCTACCATCCCGCCCCCTGGCCCTCACTCTGGTTCTGCTGGGGCTTCTGCAGCACGGGCTCGCTCTTCTGGGGCTGGGGCTTCTGCTGCTTCTGCTTCTGGAAGAGCTGATGACAAGCACTCCAGCACCAGCCACCTCCACAGCACCTCGACCCTTCACCCCTAAGACTGAGCGACCAAGAGGAGTGCCAGAGACTCATTTTTGTTTTATAGCTTGTTGTTAATAAAGTCTATTTTTGATTCACACACTTGCTTCATTTCTTTTTTTAAAAAAAGTCTTGCTGGAAACTTTTAGAAATGGTTTAAGCCTTTGCATGCTTGTGGGATAGGTAAGGATAGCTGTGGGATGGGTTGAGATAGCTGTGGGATGGGTAATAGCTGTGGGATAGATAAACCTCCAGTGCAAGCATAGTGCGACTGGATGGTCCACCCTCCCAGGTGCCACACCTTTGGCCCTTTATTATCAACAATAATGTAATAATTATCCACACATGTCAATATAAACACAACTCTTTATTAAATGCCCTGTTCATTGTAGCCCAATCAAACATCCATGGCCCAATCTCATCCGTGTGATGAGACAGGCTGAAGGAACCATCCATTAAGCATCTGCCATCCTGTCTTGCCACTCCACTGCTCCAGCTGGGGAGTTGCACCATTGTCTCAGGAGGTTACGCTGCTTCTTCGCTTCATGTGAGGCTCTGTTGGGGCCTTGCACATCCTCAGTGTTGATCAGGTTTCGGCCTTGCCTCAATTCCCCAGGCTCCATGTCCCCATTGCCTTGCTGGAGGTCCACGAGTCTGTTCTCCAAGACTGGGTAGCGGGTGCACATGAGATTGTGCAGGATGCAGCAAGCTTCCATGATCCTCCTCACGGTCTCTGGGCAATGCTGCATGGTGATGAGAAGTACCTGGAACCTGTTGGCCAGGATGCCAAAGGCATTCTCCACCACCCGCCTTGCCCTGGACAGCCCGTAGTTGAAGATCCTCTCTTCACGGGGGAGGAGTCTTGAAGTGTAGGGCTTCATGAGGTAGGTTGTGAGGGAGAAGGTGTCATCCCCCATGATGAAGTAGGGCACATCTTGTGTGTCGTTGGGCAGGGGTTCTGGATCTGGGAAGCCCACGATGAGGTTGCCTTCCAGCTCCTCCTTGAGGTGACTGGCGTTGTATACTTGGGCATCTGAAGATGAGCCGTAGCCTGAAGCATCGATATACATGAACTTGTAGTCAGCATTGACCATGGCGAAGAGGATGATGCTGAAGAAGCCCTTGTAATTGAAATAAGTGGACCCCGACTTGGCTGGAGATTTGCAGGCCACGTGCTTGCCATCTATGGCTCCAACGGTGTGTGGTAAGTTCCACTTCTGATACCACTGCTCTGCAACTTTCTTCCATCCTTCTTCAGTGGATGGGTACTGGAGAAGCTCCTCCTTGTATTCTTTGATGATGGCCTGCACCACTTCTCTGACCACAATGCTGATAGTGTTGGATGGCACCCTCGAGCCATACTGCATGCTCCTGTAGGAGGTCCCTGAGGCCAGGTGGCGCAGAGTGAGTGCCACCTTGAGCCCAGGTTCCAGGCTGGGCCGGAAGCTGGTGTTTTCCTTGGTCAACCTGGGTGTCAGCCGCTGCACAACTTCATCAAACATGGCTGGAGGCATCCTCATGAAGGTCTGGAACGCCCGAGTGTCTTCGTTCCTGAGCTCCACCATCAGCTTGTTGTACAGTCCGTCCTCTGCTCTTCTGGCGAACCATCTTCGGATCCAGACTCTTTTTGGGTGGCTCCTTTTCTTCTCGCAGTAGAGTTCACAGAGCCTGCAGATGGCTTCGCACTGTTGCAGAATGATGGTGGCTGCCGAAAGGACTTTGTTACAATCCACAGTGGACATGACTGGATGCTATGGAAGAGGAAGAGCCAGATGAAGGCTGCAGAGGTCTGCACCACTGGGCTGCTGTTCTGAAAGTGAGATGCAGGCGAGTTGCTCCCCCTTTTTATAGGCAGTATAGGTTTTCCGCTAGGCTTCCTCTAGACATCCTTAATATCCGAGATAGGTCCCCCCTGCGAACGTTTTTTCCGTTTTAAATGCTTTGTTTCCGTGCTGCATCTGTTCTGCATCCGTTCTGCGTCCATTCTGCGTCCGTTCTGCGTCCGTCCCTCTTCCTCCCTGCATCCGGGCGGATGGAGTTCCGTGGATGCAGAATGGATGCCTAGCGGATATAGCGGATGCGTAGCGGATGCGTAACGGATGCAGAATGGACGGACTGGATACATTTTTCCATGCAAAAGTTTTGGGCAGCCCAAAACTTTTGGAGTGGATGAAACGTCAATAAACGGATGCTGGACGGATAGAGAGGAAGCAAAACGGAGGCAGTGAGTACATAGCGTTTTCGAACAAATGGCAAGGTTTTTTGTCCGTTTTACATCCTCTTTGCATCCGTTGGTTCAGTGTGACATGGACTTTAGGGGGATCCTCCTGCAGCCTTCTGCCAGTGAAAACGGAGCTCAGAAGGGCACCCTCCTGAGCTCCATTTTTGCAGAGGCCCCCCAGTCCAGTCCTTCACTGTTTCCAGGGCGGTCTCATGGGCCAGATCTAAGCACCCCACTGGATCTGGCCCCCGGGCCTTCAGTTTGACACCCCCATACTAAATTGATAGAACTTACCATGGCTATCTATTCAGGTAGACTCCAGTGAAAAATGAAGAGCATGAAACCATCATTCACATTGATAAAATATTTAATTTGGGTTATAATAGATTAATAATAATAATGTAACCAGTTAATCTGTCTCTTTACTATTGGGTACAAGTTACTCTCTCTCTCTGTATGTGCCTGCACCTGCACCCATACACATATACATTTGTATGACATGTGCATGCTTCTATTGCCTCCAGATTCATGTCACAATATCCAAATCAGCTCAGGAGAAAATGCGTCTAAAGCAGCTAAAGGAGATAAAGTTCTTGCACAAAGAAAAGGAGAAAGTGAAAGAGAGAGAAAATGAAAGATCCACAAAAATCCAGGAACAACAGTCAAGAAATGTTCTGGACGGTATGTGATTAATGTAAAAGAAAAAGGAAATTTATTTTTGCAGATGGATTTATTTTGTCCAATCACATTAGAAATGGTCTGGTGCCAACCTTAAGGACCTTACCTACTCTCTCTATCCCTGCACTCATGGTATCCTCTGGTGAACTTAAAGTGGATTAAAATGGAGCCTAGGAAAAATAGGTTAAACAATCCAGCTCTGTTAGAAAGCACATTGTCTGACTGGTTTGAAGCTGCAGCATCCAATGATAGATTAGTCGGGAATTACAGTATATTGGCAAATTAAAATTCTGATAGTAGCTGCTTTACAATATTTTTTTAAAATAGTGCCAGCTAAAATGAATTTTTAAAAGTTTTTTTTTTAAATTATTGAAACAACTGTGCTGGTATTGGCCCCATTCATGCTGGGTTCTTGTCTTCAGCAAGAAAGATATGTGAAATTTCTGAGCAGTTTCTTTTATTCTTCTTCACCTATAGACAGAAATCTTGCCAAACCAAAGCAATTATTTGCATCACTATAGATATAATCTGAGAATTGCTAAAAGTCTTCTTAATTCTCTTTCTACTGACCAGACTATTTTAGCTTTGCTGTCTCTTTGCCCTCTGGAATTCAGCCCCTTTCTCCTGGGAAGCCAGGTTACATCCACTACAGTTCTCAATAGAGTTTTACATAATCATCGATTCTCTTAACACTCAGAAACTTTAGCATGAAGGAAGAAGTGGAAGACCCCTAAAAATGTGGTATGTGATGATCTCAGAACTATTTTTTCCTGAATAACATCTTGGGCTGGAATGCGATTCTGAAGGTTTGAGATTCTGCTTATGTAGAATTGACATTAGATGAGATTGTCTTTACTCTGAATAAGGATACCAGAAAGGAAGAAAAATTCATGACATCAGGTGAATTTCTATGGGTTTTATGTTTTAAAGATAGAGAGTCCCTATCAGGGACAATGTTGGATCTGACATAATGTTTTGTTCAAACCATGTATTTTAAAACAGCAACAGCAACTGTCTGTCCAGCAATATAATTTTTCTGGGAAAATTATATGGCTGGACAGACAGCTGCTTTTGCTGTTTTCTCAGAAACCCAGAGTACACAACACTTTCAGATTGAAAGCTACCTTTGCCTTTTGTGTAACATAACGGGACTTGCACATGAAAAATTATTAGGGTCCAGGATAAAAGCTAATTTTAATTTTACCTGAATTAAAAGTACATTAAATTGGTTAAATATAATAGCATTATCATATTCAATGGATTTAGTGGTTTTCCTCTTCAAGCACATTACAATTTTCACTTTGCTGGCAACTTTAAAAGGTTCTCCAAGGGCCATTTGAACAGCTTTTGAGACTATGGGTGCTTTTAAGACCACAAGGTGCACAACAATATTTAATTTTAAAGAAATTATGATAGTGGGAAAATATTTTGTATAAAGTGTTATTTGTTTTAAGAATATGCATGCTCTTAAAGTTTTCAGAAGGAGGATCAATATTGCTTCTATGAAGTATGCACTGTAAGTTTGGGGGGATTTGTAAGAAATTTTGGCAATGCTCTCTGCTGCAGCAGGGAAAGATACTAGTCTGCTTTCTGCCAAAACCAGACCTTTATGCCTGGTCATTTTTTTTTTTTTTGCTTTTTTTTTCCTGAGAGGCTATCTTTTCAGAATTTGGGAGAAAAGGTGGTTTTCTGGAGGACAAGACATTATGATATTTTTTTAAAGTGTACCTCTAGGACCAACTAGTATATGTGGAATGAAGATTATCTTATTGAGCTCAAAATGGGATAATCTTTAGTTGATACACTGATTAATTCAACTTTTAAAAAAGCTTGCACTTAATTAAAATAGTATCCCTGATTAATTAGGTAGCAGCTTTTGTATTTCCTTTCTTCAAAATCTGAAACATTTCACCTTTTGATTCACATGCAAAAGAATGCCAGAATAATATATGTATGTATAATTTAAAACTGTTGAGCTATTTCACGTGTGAATGTTGAAGTTCTTTCAGAATGGGATAGATAGAAAGGATTAGACCAATTTGCTACAATGACTCTGTAGTTTCCTCCCAAAACCCCCAAAACTTTAACCTTAGACTGTCTATTATTGACCTCACCTCATTCCTAAGAGGTCTGTAAGAGGTGTGCATAAGCGCACCAGCGTGCCTACTGTTGCTGTCCTAATGTCCCCTTTTATTCGTACCCATTTCATGTAATCAGAATCATGTACTAATTATATTTGTTATCTAATACATGCTTGACAAATGAAATAAATAAATAAAATAAATAAAAATGACATAAAGCAAGGCAAACTAGACTTACCCCCTGAACTGGGGAAAGAAAGCAAAAGATGGCTGGAAGGTGCCTTACTTGATTGTCTAGATCTGGGTGTCCAACCCTGGCAACTTTGAGACTTATGGATTTCAACTTCAAGAATTCCCCTACCCCCATGCATGGCTGGGGAATTCTGGGAGTTTAAGCCTGTAAGTCTTGCCAAGGTTAGACAGCCTTGATCTAGATCTACTTAGTTCCATTACTGATTTCCCTCCCCAATAATTTTCTTCCCTTCCACTTCTAAATGGGACTTGGCTTGCATTAAAAAGATAACCAGTGAGAACCACAAACAGGATCACAAAAAAGATTTACCTCTAAAATGGAAATGAAAGAAAAGAAAGTGAAATAAGATGCTCTGAAGCAGGGTTTTTCAAATCTAAGGAGTACCTCCTTGGGGAAGTACAGACAAAGACCTGGAATATGGAATATGTGAAGAAGATTTTTGTTGTACTGTTACAATAAACCCATCTTTCTCAAAGTTTCCTTCTTGTTTTGATTTGTGTTTATTTTGGTGTTTGGATTTTTAGGAGAAGCGTGTGCATGAAGATTACACCAAAGGGAGGTATGATGGCAAAAAGTTTAGAAATCCCTGTTCTAAAGCATAGAACATAAATGTTATCAAACTAAATCTTTGGTCAACTCACCAAAAAGGAAATGAAAAAAAGGAACACGATTCATAGTTACAGGCAGAGAATGGTGATTAGAATTTTTTAAAAAGAGCTTAAGGCTAGGTCCCACTGGCTGACGGATGCAAAACGTATGCAAAAAAGACACATCGGACGAGCAAAATTTCGGGGGTGGCTCCATCCGTTGTTATCCGCTCCAAAAAGTGTCCCAAATTTGCATAAACAGAATGGAAAAGAACGGAAAGGAACGGATGGGGGTAGTACATAGCGAGGATGTTAAGCAGATGTTTGTAGGAAGCCTAGCGGATGGAAGCGGATGGAAGCAGATGACACATCCGAAGGGCTTCCGGGGGAGAATTGCAAAGCAGACACATAGCAGAAGGGGCGGATGCGTAGCGGATGACGCGGATGCATCATGGATGCCTAGAGGAAAAAAAGTGGATGCCGAGCGGACATATATCAGATGCAAAGCGTTTACTGCGCATGCGGGGAGTATGAATTGCATCAGCTCCACAGATATAAAAGGATGCAGCTCGCAAGCAGTCAGCATTCAGAGGAAAGACCTGCTGCCACAGACATCTTTGAATAACACCATGGTTTGTCAGTCAGGGAAGAAGAGAAAGCCTGTGCCTACTCCTGCCAGCCCTGGCAAGAAGGACAGAACCACCATCCCACCCCCTGGCACTGACTCTGAAGCTGCTGCTGCTGGTGCTTCTGGTGCTTCTCCTGCTGCTGCTGGTGGTGCTGCTGGTGCTTCTCCTACTGGTACTGCTGGTGCTGCTGGTGCTGCTGGTGCTGCTGGTGCATCTCCTGCTGGTGCGTCTCCTGCTGGTGCTGCTGGTGCTTCTCCTGCTGCTGCTGCTGCTGTTGGTGCTGCTGCTGTGGTGGACCAGCCCCAAGGCCCTCAAAACCCTGCTGCTCAAGACTCTGAAGGCCCTGCTGCTAAAGCCCCTGCCAGAGGGAGGAAGAGGCAAGGGAAGGAGAAGGGAGAGAGGAAACAGTATACCCTTTCCGAAGACCATGAGGAGGAGGTGCTGGAATGACTGAGATACAACAAGTACCTGTGGAGAAAGGGCCGCAGACTCTATCGCGACACCAAGAGGAAGCAGGCAGCTTGGAGAGACAAGGCAGAGAGCTTGGGCTACACTTTAGACCTACTCCTTGGATAGTAGAAGCACATGCACATCTGGTATGGCAAGCTACACCTGAAGAAATCTGGCCAGGCCACTGTCAGGCTCACTGACTGGGAGATGTACATCATGGCCAAGTGCAGCTTCCTGGAGGGTGAGGTCCACCACCGAGGAGCAGCCCCTCTGACAACCCTCTCCCTCAGAGAGCCCACAGACAGCCAGTCCTCTTCCAGCCAGGAGACAGCTACCGTGTCCAGGCAGGTGTCTTTGGAGGGCCCCATGGCAGAGACCCCCTGACACCTGCACTCCCCATGCCAGAGGATGTGGAGGATCCCCTGTCACAAATGGAGGAAGAAGCGGCAGCCACCAGAGACCAACCCACCCCCACCCCCAGCTCCACCTCCACAGAAAGCAGGCAGAGAGGCAGACCGGAAGGCCAGAGCCACACTGTCCTGTTGGAGATCAGGGACACAATGAAGACCAGCACAGAACTTCTCTCTCAGCTGGTCCACTTGGACAGAGCATCCTCGGGCCGGAACACCTTCATCACCTACGTGAGCCAGACCCTCATGGACCTGCCTGAGGCCCAGTACCAGGTGATGAAGCAGAAGATCACAGCACTTCTGCACAACCCTCCAGGCCCAGCTGAACCTGCTCCGACCCAGTCCAGGTCTGCTCCTCCACCCCAGGCGATGTCACAGCCCTTCCATGGCTTTCAACAGCCCCTCACCTACCAAGGCTACGAGTACCAGGACTTCCCACAGCAGAGGCAGCCTTTCCCAGTCCAGGCCCAGGTTCATCGCACACCACAGACGCCTCACCTTGCCCAGCTGCAGACCAGACAGCCCCACTACACTCCTCCTTCCTCCACCCCACAGCCAAGCCCGTCAACGGACAATCTGTCATCAGTCTTGGGCCTAACATCCTAGGTCCTTGATGAAGGGCCTCTCAACCTCACGGGACTGAGTCAGCTCTCTGAGAGCTTCCTGAACACACCATCCCCTGTTGTACTCTCAGGGCCAAGCACCCCAATGGTGCCTCAGACCAGCACTCCAGCCATAGCCACCTCCACAGTCCCTGGCTGCTTGACAGCTGAGACCATGGACATGCGTCAGAGTGACTGAGAATAGTGCCAGAAACTGAGTTGTTACCTGTTCACTTTATCTTTGCTTAAGACACTTTACTTGGTTCATTTTGCTTTTTTAATAAAGTCATACAGTTTACTTAAGACAGTTATTAATAAAGGTTATCTTTGCTTCACACACTTGGTTCATTTTATTTACTTAATGAAGTGTTGGTGAAAACTTTGAAAAAATGGTTAAGCCTTTGCATGCTTGTGGGATGGGTAAGGATAGTTGTGGGATGGTTAAGGATAGTTGTGGGATGGGTAAGAATAGCTGTGGGATGGGTAAGGATAGTTGTGGGATAGGTAAGGATAGCTGTGGAATAGATAAACCTCCAGTGCAAGCATAGTGGGACTGTATGGTCCACCCTCCCAGCTGCCACACATATGGCCCTTTTTTATCAATAACAATTTATTCATTGATCAACACATTTCAAAATAAACAAAACTCTTTATTAATGACCTATTCATTGTAGGACCACTCAACATACGTGGCCCAATCTCATCAGTGTTATGAGACAGGCTCAAGGAAGCATCAATTAACCATCTATCATCCTGTCTTGCCACTCCACTGCTCCAGCTGGGGAGTTGCACCAGTGTTTCAGGAGGTTGCGCTGCTTCTTCCCTTCACGTGAAGCTCTGTTGGGGCCTTGTACATCCACAGTGTCTATCAGGTTTCATCCTTGCCTCCATTCACCAGGCTCCATGTCCCCATTCCCTTGACGATCGACAAGTCTGTTCTGCAACACTGGGTAGCAGGTGCGCCTGAGATTGTGCAGGATGCAGCAAGCTTCCACGATGCTTCTCACAGTCTGTGGGTGATGCTGCATGGTGGTGAGAAGTACCTGGAACCTGTTGGCCAGGATGCCAAAGGCATTCTCCACCACCCATCTTGCCCTGGACAGCCTATAGTTGAAGATCCTCTCTTCACGGGTGAGGTATCTTGAAGTGTAAGGCTTCATGAGGTAGGTTCTGAGGGAGAAGGTGTCATTACCCACGATGAAGTAGGGCACATCTTGTGTGTCATTGGGTTGGGGGTCTGGATCTGGAAAACCCATGATGAGGTTGCATTCCAGCCCATCCTTGAGGTCACTGGCGTTGTATACCTGGCTATCTGAAGCTGACCCGTTGCCTGAAGCATCGATGTACATGAACTTGTAGTCAGCATCGACCATGGCGAAGAGGATGATGCTGAAGAAGCCCTTGTAGTTGTAATAAGAGGACCCTGAGTTGGCTGGAGCTTTGCAGGCCACGTGCTTGCCATCTATGGCTCCAACGGTGTGGGGAAAGTTCCACCCCTGATACCACTGTTCTGGAACTTTCCTCCAGCCTTCTTCAGTGGTGGGACACTGGAGGAGCTCCTCCACGTATTCTTCGATGATGGCCTGCACCACTTCTCTGACTACTTTGCTGATGGTGTTGTGTGGCACCCTCCAGGCATACTGCATGTTTCTGTATGTGGTTCCAGAGGCCAGGTGGCACAGAGTCAGTGCCACCTTCAGTCCAGGGTCCAGGTTGGGATGGAAGTTGGTGCTTGGCTTGGTCAACCTGGGTCTCAGACGCTCTACAATTTCATCAAACATGGCTGGTGGCATCCTCATGAAGTGCTGGAATGCACGAGGGTCTTCATTCCTCAGCTCCACCATCAGCTTGTCATACAGTCCAGACTCCACTCTTCTCCCGATCCATAGTCAGACCCACACAGCTCTTGAACGTCTCCTTCTTCTCCTTGCATAGAAAAGGTGAAACAATCTGAAGAGGGCTTTGTTCTGGTGCTGAATGATGGCAGCTACCATAAGGAGTGTGTGATGATCCATGGTGGAGATCAATGGATGATGTGGAAGAGCAAGACCAAGGGTGAAGAGGTCTGTACACCACGGCTGCTGGACTGATACTGAGATCCAGATGATTTCCTTCCCCTTTTTATGGGAAATATCGGTTTTCTGCTAGGTGTCCTTCCACATACTCTAGGCATACTCCAGACATCCTAAATATCCGAGATATATTCCAGATACAAATGTTTTGTCCGTTTTAATGCTTTATATACAAGATGCATCCGCTTACATCCTTTCTATTTCCGTGCTAGTAATGCTGTGTGGATGTTCCACGTACCTTTCGCTTCCTCCCTCTTTCTGTTTTCAGCTGCAGCGGATGTGAGTTGCAATGATGTCCAGAGGATGTCGAGAGGATACAGCAGATGTTTAACGGATGACAACGGACGTAGAACGTTTGTTGCCCGTATGTGTCGCGGATGTACATCGTACGCGGCGGAAAGTTCATCCGCTCAAAAAGTTTTGTGCAGCTCAAAAGTTCTTGCGCGGATGAAATCTCAGTGGACAGATGCTCGACGGATAGAGCGTATGAAAGACATACGCAGTGAGTACACAATGGATGCATCGCATTTTCCAACGGATGGCAAGCTTTTTTGTCCGTTATACATCCTCTTTGCATCCGTTGGTGCAGTGGGACATGGGCTTTTCATGGGAAATTGTATTTTAAATGCTGACATTGAAGCAAATTCCTCACCCGAATAATGGAATTAAAGTGATATGTATTAAATAAAACCCTCCACTTTCTTGATCAGTTTACATTAACAAATACATCCAGTAAAGATAACGTGTGGCTGGTGTGTCAAAAGGCAATAAGGTCATATAAGCAGTTTAATTCTATCTGGATATTTTTAAAATAAAAAATAATAAAACTAGAATACTAGTGAGGATAAGTAAAATAGTCTCGATCAATTATTAATGTGAACATCCATTGGTCCAACAGTGCATTTGGATGAATTGTTTTCTCTTTTCATGGTATGTTCTGGCAGATGTTTCTAGCTCCATCCTTCACTGACCCCCTTAAATTACTTTCGGCAGGATCCAGTTGGCTTAATCACAATGTAACAACCCATGTTACACTCAACCTGAGCAACCCTTGCAGAGCTTCTGTTGGGATGGCCTTAAGGAAACGAGTGAACAGGCCCTCATTGCCCAGCATTCCTGTTATCAGCCAAGAGAGCAACTTCCTGAGACATGCGTCAGGTGTGACATCAAAAATTTTGCCAGCTTTTTATATGTACCCTTTTTGCTTTTACTATAATCTGAATGGAAAAGGATTTCATGGACTTCCTACATTTGTTTTGTAGGAAAAAGTTATAAAGAAGGTGCCTGCACTATGCATTAAAATGTTAGATGCTTTCATGACATCAGTGCTGTCTCTCACTGGGTGAGAAGAGCCATTGTGAGGATGTACCTGTAGCCTGAGTTGTTGAGATACGATGGCTGCTTTGTTGCCAGACAAGGGCAACTCTATTTTTTGAATCTTAAGTGGTTTCTTTCACACCTCTTAAACTATTAGGGAAGAAGGGCCTGGAAGGAAAAGATGTGCATATTCTGTCTCTACTTCTGAGTCTTCTTCTTCCAAAACACAGCACAACCATCATGTTTTCAGTAGGATGTGACTTAGATATGTATATATATTGATAATAATATTTGAATGTACTATATTGTAATAACATTTGAGTGTGATGTTATGTTTACAGCTAATTCCCTGCCAGCAAATCTCCAACACTCTCCAGAATGGGAAGAGGATCCTGTAAATAGGGATGCCTTTGAGATCAGACCTTTGTCTCATCCAGAAGATGAATTAATCGATGCTCTCAAGTGGCTCAGTAGCAATGATTGGTAAGGAAAGGAAGAACACTACTTTCTAAGCTATGTGAAAGTCTGTGATGTCAAGACTTAGGATGTACATTGGGCAGAAAGAACTGCAGATGGCCACCAAAAATGTTTACATTTGTAATTTATGCATTTATGCATTAAAGGCAAGTTGGGTCGGAAGCGTAATACAATCATTATAATTTCAAAAAAGGAATTGTCTTCAAAATGGGGGTAAATGGAAAAAAGAAAAGGTTCTCAGGTATGTGGGTTCCTCTAAACCACATCATTATAATGTCTGTGTAATGAGAATGCTATGGGGCTTGCAATCTTACCCCTACACTCAGGAAGAAAGGCAGCATAGGCAGATTTACTGCTTTTTTTCCCTTGTAAGAATTCATGCTTTCTTCCACCTCTTGTGATTTCCATTCCATGGTGGTACATTACAGTGGCTCCCCATAACTCTGTAGCTCTCCTGAGATTTGACTTTGCCATGCACTATGTCCAGTTGATGTTGCATGCTGAGCTTTTTTTCTTATCACAAAAAGCCAATTGAAGAAGAGAAAAAAAAAATAAGGAAGAGGGATGCGTTCTATGTAATTGTAATTTTTAGTGCTCCCTTGTAGAATAGCTGGTGGGTCTGACCAGTTTAGGGGAAGAAGAAGCTAAGGCGGAGACATCTATAGAAGGTATCAAAAAAGTTAAGTTGGTGCCACCATTGCATGGCAGGGCCCTGCCCTGTTTTTGCCAAGTGTTCCATCTGCAATGCATATTTAAAAGGAGCTGGCTTAAAGTACACAACTGTACTTCTCTCCTCCTCCACCATGCTTCTCCTGAGGATACCCACAGTGTGTCATGTAACATGAACATGAAGCTAAGTTTGGAAAGACAGGTCCAACAATAAGTATAGGTAATGAATAACATCAGACAAGCTATCTGGGACCCATCAGGACTAAATTCAGCAGTCCATCTACATTTAAAAGACAAAGGCCACTATTTTGAAGACAGCACAGTCCACAGAGAGAAACGCTGGTTTGAAAGAGGGGTCAGAAAGGCCATCTATGTCAAAATTGAATAGCCCTCTCTCAACAGAGGGGAAGGATATATGGCATCATCTATGGCTTCACATCCATTTGCACTACTCAGGTGACCCTGACAACACTGATAAACCTCCAGGTGGCCTCAACAACTCGGTGAAAGAAGGCAAATGACCAGCTATCTGCAAGGCATATAAATCCTTCTATTCCCCATCCAGTGAGACCTGAAGAAGCTTCTTGGATGAGATGCAAAATGTCTTCAAAGAAAAAACAAAGTCCATTTGCCTTTTCAAAAAAGGACCTTTTGGTGTTTTTGGGACATCCATGACCTGGATGACTGATAATCTCCATAGACATCAAGCTATCTGGGAGAATAAAAATTCCTTCAGAAAACCAAAGCATTGTCCAAATGAAGAGCATGAAGAGGACCATACAGAAATGCAAATAAGTATAAAAACAGCATTTTGGTGGAGCATAGTGCTAGTAAGTCCAAGAATGAAACATCTTTAAATACATGAGAAGCAGAACATTATAGAAACATGTTGGATGACAAGGAAGTTAAAGGAATACAATCATTTATTCTGGAATTTATTACCTATCTTCATTTTTTTTTGTCACCAACAGGCAAAATTGTTAATGTAGAAAGATTGTACTGGGGAGCATTGTATAAACAAGAACAAGGGAGTAAATGGGAATAGTAAGACAGGAAGGTAGACACCTTGGTGCACTTATGCATACCCCCTTTAAGGGCCTTTTAGGAATGGGTTGAGGTCCATGGTGGACACTTTGAGGTTGAAGCTGTGAGGGGTTGAAGCTGTAACAATGGATTCAGGTAGGTGTTCCAAGCATTGACTACTCTGTTACTGAAGTCATGTTTTCTGCAATCGAGTTTGGAGTGGTTTACCTTGAGTTTGTATCAGTTGTTTGCCTGTGTATTGTTGTGATTGGGGCTGAGGAAGTCATTGACAGACAAGATGTTATAGCAGACAATTTTGTGAACTAGGCTTAGATTGGACCGTAGGCGGACCAGTTCCAGACTGTCCAGGCCCAGAATTTTGAGCCTGGGGGCCTAGGGAATTCTATTGTGAGTGGAAGTAGTTCTAAAATATACGGTGTATGAGAATTTCTGAGTCTTTACTTTTCTATAGTTCTACTGAGTTACTTTTGTGACATATCTCATTTTCACACACAATCTTACCAAGTATGAGAAATGAGGTTTCTGCAAAATGCCAGGTGAGATTAATGATTTCTCTTGTCTTTTTCTCATTTTCCATCTTTCTGATAACTGCCTCTCAGGCACCTGAAGGAGAAAGGACTCTTCAACATCATATGCTTGGCTACCTGCCATTCAGAAGTTCTGCAGGGTAGACTACATGATGTTTCCTTGGCAGCTACAAAGGAGGTTGGGAATGAATATTTAACATATGTCCAATCAATCTTCCCTGGTGGATTACCTGATGCTTTCCAATCTGTTTCTATTTAGTCAGGATGTCTCCAAGCAGCTTTTTTACTTTTGTGCACCTGTGTGTCTGTCCAATGTGCTATTTATGTTTATTTATACTAGAAAAAAGTTAGTAAACTTTTTATTACCTTCAGGGTGGGAATAAAATTAGAGAAAAACAACGTATACAAAGTAGTCAAAGGTGCTCATATCTGTATTTGTATAAAACTGTTTTTTAAAAACATACTTTAAGATAATTTATAATTTATGCTGATGAGGAGAAGGATAGGAGAGCAAAAGATGGAGAGGATGGAGCAGAATGAATTGTGAAAGTCCAGGGTTTCCAGCAGAAGATACCAGGGCTCCACCTCTACCATTGCAAAGTGACAGGGGGTGAAACTCAGAGGTACAGTTCTCAGTGCCCGTGCCTGTGCTTTACAATGAAGAACTTGCCACACATGGTTAACTTTTTGGAAGCTGCTAAAAACTACATGGTGTCAAAAGGCTTATGGGGCCTGAAATAACACTTGAGAATAATATGTTCATTGAAGATCATGACAGTTTTGATTTTAATGTACTTTAAAAAAAAATTGATGCTTTACTATTTTATTTTATTTGTAAAATTCTTGTAAACTTCCCAAAATCCAATTGTTTTCAGCACAACTAAAATGGCTTTCTGGCTGTATGGACATGGTTCAGTAGGTTGGAAGTACAGAATAGAAATGAACAGAGCTGTTCATCTGCTATGCACATTTTTAGAACAGCTTCCAATCCTGCTACTCTCATAATATTTCTAATCAGGCAGGATGCTGAAAGTTGAATCCCAAGATATTTGAAGGGCTCTAGTTAAAGCAAGGCTACTTTAGAGCAGCTTTTTGTGTCTGGATTGCATTTGGCTTTGCAAAGTGATTTTGTTTCTTCCTTCCCAATTTGTGGGAAACATTTTGGACTCTTCTGCAGTCACTATTATTAGCTGAGGGAAAGATTCAATAATGTGCACCCTAATATAGATACTATTGTGTATGGAAATTAGAAGACTCCAAATAACTAAAACTGATTGGCTGAACAGGCCACTCTCGGAGTGGTCAATTAAGCACAATTTTGATTAGCCCGTCTGACAGCGGGAATTCTTAAAGAGTTGTCATTGGCCGCAAGCCGCGAGCAGCCGCGATAAGAAGGGCTGCCGTGGTTTCGGCAAATGTTTGGCTACAAGTCACTATACTGTTAAATAAAGAGCTGTTTGTTGGAATACCGGTCTCGCATACCTTATTATCCAAACGGAACAGATACTGTATATAGAGATTACATCAGGCACATGCTGTATAGGTTCTTTACTTCCAAACTCAAGTTACTGCTGGTGTAGAATCTAAAAATTGTCTCTGCATTTTTCCCCTCAGCCCACTTGCCAGTGCTCCTCTCGTCTCCTCACCTGATATTCCTATGGTCAAGGGAGTCCTTTAGATAGTCAGAGTACATCCAACTGTGTTGTTTACTGACTGGTTGATTCAGGGGAGGTGCCTATGAACAAAATGAAAGAGGTCTGTCTTGAGAAAGGTCTCTCTTGTCACATTTAGGATTTTAAGATGTAAAATCTGTTCTTGCAGCTGTGAATATATGCTGTATACAGTATTCAGTTATGTTTTAAACAGTAGCTGGAAAAGTACTATCATTGTATTCTGCAGAGTGAAATATGTTTGTTCAGGTAGCCTACTCATGATAAATTTCCCAGATCTTAGACAGCAAAATATAAGCTTAAGAAACATGTCTTACTGTGGAAGCATATATCTTTCATCAAATCTAATGGAAACAGGTTTAGAAATAACATATATTTTTCTGCATAGAAAGCATATGTTCTCCACTGAGTTATGGCTTCTTCTGTGTAAGATATATGAGATAGACACTGTGACAGTTTTGTATCACAATTACATTCTATATGTAAAATAAAGTTGGCAAGTTATGTCAGAAAAGAGAGAATGAAATTGAACATTTTAGTTTTAGTACTTAGTAATATTTAAGAGTCAGTTTGGGCCAGTAGTTAAGTGGTTAAACTGTGAGTTATAATCCTGTTTTAATATGAAGCCAGCTGAAGGATCATGAGCCTTAAAAACTTGAGGCTGTCTGTCAGCCTTAGGAAGAATGCAAAGGTAAACCCCTTCTGAAAATGTTGCCAAGATAATTACAGGGACTTGTATAAGCAGTTGCCAGGAGGCAACACTGACTTGAAGTAACAAAATAAATAATAAATACAACGTAAAAATCTGAATGTCTAGATCATTCGTGTTATTATGAAAGACATAAAACAATACTTTGGAGAAAGGGAAGTCTTCTGCTTATGTGTATTTGAGATTCAATGAGGAGCAGGATACAGTACATATCCAACCAAATGTGTAGAATTATGAATTCTTATGAATTAAATAAATCTATTCTTACATATACTGTATATTTATGTCATGTTGTATAGTTACATTCTGCATGTGCTCTGGTAACTAACCCATTGCATATGAAAACTAACGTTTATTCAAAAGTATTGGAAAATTCTCAAGTTGTCTTGTCAAATACCATGCTACTGAAAGTTATCCATGGTTACCATCAAACCATTCCTTCATAAACTTGGCTTGTTCACAATACTGAAGGGTAGTAGAATTTATTTGTTGTTGTTGTTGTTTTTTGCTTGGAATCATAGCATGCTACAGTGACATGAAAATGATATGTCTTGGGCCATGATGATGTAAAGCCTGGTGTTTCATGTTTACATCCAGATATTGCTAAATATATTTAAATAATATAGTTTGCATACCAATGTTGTGATGCAAATGATATTATTTGCCCCCTCTCTTGTCACTCTGGTTGAACCTCTTGCTTAGAGTGATATAGGAACTCATTTATTATGGCTTAGTATTTTAGAGTATTTTATATATAATATATATATATATATATATATATATATGCTGTTTAGCTTCCTTCGGGTATTATCCCACGTCATTGTAGTTCTGTTAAAGTTGTAGCAACGTTTCAGCAGAATCTCATCTGCCATCCTCAGGCTTCTGCATAGAGTTAGTTCCTGGTTTCAAATTTGAGGCTGGTCCATTCTGATTGGTTGGGAGCCTGGATCTGTATTCATTGGACTTGGAGTTTGATTGATTGGTGTTTCTGGTTTCTTCTGTCTGTTTTGTGGCTTTGATTGGCTGG
>BLBF01000018.1:30383730-30397722 GCA_015471245.1 Laticauda colubrina
GAGATAAGTTGCCATTGTCTGGAGTTGAGAGACAGAGAGAGTAACTGGCCCAAGGATATCCAGCTGGCTTCAAACTAAAGGCAGGACTAGAACTCAAGAATCTTCTATTTTTTTTAGCCTGGAACTTTAATCATTAGATAAAAGTTTGCTGGACATTAAACAAACTCCTCTTGGGTTCTGTAAAACCACCATCTTTTACTTCCTCTATATATATGAGATGGAGGGATTCAGTATTGGATTTGAAATAATAAAGGCGTTTGTAGTGAATTATTGCAGATTGGTGGAAAATTATATCCCATTAAAAGTTGGTACTGCAGTAAAAACACATCCTACTCAAGTGACCTGGGTGCTACAGCTATGGAGCTATTGTATGCCTATAAGACAAAGATGTCATACTCGCAATGACACATTGTTATCACATGATGTATTACAACTCGCAATGACACATTGTCATCATGTGATGAATTGTAACTTTTTTCTCCTTCGCTAAAACGGGGGTGGGCATGGCCAGTGTGTGATGCATCTGGCTAACAGGCCGCAAATTTGACACCCCTGCTCTATACTGTTCTTTGTAGGTTAGTCTGGAATCTCATGTTTGCTTGAGTGGCCAGATCTGCATATGCCTTAGAACTAGGCAGAAGAATCACAAAATCACAAGAAGCTAATAATATAATTTTAGATTGCAGAAGTGGAAGTCCGCATTGATGCTCCACCATGTAAAATTCAGTGCTAGTAGAAGACTAAGCCATCTCTTTTTTATGATTATTTTTAACTGAAGAGAATAAAAAAAAAAGTTCCTACATGCAATTTGATGTAATTGCTACTCGATTCTGCTACTCCATTTCTCAGTTGGTAGCATGAATATAGATATAGATGAAAAATCTACAGGTAGTCCTCGACTTATGACTGGTTGCTTACTGACATTCTAACTTATGGGAAACCCCTTAAAAGGTAGTTGTGTCCTGAATTCAAAATGGTGAAGCATGACACAAAAAAATCCCTCCCCTGGTCATGTGATTGCATTGTGGGCACTTGGCAACTAGCCCATATTTATGGCTGTTTGCAGCATCCCATGGCCATGTGATTGTGATTTATGACTTTTTTGCTGGAAAACAATGCATACTTCTGGTTTCCACCAAAAAATATCTAGACCAAACAATGGGCTCACTTAAGAACTACAGTATTTGCCCACTGAGTGTGGTGTTCACTTATTGACTGCCACATATGCTTTATGACCACCACAAAAAAAGGTAAAATTGGGGATGGTCACATGATGACAAACTTAATGGCTGGCACAACTTATTAGCATAATTGCTCAGTTCTGGCTGTAAGCCAAGAATTACCTGTAATGGGAACTATTTCTTTTATATTGCCTAAGCCAGGGGTCTCCAACCCCCACTTCGTGAACCAGCACCAGGCAGTAGCATGTCAGAAACTGGGCCACACAAGCAAACAAAGTCCCACCCACTGGATGCAGGCAACATGCAAAGCCATGCTCCTTCCAATCCGTGGAAAGATCTCTCACCATGGAACCAGTCCCTTGTGCTCAAAAGGTTGAGGGCCACCGACCTAACCATTGGACAGTGTATTCCCTAGAATTTTAGTGGCCTTGATGACCTTCTGAAGACTTGGCTCTTCCAATAAGCATTGGACATGGATGTTAGCTAAACCCATTTAATGCAATGACTGTTTGTTTTTTTTGGTTGGATTCTTATCCTTGTATGTCATGTCTTTTGTTTTTAATTATGAATGTGGATATATGATTGGTAGTTATCTACCCATAGTAACATCTTGACCTGGCAGCCTTATAAATTGTCTTTAAAAAAAAAAGTTTGGTAAGTTTGAATCCTGGTTTGCTTTTTCATTGTTTATTGTATGATGTGAAGACAGGGTTTTTTTTTGTTAGTGTATGGCTCCATGTATTGTGCAAATCTAGAAATTTCCAGGACAAGGTTATGTGCATTATGTGAATATAGCCCATGAGTTATTTTTGTCCTCTTGATTTGAGGACAATCTCCCAAATAAGCTTCTTCTGTGCTAGCTTTATAGAAACCCTAACTTATGAGCTTCATCCAGCTCATTCTCCTATCTCCAATCCATAAATATCTCCAATGCATACTCTTCTTGAAAGAAAATTTATAGTTTACTGAGCTCATTTCTGAAGAACAAACAAGCATAAATCCATGTCTAAATGACGGCTTCTTTCAAACATTGTTCTCCAAAGGCAGAAATTGCAATTGCCAATAACTACAAAACCAAGGACTGCTGTAAATTTCACATCACATAGATTTATATCAATATGAAAATACTATACTGGGTGAATAAGCTAGACATATTATAGGATTTCATGAATCATGACTGAAGGTGGTACTAACATACAGATGTCCTAGTAGATTTACTTATATCCAAACCATGTCATATTTCTGACTATATTGAAGAACACGAGCACTGAATTTAGAATCAGACATTCATTTTACTGTGTTGTAATTCTGAGGGAACACGGATGCTGTGGCTCAGTGGCTAAAAAATGCTGAGCTTGTCGATCAGAAAAATCGGCAGTTCGAATCTCTAGTGCCATGTAATGGAGTGAGTTCCCATTACTTGACCCGCTTCTGCGGTTCTTGCTTCTTGAACCTAGCAGTTCAAAACCATGTAAAAATGCAAGTAGAAAAATAGGGACCACTTTGGTGGGAAGGTAACAGTGTTCCATGAGTTTTTGGCGTTTAGTTATGCTGGACACAGGACCACGGAGAGTCTTCAGACAGCTCTCTTCGGCTTTGTAACAGAGATAAACACTGCCCCCTAGGACCAGAAACGAATAGCACGTATGTGCGACGGAAATCTTTACCTTAATTCTGAGGGACAGCTAACGTGTGTCATTGTAGAACTACAGCTTCCAGCTTCTATAGGAAACACAATCAATGCTGGGAGAAGCTATTAGTTGTAATTCAGCAATATGTGCACAGATTACCTATATTTGGTTAGAGACTTGAGCATGCACAGAGACTATTCTCCTTTTATCTAAATTCTTTGCTTCTTTATACTGGACCCCACTCCCAAGAAAAATAACCTTGATACTGGAATTAAGTTCAAACATGTCCACCAATACTTCTATGGATCAGCATAATTGACAGTCTGGAAATTATAATTCTTTGTGTAAATTCTTAGTGTGGAATAACATTATTTTCCTTCCTTGACTGGACTTACCTTATCCATGAATGCTTTAAGAGCTTCCACCACAAGAGGACAGTATGCGTATACATTTCTTTGTCTTCCAGGGAACTTGAGATTGTCATTTGTAAGTATGGGGCTCATATGACCTTGGAAATCACAGGGTCTAGATGTTACTGGATAGAATTTTTTATTTTGAAACATATAATGAGTTCTTAATACCTAGCTTTTTTAGTTTTTGAAATTTAATAAAATTCTTTAAAAAATAACTGGCTTCATAAATATAGTTAGCTGATTGTAATATCATGTTATGGATGTTTCCTAAGATACCTTTTCCTTCCTGGTTTTGATTTTCATTAATTTATATATTCATTTTTTTCCTTGGTACTATTTTCCATGCAGTAACATATAAAACATACAGAAACCTTCTTTATACTGATTTTAGGAAAAGGCTATTTGAATCAGAACATCAGATGGAAATAGAGAAACTTTCCCATTTCTGTCAGAGCAGCAAGAAAAATTGCTTTAATATACTAATCAACATCAGCAATACTTTCAAGATATATAGTTAGCTTTACGTTTGCAGGAAGAGTCCTGTTTGCATGGATACAAGAATAAAACTCATTCAAAAGGATGTGTCCTCCTTTGACTGTATTTCAGGATTTGAGTTTTTTTCATCTGATACCTGATTCCTCACTTGTGAAGGCTGGCTGCAGAAGATTTAAAAAAAAAACACCCATTGCTGTCAAACATTGCATATCCCCAATTCTTGACCTTCTGGGAAAGCAGCTCTAAATTTATCTCCTACCAATAGCTTATTGAGGCTTTCATGATTCTCAGATTTTTGAAATGTACAGCATATCTTACTGAAAGACAAAAAAGGAGAAATGTGCCATGTTTTACTTTAGAATGGGTTTTGAAAGTCAGTTTTACAAGAGAGCAAAATCTATAAAGATATTAATAAGGGGGCAATCATTATCAATAATTAACACCCACTCTCTCACATTCACATTAATATTAGCATTTCAAAGCAATTGTTCTTGCTGCAGTAAATGGTGATACTTTCCATTAATCATTAAAAGGACAGAGTTGCCTTCCTCAGCATCCACATCATTCCTCTTCCATCTATCACAAGGGATGGCAATGATCAGAACATGAATTTTTTGCTCCTTGCTATTTTGTTCTCTTTGATTCATCTTGGCTGCATAACCTGAGAAGGAGCAAGTAAGGAAAATATTCTTTTTTAAAAAAATAACCAGTCAGGTAACCAACACTTGCCACATTTAATTAATATGTATTTATTTTCTGTACCATTTTCCTCCATTATGACAGATTGGAATAGATTCCATTTAAAATCAAGTAGGCATGCTACTATTCACTACAAGCTGAAACCTGTACCATTGTTAAATGCCTGATTCTCAGTTGTCAGTTAACATACAAATGCTATACATGTCAGTTAACATACAAATCCCTCCCCCCAAATGACTTCTAATGGTATTGGTTGTTATCTGAAGCAGGAATTCCATAGTCTTAAGGCAATCTGCCTAAAGCTACATCATATTTCTTAATAAATTGGCATGGAAGAACCAGAGGTCATATATTTTTTGCATCAAACACTTGCATAATCACTGAAAGAACTTTAACAAAAAGGCAATACTCCATCTTGAAGAGTTGTAGATACTGGCTTGAGTACATTCGTATATTGTTCAATAAAATAAATAATTTGTACAGTAAAGGCATACTGAACAAACAATGTATCTTCACCATGCTTTTAAAAAACTGAACAGTGTGTCTTCACTATGTTTTTAAAATATCATTATTTAAAATAACTTGAATTTTTAATAGTGCAAAATGGATTATTGCAACGAGTGTTGATTACATTTGGATACATTGTGAAAGAATGTCTGGCCAAGTAGGATCCATTGATGCCTAATTTGATTATTTGCAAACAAAAGCAAATCATGAACTTCGCTGCTATGATGCTAACTGTTTTGTTATTTCTGTTTGTAAGTTGATTGCACAGAAGCAGTGTCAGAGACACAATGTTCATGCATTTGTCATATTGCTCCAAGCATACATCCCCAAGCCTTCAATTCAGTTGAATTAGTTACTGGCGATTCTGGTTACTTGGTCCCAACACATTGGAAGCGTGCTAGTTGGAGATTAGCATATGTTCAATAGCTTGTAGGAACAACATCTAAATTTGCAAAAACAAAATCTTCTCAATTCAAGTATAACACAATATGAAATTGTTTGTTGTTTATTATGTGGTAATTTATGTAACCTCCTACATGCATTCTTGATTGGTCCATAATAATTTACACACAAATATATGTTTGTCCCTTTCAGACAACCTGTTGCTGCTTCAAATAATTGCCAGCAGAGTGCGTTTTCTCACTGGCCGAGCTCTGCAGGATATCACGGACTATCTGGCAGGTTAGAAAAGACTATGTGTGGTGTGGAGTTTTTTCTGAACAATAATTCTGATAACAGTAGGAGGCAAAGAGCTCCTTTATTCACAGCTGAAGGCAGTATATTTCTATTTACAACTTTTCAAACTTTAAATGAGAAATGACTGCTTATTGAGTATATGGGCCAGCACTTTCTCTGGAGGATCTTTAACTATTAGCACAGGCATGACTTGGTCTTGGAGGTGTTGTTTCTAACAACACCCAGGCAGGACAGTCACTTTGAAAAGATTGGTATGAAAAGAAGTTGAATCAATTGGGCTCATGTCTCCAAAATAGAGAAGAATATCTTGCAAAAATATATACACAATTTATTTCACAGAGATTTAAATGTTATCCCATTCTATTTGTTGAGGGTATTCAGCTGAGTTTAAGCCCATGTCACACTGGCCAACGGATGCAAAACGGACACAACGGACGAGCAAAATGTTCCATCCGTTGTTATCCGCTCTCAAAAGGGGCAAAAATTTGCATGACCGGAGCGGATAATACGGACGCGGGGAGGATGCAGGGTGGATGCAAAGCAGATGCAGAACGGAAGCCAAGCGGATGGAAGCAGATTGGAGCGGATGGCACAACCGCAGGGCTTCCGGGGGGCCTCAGCGAAGCGGACGCGGAACGGAAAGAGCGGATGCAGAGTGGACGCCGAACGGATGAAGTGGATGCAGAGCGGAAGCCTAGTGGATAAAGCGGATGCACAGCGGAAGCCTAGCGGATGCACAGCGAAAGCGGAACGGATGTCGAGCGTTAATTGCGCATGCGGGGAGGAAGTATTATGGAAGCCCCCCGGATATAAAGGGAAGCAGCTTGCACGTGGCCAGCATTCCGAGGAAAGACCTGCTGCTGGACACTTCGAGTTCCTTGCCTGCCCTGCCAGCCTGCCTTCCAGCCAGCCTTGGTGCCTGCCTGCCTGCCTGCCTTCCTGCCAGGCTTCTTGCCAGCCTTCCTGCCAGCCTTGGTGCCTGCCAGCCTCCCTGCCAGCCAGCAACCCCACAACCGTGGGGAGGAAGCGAAAGCCTCAGCAACCTGCCACCATCCCTGGCAAGAGGGACATGGCCAACCTCCTGCCCCCTGCCCCTGACTCTGCTTGTGCTGGGGCTTCTGCTGAAGCTGCTCCTGACGGTGGTGCTTCTGCTGGTGCTGGGGCTTCTGCTGTTGCTTACTCTGTTGAAGCTGCTCCTGGTCCTGCTGGTCCTGCTCGACCTGCTCATGCTCCTGGACTTGCTCGTCCAGCTCGTGCTCCTGGTCTTGCTCGTCCTGCTCGTCCTGCTCGTGTTCCTGGTCCTGCTCGTGCTCCTGGACCTGCTCGTGCTCCTGGACTTGCTGGCCCTGCTGGTGCTTACTCTACTGCTGCTGATCCTGGCCTTGCTATTCCTGCTGCTGCTGCTGCTGCTGATTATGATCCTGCTGGTGAGGATGATGATGCTGATTATGATCCTGATGATGATGATGATGATGATGATGATGATGATGATTCTGCTGGTGCTGCTGCTGGTGGTGTGGAGGAGCAGCCCCTACTACCTGGGAGCCCCTCTAATGAGGGCCCATCTGGGCCTGCCAAAGGGAGGAAGAGGCTTATGCGACAATGGGAGAGGAGGCAATACTCCATTGCAGAGACGCACGAGGATGAGGTGCTGGAGTGGCTTAGAGAGAACGACTATCTGTGGCGGAAGGGACACCAACTGTACAGGGACACCAAGTGGAAGCAGGCCGCTTGGAGAGAGAGGGCGGAGAGTATGGGTTACATTTCGGAGGTGCTTCTCGGCTGGTGGAAGCAAATGCACACCTGGTACAGGAAGCTGCACCTGAAGAAATCTGGCCAGGCCACGGTTAAGCTAACAGACAGAGAGACCTACGTCATGGCCAGATGCAGCTTCCTGGAGGGTGAGATCCACCACCGAGGAGCACCAGCAGCCCCTCTCACGACCCTCTCTCTCCGGCAGCCTGCTGCCACCCAGTCCTCTTCCGGCTGAGAGTCAGTCCCTGTATCCAGGCAGGTTTCTGTGGAGCGTGCCATGGTGGAGAACCCGCGGACAGGTGTGGTAAGCGTGGTGGAGTGCATAGAGGACTCCCTGGTGTGGTGGGAGAAAGGAGACATCGAGTCCACCACAGTCCTAGCAGCATCCACCCCCCCCCAGCTCCGCCTCTGCAGAAAGGCAGAGAGCCGGACAGCTGGAGGGGCAGAGCCACACTGTCCTGCTGGAGATCAGGGACACCATCTGCACCAGCATAGATCTCCTCTCTCAGCTGGTCCACACCGACTCCTCCTCCTCCAATCACAAGCCCTTCCTCACCTATGTCAACCAGACCCTCAAGGAAATGGCAGATCCACAGTACCAGCAGGTGAAGGACCAGATCACCAAGCTGCTTCACAACCCTCCAGATCCAGAGGAACCTGCTCCCACCCAGTCCAGGCCTGCTCCTCCACCCCAGGTGATGTCCCTCCCATTCCAAGGCTTCCCACAGCCCCTCACCTACCAGGGCTACGGCTACCAGGAGGTTCAGCAGCACAGGCAGCAGCCCTTCCCAGTCCAGGCACAGAGTCATTGGGTGACACCGTTGCAACCTGTTTTACTGATGCCACCGATGCCACCCACGCCAATGATGCCACCGATGACAGCGATGCCACCCACATTAATGATGCCACCAATGACAGTAATGCCATCCACGCTAGTCCTTACCCAGCTGCAGAGCAGACAGACCCACTACACTACTCCTTCCTCCACCCCACAGCCAAGCCCGGCCTCAGTACATCTCTCATCAGTACTGGGGCTGACACCCCATGGCATGGAGGAAGGACCTCTCAGCATCACGGGGCTGAGCCAGCTGTCCGAGACCTTTCTCAACACACCGTCTCCTGTTGTCCTCTCGAGGCCAGGCACTCCAGCACCACCCACCACCACAGCACCTGGACCCTTCACCCCTGAGACTGGGCACACCTCCGAGTGACCAAGAAGAGTGCCAGAGACTGGGTAGCTGGCTACCTGTGGACTTTATTTGGACACTTGACTTGGGTCATTTTTTGTTTACAGCTTGTTGTTCAATAAAGTTTATCTTTGATTCACACACTTGCTTCGTTTGTTTTTTTTAATAAAGTCTTGGTGGAAACTTTTAGAATTGGATGACCTTTGCATGCTTGTGGGATGGGTTAAGATAGCAGTTGGGTGTGCAGGGATACCTGTGGAATGAGCAGGGATACCTTTGGGATGGCTAATAGCTGTGGGATAGATAAATCTCCAGTGCAAGCATAGTGGGACTTTATGGTCCACCCTCCCATGTGCTACACCTATGGCCCTTTATTATCAATAATAATGTAATCAATCATCCACACATGTCAACATAAACACAACTCTTTATTAAACGCCCTGTTTATTGTAGGCCCACCCAACAAACATGGCCCAATCTCATCCGTGTGATGAGACAGGCTGAAGGAAGCATCCATTAAGCATCTACCATCCTGTCTTGCCACTCCACCACTCCAGCTGGGGAGTTGCACCAGTTTTTCAGGAGGTTGCACTGCTTCTTCCTTTCCCGTGAGGCTCTGTTGTGGCCTTGCACATCCTGAGTGCCGATCAGGTTTCACCCTTGCCTCCATTCCCCAGGCTCCATGTCCCCATTGCCTTTTTGACGGTCCACGAGCCTGTTCTGCAACACTGGGTAGCGGGTGCGCATGAGATTGTGCAGGATGCAGCAAGCTTCCACAATGTTCCTCACAGTCTCTGGGCGATGCTGCATGGTGAGAAGTACCTGAAACCTGTTGGCCAGGATGCCAAAGGTGTTCTCCACCACCCGCCTTGCCCTGGACAGCCTGTAGTTGAAGATCCTCTCTTCACGGGTCAGGAGTCTGGAATTGTATGGCTTCATGAGGTAGGTTCTGAGGAAGAAGGCGTCATCCCCCACGATGAAGTAGGGCACATCTTGCGTGTCGTTGGGCAGGGGGTCTGGATCTGGGAAACCCACGATGAGGTTGCCTTCCAGCCCCTCCTTGAGGTGACTGGCGTTGTATACCTGGGCATCTGAAGATGAGCCGTAGCCTGAAGCATCGATGTACATGAACTTGTAGTCAGCATCGACCATGGCGAAGAGGATGATGTTGAAGAAGCCCTTGTAATTGAAATAAGTGGACCCCGACTTGGCTGGAGCTTTGCAGGCCACGTGCTTGCCATCGATGACTCCAATGGTGTGTGGGAAGTTCCACCTCTGATACCACTGCTCTGCAACTTTCTTCCATCCTTCTTCAGTGGAGGGGCACTGGAGGAGCTCCTCCTTGTATTCTTCGATGATGGCCTGCACCACTTCTCTGACCACAATGCTGATGGTGTTGTGTGGCACCCTCCAGCCGTACTGCATGGTTTTGTAGGTTGTCCCTGAGGCAAGGTGGCACAGAGTGAGTGCCACCTTGAGCCCAGGTTCCAGGCTGGGCCGGAAGTTGGTGTTTGCCTTGGTCAGCTTGGGTGTCAGCCGCTGCACAACTTCGTCAAACGTGGCTGGTGGTATGCTCATGAAGTTCTGGAACACCCAAGTGTCTTCGTTCCTGAGCTCCACCATCAGCTTGTTGTACAGTCCGTCCTCTGCTCTTCTCCCGATCCATCTTCGGACCCAGATGCTTCTTGGCCACCTCTTTTTCTTCCCATAGTAGAGTTCACAGAGCCTGTAGATGGCTTCGTACTTTTGCAGAAGGATTGTGGCTGCCAAAAGGAGTGTGGTACGATCCACGGTGGACATGACTGGATGCTGTGGAAGAGGAAGAGTCAGATGAAGGCTGCAGAGATCTGCACAGGTGGGCTGCTAGTCTGAAAGTGCGATGCAGACGAGTTGCTACCCCTTTTTATAGGCAGTATAGGTGTCCCTTTGCATCCTCTAGGCATCCTCTAGGCATCCTCTAGACATCCTTAATATCCGAGATAGGTCCCCTCTGCGAACGTTTTTTCCGCCTTAAACGCTTTGTTTCCGTGCTGCATCCATTCTGCATCCGTTCTGCATCTGTTCCACGTCCGTTCCGCTTCCTCTCTGCGTCCGGGCGGATGCGAGTTGCGCGGATGCACAGCGGACGCCAAGAGGATATAGCAAATACATAATGGATGCGTAGCGGATGTGTAGCGGATGCGTAGCGGATGCGTAGCAGATGCAGAACGGACGAACTGGATACATTTTCCGCGCAAAAGTTTTAGGCAGCCCAAAACTTTTGGAGCAGATGAAATGTCCATAAACGGATGCTGGATGGCTAGAGAGGAAGCAAAACGGAGGCAGTGAGTACAGAACGGATACATCGCGTTAACCAGCGGATGGCAAGGTTTTTTTGTCCGTTTTACATCCTCTTTACATCCGTTGGTTCAGTGTGACATGGGCTTTATTTCCAAATAAGAATATAAAATTATTTTTCTGCAAATTTCTGTATCAGGTTTATGAATATTGGACAGAATCAAATATTCCACTTCAGTTGCATTTTAGATACAAACCAATAAATAGATGTTATTTCTACTAGCGTTTTCTTTCCCCTTTATTCTTTGAATTTTTAATATAGTATAAATTCTGGTTTACAATAATTGGAAAACAGTTTAGAAACAACTGAACAAAGAAATTGATATAACAAGACAAGAAGTCTAAATTAAAACATATGGTATAAAGGTTTAGATATCCAACCACAATTTAAGAAACTCTGATTTTTTTTTTCCTAAGAAGGAATGAGAGGACGATGAGAGATGTTCTCAGTAAAATAAAATGATTTGGTTTCTTGAACCAAAACTGTCATGTCCTTTCCAGATATTTGGATGACTCAGGAATTATTTCTGAAAACTGGTATTTTGCCTCCACCCCAAATCAGTTGCTATGGCCTCTTTAATCGATTGGACAATGGAAGCAAAGGTTTGCCAGAGGTCCAATCCATAGCTATATCTAGCCAAGAACAGATTACAAACTCCTTTTATCAGAATCCCAAAACTGAAACTAGTTCCTTCAATATATGCATCCTAAAGCTTATCACAATCGTTCTTCATTAGCCACTGAGATGTAACTGGACCCAAAATATACTCATCAGATATCACTAAAAGGTCACCAGGCGTCACTGGTTTTTGACCCATGCAGTACTCTTTAGCTTCGTGTTGCAATTTAGAAATTTGATATGGACATTTTAAATAAGTCTCTGTTTGAAATAGATAACCAAGCCATATATTATGCTGTTAATCAATTAACCACTAAAAACAGGCAGCATTCAAGAGCTATACTTTTTCCTGTGGGGGAAAAAAAAGCACTAAAACCACAAAACAGCAATAATAATCATTTAAGATCAGCACAACTTCCATTTAGTAAAATTACCAAATGGCTTTATAATAAAACAGTAAGTATTTACCCTACTCCTCTAAACCCCCATTTTACACAGTATACATGAAGTGGTACAACAATGACAGCACAGACTTGTTATTGAGGTATACTTAGAGGTGGTATTCAGCAGGTTCTGACCAGTTCTGGAGAACTGGTAATGGAAATTTTGAGTAGTTTGGAGAACAGGCAAATACCACCTCTGACTGGCCCCACCCCATCTATTCTCTACCTCCCGAGTCACGGCTAATCGGTTGGGTCTTCTTTTGTTGCCCTGCACAGGAGAATGGAGCTGGAAAGCAGGTTAGTGGGCTGGGAAGGAGAGGTGATTTTGCAGTAACCTTCCCCCAGGAGCGGGGAGGGAATGGGGATTTTGCAGTATCCTTCCCCTGCCTCACCTACCCAGCCATGCCATGCTCACCAAGTCACGCCACAGAACCAGAAGTAAAAAAAATGAATCCCACCACTGGGTACACTTTCTCATTTTTTTTACTTCTTATGAAATGTTTTGGATGAAAATAACATTCTTTTTAAAATCTGTATGGACTATGCATATCTACTTTTAAAATTAATCAATAGTTATATTTTCACAATTTTAATTTTGAATATACAGCACTTTAGATTTGATGTAATAAACTGTCCTCCCAAATATTTGAATGAATAATGAATAATTATATTTCTTGAAAACATATACGAACCATTATTCTATAAGCATCCTAAGCAGGGGTGGGATTCTACAGGTTCTCACCTATTCACTAGAACTGGTTGTTAACATTCTAAGCAGTTTGGAGAACCGGTTGTTAGAAGCAATTACTGGCCTAATCCTGTAAGGAAGGCAGGAAGGAAACATTCTGGTGTTGCTTACAGAAACTGTCTCTCCATTAACTCTTATTACATTCTTAGCAGGACTAGACTTCCTGTCACAGGAACTTCTCTGGAGTTTTTTTTTCCTCCTTTGCTGGTACTTTGCTTGTGTGGAGTGACCGTTCAAAGTTACAATGGCACTGAAAAAAGGGACTTATGACTGTTTTTCACACTTGCGACTGTTGCAGCATCCCCACAGTCATGAGAGGCCAGGCAAGGAGAAGCGTGACTCGATGTGAGTGATGTTGAGTTGGCCATGCCCAGTCAGTCACATGACCATGACCATGCCCACCAACTAAGCCATGCCTACCAACTAAGCCACGCCCACAGAACAGGTTGTTAAAAAATTTGAATCCCACCCCGATCCTAAGCCCCAGACAATAATGGTAACTTGCAAAAATTATATAGAGGATATTGCAGAAATTATTTAGTGTTTCTATAGCTTTTATCATGAGCAATGAATTTAACATACATTGTTCTAACATCAACCATATAAGATAGGTCATTATTACCTCATATTGTAGGCTAAGTGACAGCAATGTCTTTAAAATCACCATCAAGCTCATAGCAGCAATGAGAAGCCACAACAAAAATCACATCCAAAATTTATCCTGTGTCTTTTCCCCCTATCCAATGGCCAACTTGCCACAGCCAACTCGCCATAGGACAACTTGCTGTGGGACAAGAATTATACTGATATCAAAGAAAAGGTGGAACAAAATAATTAAAGAATGAATACAAAAAGAGGGACCAAATGAAATATGAATGGCAAAAATTTAAATAATTTTTATTTACTTTATATAATTAAATTGAATTGTTAAAATTGTCATACGATAAGTTGTCCTGCAGTGAGCTGGCTATGACGAATTGTCCCATGATCAGTTGGTTGTGGTGAGTTGGCCATGGCATGGTGGCCACGGTGAGCTGGCTGTGGTAAGTTGTTCCATTCTTCAGATGAAAGATTCATTACAGTGTACGTCAACCATCCAGGTGTCTAAGCCAAGTGCATCGGGTTGGGAAAGGCTGGTGTTTTTGACTTACACAATCTGGTGTTCCAATTCCTAAAGCATGTAAATAACCTTGGGATTAAGAACAAAATTAATGTCTTAATTCATTTATGGTTATTTTTTTTTAAATAATAACCAAATATCAATAATCAGAGGTGCTGCTG
>BLBF01000018.1:30397732-30408695 GCA_015471245.1 Laticauda colubrina
ATCCTGGTTTACTATTTCTGAACTGTGACCACTTGAAGTTATATGGACTTTAATTCCCAGAATTCCCCAAACAGCCAAGTTTGAGAATCACCAATTTTGTTATTTCAAGATCTGCAATCTTTTGTTTTCAGGTCTTGTGGCTGTTGCTTATCCACGGAAGCCTCAAGTTGTGGAACGTCACATCCTTCCTGTTCTCTGGTATTTCCTGAATAACATGATTGGTAATGGGGTATTACCCGGGAAGAGTGGAAATGTGAGAACTGTGGTGTCTAAACTGGCTAAAAGCTTGCACAAACAAATGGGGCTGAAACTTGAGGAATATGTTTACAATCAACCACAACATGTGATCAAACTTTTTCAAGATCTTCTAGATATGGATCTTCAATGAAAAAAAGCCTGTTACTATTTTTGGAACAATTATAGTGGGACAATTCAGAGAAGCAAAAAATGGATAATGATACAGAACTTGCCATTACTTAACCTTTTTATTTTTGAAGTGTAAGAGTTTCCTGTTGAAAGCTTTTACTAATAATCTACAATGGAAAATGTATATAATATAGTTTGCTGTAGAATTAAATTATCTATTTTTTTAAGGTTTAAGCTCCACCACTTTTGACCCATAGAGGTTTCATCAATGATAATAATGCAGAAATGGCACAACTGTAAATATTGTGTGATAAAGTGATAGAGGTAAACTTTAAACCATAATATTTCCTCTATCTCTATGGATTGCCAGTTAGGGAAGATGGATTACATGACCACAACAAGATTCCAGTGTGAGTGAATACCAATTAGTGGTAGCTTCCAAACTATAATGTAAACTGCCCATAGAGTTATTCCTTAGGTCAGGGGTGTCAAACTCAAGGCCCACAGGCTAGATTGGGCCCATGGGGTGCTTAGATCTGTCCTGTGGGACCACTCTGGAAAAAGTGAAGGACAGTCCCATGGTGCCTTTGCCAGGAAAAAAGCATATTGGGAAGGCCGTGTGTGGCCTCCCGAGCGTCGTTTTCGCTGCCAGAGGGCTGCAGGAGGTTATTGTGGCCAAAAATAGAGCCCAGGCAGGAGCCATGGAACTTTAATGAGTGATGAGCTGGTCACACCGACCCTGGCCATGCCCCCCTGGTACCCTGAGGTCAAACACAACCCTGATGCGGCCCTCAATGAAATCAAGTTTGACACCCCTGCTTTAGGTGATTATTGGAAAAAAATTGTGAAGGGAGGAGGAAGTGCTGGGCACAAAATGCATAAGAAATATTCCAAACAATATTTTTCTTCCATTCAGTTGACCTGTTATAGAGGCAATGATACAGTTTTTCCACTTAGCACTGGCATGGCATATTCTCATTTCTTTCTTTTTTAAAAAGCCATCAAGGAAGAAAAAAAATGGAACACCATACTCTTATCAGATGAGTTTGGTTGCAGTTTGGAAGAACCAAGAAAATCTCATTTATCTCAGTTCCTTACTGTGTTAGAAATTGGAGATGATGTAACTTGTCACTGCTTTCCATTCATTGTTTTTGATTCTGCCTCTCCTCACTTAATTAGCGAAGTATCTATACAGTGCTTTATTCAGTAATACAATATAGTAGAGTGGTTTGGAACATCTGGAATTGTCTAGTTGTACTCCAGAAGCACTAGCCTTCGGCAATGATTTCCACATTCATTCTGAAATACTGAAAGTCAAAATTAATCCCTGCAGCATTTCTATATGGACAGCTGTCATTTGCTAACATGATATGAATGTCAATCATCATTAGATAAATATTTTTTTAAAAAAGTAAAATGTTTTAATTATTAAAAAATACATTTTAAACTTTCTTTATTTGCATTTTCATTTTGATCTTTCGACAAAAGACATTAAGTGTCAGCCCCAACAGGTAGGTCAAGAAATTAATGCCATATCAACAGTGGTGGGATTCAATTTTTTTTAAACTACGGTTCTGTGGCTTGGTGGGCGTGGCAGGGGAAGGATACTATAAAATCTCCAGTCAGAGGTAGTATTTCCTGGTTCACCGAACTGCTCAAAATTTCCGCTACCGTTTCTCCAGAACTGGTCAGAACCTGCAGAATATCATGACTGCATAACAGTCAAAAACTATTTTTTATCAGAACAGCTATTATAACAAGATGTTGCAAGTCTGAATGTGCTTCCCATTCTTTCATTTTATCTCCATGTGAATTAGGGATGGGCCTATCTGAGGAATTTTCTCAGATTCATTTCTTGTCATGGACTTAAACCACACTTATCTGATTATTGCCTTGGAAATGGATCTTTCTTTTATCCTTCAAGGCCATTCCCTGTTGTCTCTACATTAACCTGAGAGTGAGTTAGGAAGGATTATCTGAAGGAAAATATTCAACCAACATGGGTATTTTGTCTAAACTAGTTGTAATCAGTAGTAATTAATACCAGAGGCTTGTAAATGGCCTTAGATTCCTTTTGGTTGACTCTCATGAATGTCTGAAACACAAAAAGCTTCCTGCCTTAGCCTAAATCTGAGGTGTTCCCTCAGACCAGACGCAAAGCTTATATATTCCTGAACTATTTTGAGAATGGACCCATAGATCCTTTGGGATAGGGAGGGGGACAGCATAATTGGAAAGTGAACGCAATTCTAATAGTAATCGAGTTCCTTATTAAAGTCTTTGACAATATAACACCAAAAGCATTTAAAGAAAAAAAAAACCTCAAGTGATATTGGTGTTCTTTCTTGTGACATTTTAAGAGATTTACGAAGCCAAGGAGGAAAAGAATGTGTCAGTTTGGTGTGAATTGTCATAAGCACATTGAAGATATTCCGCTGTACCTCACCACACCAAGCCATGCCAGGAATATTGTGGAGAGCTTGAATCAATATTCGAAGTCTCAGGTAAAATAAGCCCAAGCTAAGTACTTATCTCCAGGATTAATTGCTATATGTCAATAAACATCTGAAGACAACAGTTCCAGTAGTTACTCTGAATGAGGTTATGCCCCCACCATAAGTTGGTGTCTGGAGCTTCTCTTGGACTCTTGGATACTGCCTAAATCAGGGGTCTGCAACCTTGGCAATTTTAAACCTGGAGGACTCCAACTCCCAGAATTCTAGGAGTTGAAGTCCTCCAGGCTTAAAGTTGTAAAGGTTGGAGATCCCTGACCTAAACAACAGGTAGAGCTGTGGCTGCTGGTGGTAGGGGCTTCACCCAACTTTAACTGGTGCACCAAATGCTTACTTGGACCCAGATTTCTGGTAATTGATGCCATAATCTCAATATATCTGGATTACTATAACTTGCTTGATTTGGGATAATATTTGCAATATTTGAAAACAGAAGTTGCTCATCCCACTACGTGGAGCAAATCAGCCTCACAGGGTGTCTAAAATTACTTTTATTGAGATTGATTTTCAAGCTCATGGTGCTGCATGTCCTCTTTCTTACACTTAAGTGAATTAGGGAGCTGTCTATCTGAGCTGGTTATAAATGCTATCTGGCTGTTTTGGACTTTAAAATGTTTCAGATCCTTTTGCTTAGGTAACAGTTCTTATATATTTCCATCAAGCTCATCTTCCTTATTCTCTAGAGAAGCTGCAATGGTCCAAGATGCGCTGCTGTTGAATCAGTTCTAGTATTGCAGGGCAGCACTACTTCTAATATTTTTGCACTGGTTACCAGCAGGTTTCCAAAATTGATTGAGCCTGCACATCTAGTAAGAACATCTCAAGAGGGTTTGTGGAAAGTTTTAAAGAAATTAGGTAGACTAGGACTAGGTGATAGAGCTTCTCTGAGAGGGAGGGGGTTCTATGCTTTAAAACTTTTTTTGGGGGGGGATATGTTTTGGGAGATTTCCTCTCTCCTCATGTTCTGTGAGGCCAATAAAACAATCCTAATCTAACATGCTGATGGCATCCACAATTGATTTGAATGGCATCCACAATTCAGATAACAGATAACAAATAATCAGAGTTGGAAGGGACCTTGGAGGTCATCTAGTCCAACCCCCCATTCAAGCAGGAGGCCCTACACCATTTCTGACAAATGGCAGTCCAATCTCTCCTTGAAAGTCTCAAGTGATGGCTCTCCCACAACTTCCGAGGGCAAGCTGTTCCATGGGTTGATTGTTCTCACTGTCAGAAAGTTTCTCCTTCTTTCCAGGTTAAATCTCTCCTTGTTCAGTTTCCATCCATTATTACTTGTCTGGCCTACAGGCGCTTTAGAAAATAGCTTGACCCCTTCCTCCCTGTGGCAGCCCCTCAAATATTGGAAGATCGTTATCATGTCTCCCCTGGTCCTTCTCTTTACTAGACTAGCCAAGCCAGTTCCTGCAACCGTTCGTTGTATGTTTTAACCTCCAGTCCTCTAATCATTCTGGTTGCTCTTCTCTGCACTATTTCTAGAGTCTGAACATCTTTTTTATAATGTGGTGACCAAAACTGGATGCAGTATTCTAGGTGTGGTCTTACTAAGGCTTTATAGAGTGGTATTAGTACTTCCCTTGATCTTGATTGTATGCCTCTGTTAATACAATTTAGGATTGCATTAGCTTTTTTGGCTGCTGCTGCACTCTGCTGGTTCATATTTAGCTGACTGTCCACTAAGACTCCAAGATCCCTCTCACAGTTATTGCTATTGAGCCTGGTTTCACCCAGTCTATATGTGTACTTTTGGTTTTTCTTGCCTAAGTGTAGGACTTTACTTTTCTTTACATTGAATTTCATTTTGTTAGATATGGCCCAATGTTCTTGTCTGCCAAGATCCATCTGGATCTTGAGCCTATCTTCTTGGGTGTTTGCTATTCCTGCCAGCTTAGTATGATCTGCAAATTTGGTAAGTTCCCCTTCTATTCTCTCATCTAAGTCATTAATGAAGATATTGAAGAGTACTGGACCTAAGATGGAACCTTGTGGCACCCCACTGCTTACTTCCCTCCCTGTAGACTTAGACCCGTTAAGGACTACTCATTGAGTACGGTTTGCCAGCCAGTTGCGAGTCCATCTAGTGGTGGTGCTATCTATTCCACTTTTTTCTAGCTTACTAAGAAATAGGTTGTGGTCTACTTTGTCGAATGCCTTGCTGAAATCTAAATATATTATGTCCACAATTTAATCATTGTGTATGTCCACAATACATCATTATATTGAAGAATGAAATAAAATTGGTTTGGCATGATCTGTTTTTAACAAACCCGTGCTGACTGCTAGTTATTACTTTACTTGTTTCTAAATGTTTGCAGATCTGTTTGTTTATTATCTTTTCTAGTATCTTCCCGGGTATTGATGTTAGACTGATTGGTCTATAGTTTCCTGGGTCTGTTTTTTTTTTTCCCCTTTTTTGAAGATGAGGAACCACATCAGCTCTTTTCCAGTCCTTTGGTGGTTCCCTCGTGTTCCAGGATTTTTGTAAGATATGGTGCAGTGGTTCTGAGATGACCTCTGCCAGCTCCTTTAAAACTCTGGGATGTAATCTATCAGGCCCCCCGTGATTTGTTTTCATCAAGATCAGACAGGTGTTCTCTTACTATTTTTTAACTTATTTTAACTTTTATTTCTGGTCTGTCTTTTACAATTATGTTTTTGGTGGGTTGAGCTATAGTTTCTTTTTGCGTGAAGACATATGCAAAGAATGAGTTAAGCAGTTCTGCTTTCTCTCTGTTGCCTGTTACTTCCTTGCCATCTTCTTTCTTTAGAGGACAGATTGTTTCCTTGATTTTTTTCTTGTTATTTATATGTTGGAAAAACGTTTTTTTATGATCTTTGACTTTTGTTGCAAGTCTTTGTTCGTTCTGAGCCTTTGCTATCCTGACTTTGTCTTTGCAGATTCTGGCTATCTGCTGATATTCTGCCTTAGCTGTATGTCCTTCTCTCCATTTTTTGTACTTGTCCTTTTTTACTTTCAATTTACCAGAGAGATCTTTGTGCAGCCATGCTAGTTTCTTCTTGGATTTCTTGTTTTTCTTTCTCAGTGGTATTGTTCTGGTCTGGGCTTCTATGATTATACTTTTTAGAGTTTCCCGAGATTCTTGAGTTGTTTTCCCCTTTAGGATTTTCATCCATGGAATTTTTCCCAAGTTCTCCCAGAGTTTATTGAAATCAGCTCTTTTAAAATCCAAGACTCTGGTGTCATTATGTTCTGTTGCTTATGTTTGTGTTATGTTGAATTCTAGTATGACATGGTCACTCTCACCCAAGGTTCCTGAAGTTAGGTGTGCGAGCCACTATCTTTCTCCTTTCTACTCACCTTCTGCTTCCTTCACAAGCAGCCAGCAGCTCCTCCCACAACCTCTGAGAATTTGAAATGCAATATCAACTCTAAACAAATCACACAATTGATTTGAATGGCATCCACAATTGATTTGAAATGCTGTTTGGAGGTGACTATGCCACCCAATTCTCTGGACTGGTGTGAGTTACACAGTCTATACATGAAATAATGCTAATGTCGAATTGCAACAGTGAGAATTTGGCACAATTATACAGTCGAGCAACTCTTATACAGTCCAGCAATTCATAAAAGGGAAAGCAAGAGTATCTTTGCTCTGTAAACTAATTAGGTGCATGTACAAAGACTCTTGGGAATTTCTAGGTGTCTAGTTTTTCTAGTTTTTTCCCCTATGTATTTGGGCAAAACTAGGTTAAATTTTCCTTTCTCTAAATTCACATTGTGTGGCTTATGAGTTGACTCTGCATATATGAGGAAAACAACCCCATTTGAATCCCAATCTCTCTTAAGTAGGTTTTTGCTCAGGTGATACTCCTGCTAATGAAAATAGACAGAAGTCAGTTTTATTAACAGTATTTCCTTTTTTAATGGTTTGAAAAAAACATACAAGGTGAAACTGAGAAGGCAGAAGGAGAAGACAATACCAGGAAACAGCCTCTTTCCTTTGGATTGGAATGTTTTCTGGGAATAAAAAGACTGCTCAGGGTTAGGGATAGGAAACAGATGGGATTAGATGGAGGGCCAGGATTTGCAAAAGAGAATTGGTAAATGCTTCCTCCTGCCCTTGATTCTCTTTTAAAATAGTTTTTTCATAAAATAAGTAAACATACGAAGATAGGATGAGGCACAGACACCCCATCAACTGACCCATCAACACTATGTGAGGGAGAGAGAGAGAGAGAGAGTGAAAGAGAGAGAGCTGAGCATTTGTTTTATTTATTAATTACTTTGCTATTCTACCTATTGCTATCCTGAAACCTGCATTGCAATTTCTAAAGTTTTATTATTTACTTAAAAAGGATTCTGCTCTGCTGCCTCATTCTCAGGATGCCTGAAAATATAGAACCATTATAATCTGAAGCTTTCTTTTTGAAGAGGCATTATGAATCACAATCATACTTACCTAGCACCCACCACAAAAGAATCAGTAAATTTCGGGGCAGTTTAGTTGGCAAAAGTTATGGGAGGTCTTAGGTTTCATCAGCCTCTGCTAGATTTATCCTGTTGACAGAGTGTGCCAGTTTCTGTTCCAATTTTCTTGTTTAACCTTCACAAGGACACAGCTAGCAGCATTAGACATATACACGCAGAGATGCATACTCACATGGGTATAAACACACACAAACATGCAGTTACACACAGTACAGAAGAGTGCAATTCAACTCAGAAAGAACACACATAAGGGTATAATTCACAGTGTGGAAGTGTAGAAAAAAATTGGCTAGAAGTTTAAAATTGTCTTGTTATTATGCTACTACATCCCATTTTTTTTCTGAACAAGGCAAAGCAATATATAAAAGAATAACTATTTTTCTTACAGTGAATGTGTATTACAACAGAATTGAAAATTTCAAACTGGCCTCTCAATTATTTGTTCCATTCCTACAGATTAATTTTGAAATGGCCTTTTAACTTTGAAATGGCACCTTGGATGATTTTGAGACAGTCAATATCTCTCACGCCAACCTATTTCAGAGGACTGTTATGAGGATAAAATAGAAAATCCCTCAAGATTACCTTGAGCCTCCAGTGGAAAGCAGATATAAAGAGAATAATAAAATGAATAATAATCAGGAGGAGAAAGACTTAAGAATAGAAAGAGAAACAAAACCACATCAAACTCTGTCAAGGATCTTGGAGTACTCATCTCAAATGATCTAAGTGCTAGAGCCCACTCTAACTACATAGCCAAAAAGGCATTAAGAGTTGTTAACCTTATCTTATGTAGCTTTTTCTCTGATAATATTACACTTATAACTAGAGCATGTAAAACATTTGCTTGACCAATATTTGAATACAGCTCATCAGTCTGGAACCCACATTACGTATCTGAGATTAACACAATTGAGAAAGTCCAGAAATATTTCACAAGAAGAGTTCTCCATTCTTCTACTCGTTGCAGAAGACCTTATGCCACCAGACTTGAAATTCTAGACCTAGAAAACCTAGAATTATGACACCTTCGGTCCGATCTAAGTATAGTATATAAAATCATACATTGCAATGTCCTACCTGTCAATGAATACTTCAGCTTCAACCAAACCAATACAAGAGCATACAATAGATACAAACTCAAGGTTAACCGCACCAAACTTGATTGCAGGAAATTCGACTTCAGCAACAGAGTGGTCAATGTCTGGAATGCTCTACCTGACTCTGTGGTTTCTTCCCCAAACCCCAAAAACTTTAACCTTAGACTTTCTACTATTGACCTCACCCCTTTTCTAAGAGGTCTCTAGGGGGCATGCATAAACGTACCAACGTCCTACCATCCCTGTCCTATTGTTTCTTTTATTTTTCTTATGTGTATCCATGTACTCATAGCTATGTTTTACTTGTACCTATTATCTTATAAGCAATTGATAAACCAAATAAAATGAAATAAAAAACATACCAGACATTGCTAATAATAGCACATAGCCCTTAATACTTGAAAGATCAAATAATGCTTAAAATATCAAATAAGCATATTGATAAGAACTCTTGGGTTCCAAACAGACAATATTAGCATTTTATATATTAAGGAAAAAATACAAATTTTTAAATTGCATCCCAAAAAAATGCAATTTTTGAGGCACTTCTCTGTGAACAAGTTACATTATTCAGGGCATTGAAACAGAGGTTCCAAGTTCAAGTTCAAAATGTATATACATGCAGTTTGTATATGCATGAGATATATTAGGTGAGAGTGAGACCCTCATTTGGGGAAGAATGAATGCTTTCTATAAGAACAGATGGCAAATGACCTGGGAGAGCTTTTCTGGAGATTGTGGAAATCATCCAGATATCAGTATAGTCCATATTGGGTTAGATGGGAAGTGAGTCTGATTCTGCAGACTTGACTTAGGAACCATCTTCTCTATTCTCCAAAGACATTCAGGCTGTCCTAACTGAAAGCTGAGACAACAAATTTGCAGGCAGTCTTAAATCTTGCCATGCCATTTCATATACAACTTCATGGAAAGAAAAATTGTTGTATGGAAAAGTCTACAATGGGAAGTTTTAAGAAGGAAATCTTAGTAGTTATTTCCATAGCATCTAATCCAGAGGACCCTATGTATATCCTGTTAGTTGTTTTTCAAAAAGTATGTCCATGTGTGTGGGTGTGGATATGGAGATAGAATTTCCAAATCAAGTGCCTTTGTTGGAGGTATAAATCCTCTTCCAAAGGCAATCAGAATAAATAAGAATAAATGCAGACAACAATGATGGGAATTGAAGTTCAAGGGCAAGAGACTAGAAAGAACTACTTTAAATGTAAAAATAACATGAGGAGAAGGGAATATTTGTAAAATTTGGTCCTTGATCTCTTCAGTAAAGAGGTTTGACATTATGTAATCTAGCTTTGTTTCATTTTAGTTTGAGAAAGTTTTAATTAATGCTCATACACTACCTCTTTGAAAGGCTGGATCTGCCTGCTTTGGATATCAAACACCTTGGAGTCTTTTTTTTCCCACAGTGCTAAGATAACGCAACCCCACAGAGATACCAAAAATTACAAGTCCACAAATGTGCAGGGTCTTATGTTTCCTGCTATTGCTAACCCTTCATAACTTGAGAAAAAGATTGAAATGTGTATTTACATGTACTTGTTTATGTGTGGTTTGTAGATATTTAGTTTATGGCCTATGTTTGTGTGGGTGATGCAAGAAATATTTTTATCTTGGTTGTCTCTAAACCCTTCCCACCCTTTTGCAGAATTTCTTTATGAGCAATTGTTGTTCACAGAGAGGTCTGCCTTCATTTGTAGGCATGCTAATTAAGCTCAGCAATTAGCTTAAAGACTCCTGAATAGATGAGAGAGAGAGAGAGAAGGAGGGAGAGAGAGGGAGAAATATTGTCTCTATTCAGAAATGCCAACAGGATCTTGCTTGGATGCTATTTTTAAGACCGAGATGGAAAATCAAATGATGGAATCTGGATAAACACTGTTCATATTATTAGTGCTGTGTGGGTCTTAGTAGTATTAGGGGCCAGATAGGTGAACTCTGAAGTGTGGTTGGCAGAGATAAAGAGAAACAGAATGACAAATTCAGCAATCCCTGTAGGGCTGACAAAGCAGCCACTCGAGAAGGAGGCAGTTATAAATAGATTGGAACAATCCTTTTCCACCTGTTGCTGAATTTAGAGCTGCTCTTGGCTTAGAATGTATATAGACACTGAAGAAATTTTTTTTTTCCAAACCAGGAAGAGTTGTGTAGGCAAGAACATTTTTAACCATTAGCCAGATATGGGATCAGCAAGGGTGCTCTTCCCCAAGATCAAAATGGAGAATATGTTTAGTGGCATCCGGTTTTCTCCCTCAGTTTCTTCCCTTTAAAAAAGCAATAGTGAAGGCTGCAGACTACAAGATAACTTAGAAAACAGTAAGAAATTGGGAGGAGATAAATTTTCAATTTCTTTCTACCTCTTTCTCTCCCATTATTGAAGAAATGAAAACTATACAGATATATCAAATATTCCCCTGTAGAGTAAAGTGAAGGCAGTAGTATGGTATAAATAATAATAATAATAATAATAATAATAATAATAATAATAATAATAA
>BLBF01000018.1:30415559-30448478 GCA_015471245.1 Laticauda colubrina
CTGGTGCTGCTGGTGCTGCTGGTGCTGCTGGTGCTGCTGGTGCTGCTTTTGCTGCTACTGTTGTTGTTGCTGCTGCTGCTGATGGTGGTGTGGTGGAGCAGCCCCTAGAACCATGAAGCCCTCTGATGAAGGGCCAGATGGTCCTGCCAGAGGGAGGAAGAGGCATACGCGAGAATGGGAGAGGAGGCAATACTCCATCGAAGATGAACATGAGGATGAGGTGCTGGAATGGCTGAGGGAGAATGAGTATGTATGGGGGAAGGGACACAGGCTCTATCAAGACACCAAAAGAAAGGAGGCTGCTTGGAGAGAGAGAGCGGAGAGCCTGGGCTACACTTCGGAGGTCCTCCTCGGCTGATGGAAGCACATGCACACCTGGTACGGGAAGCTGCACCTCAAGTCAAGTCAGGGTCCACTTATTTCAACTACAAGGGCTTCTTCAGTATCATCCTCTTCGCCATGGTCGATGCTGACTACAAGTTCATGTACATCGATGCTTCAGGCTACAGGTCAGCTTCAGCTACCCAGGTATACAACGCCAGTGACCTCAAGGAGGGGCTGGAATGCAACCTCATCATGGGCTTCCCAGATCCAGAACCCTTGCCCAACGACACACAAGATGTGCCCTACTTCATCGTGGGGGATGACGCCTTCTCCCTCAGAACCTACCTCATGAAACTCTACACTTCAAGATACCTCACCCATGAAGAGAGGATCTTCAACTACAGGCTGTCCAGGGCAAGACGGGTGGTGGAGAATGCCTTTGGTATCCTGGCCAACAGGTTCCAGGTACTTCTCACCACCATGCAGCATCACCCACAGACCGTGAGGAGCATCGTGGAAGCTTGCTGCATCCTGCACAATCTCATGTGCACCCGCTACCCAGTGTTGCAGAACAGGCTTGTGGACTGTCAACAAGGGAATGGGGACATGGAGCCTGGTGAATGGAGGCAAGGGTGAAAGCTGATTGACACTGTGGATATACCAGGCCCCACCAGAACTTCACGTGAAGGGAAGAAGCAGCGCAACCTCCTGAAATACTTGTGCAACTCCCCAGCTGGAGCAGTGGAGTGGCAAGACAGGATGGTAGATGCTTAATGGATGCTTCCTTCAGCCTGTCTCATCACACTGATGAGATTCTGCCATGTATGTTGAGTGGCCCTACAATGAATAGGGCATTAATAAAGAGTTTTGTTTATTTTGAAATGTGTGGATCAATGATTAAATTGTTACTGATAATAAAGGGCCATAGGTGTGGCAGCTGGGAGGGTGGACCATACAGTCCCACTATGCTTGCACTGGAGGTTTATCTATCCCACAGCTATTACCCATCCCAAAGGTATCCCTGCCCATCCCACAGCTATTACCCATCCCACAGGTATCCCTGCCCATCCCATAAGCATGCAAAGGATTAACCATTTTCTAAAAGTTTCCACCAACACTTTATTAGGTAAAATAAATGACCCAAGTGTGTGAAGCAAAGATAACCTTTATTAATAACAGTTAAGTAAAGTGTAGGACTTTATTTAAAAAGCAAAAGGAACCAAGAAAAGTGTCCCAAGCAATGATAAAGTCAACAGGTAACAACTCAGTCTCTGACAATGTTCTCAGTCACTCTGAGGCATGTCCATGGTCTCAGGTGTAAAGTGTCCAGGGACTGTGGAGGTGGCAGTGGCTGGAGTGCTGGTCTGAGGCGCCATTGGGGTGCCTGGCCCCGAGAGGACAACAGGAGATGGTGTGTAGAGGAAGCTCTCAGAAAGCTGGCTCAGCCCAGTGAGGTTGAGAGGCCCTTCATCCAGGGCCTGGGATGTCAGGCACAGGACCGATGACAGATGTTCTGAGGCAGGGCTTGGCTGTGGGGTGGAGGAAGGAGTGTAGTGGGGATGTCTTGTGTGCAGCTGGGTGAGGTGAGGCATCTGTGGCGTGCGAGGAAACATCTGTGGAATTGGTGGCATCTGTGGCGTCGGTGGCATCTGTGGCATCGGTGGCATCGGTGGTATCGGTGGCACCTGTGGCATGCGATGTACCTGTGCCTGGACTGGGAAGGGCTGCCTGTGCTGTTGGAACTCCTGGTAGCCATAGCCTTGGTAGGAGAGCGGCTGTTGAAAGTCTTGGAAGGGCTGTGACATCGCCTGGGGTGGAGGAGCAGAACTGGAGTGGGTGGGAGCAGGTTCAGCTGGGCCTGGAGGGTGGTGCAGCAGCACCATGATCCTCTCCTTAATCACCTGGTACTGGGGCTCGGGCATGTCCATGATGGTCTGGGTCACATAGGTGAGGAAGGGCTTGTGGTTTGAGGATGGAATCTCGAAGTGTACCAGCTGAGAGAGGAAATCTGTGCTGGTCTTGATGGTGTCCCTGATCTCCAGCAGGACAGTGTGGCTCTGTCCCTCCAATCTGCCTCTCTGCCTGCTTTCTATGGAGCTGGGGGTGGGGGTGGGTTGGTCCCTGGTGGTCGCTGCTTCTTCTTGCTCCATGTGTGTGAGAGAATTCTCCACGTCCTCTGGCATAGGGTGTGCAGCTGTCGGGGGGGTCTCTGTCATGGGGCACTCTGTGAACACCTGCCCAGACACGGTCGCTGTCTCCTGGCCAGAAGAGGACTGGCTGTCTGTGGGCTGCCTGAGAGTGAGGGTAGACAGAGGGGCTGCTCCTTGGTGGCAGACCTCACCCTCCAGGAAGCTGCACTTTGCCATGACGTAGCTCTCCCGGTCGGTGAGCTTGACCGCGGCCTGGCCAGACTTCTTCAGGTGCAGCTTCCTGTACCAGGTGTGCATATGCTTTCACCACCCGAGGAGGACATCAGCAGTGTAGCCCAGGCTCTGTGTCTTCTGTCTCCAAGCCGCCTGCTTCTGCTTGGTGTCTCTATACAGCCTGTGGCCCTTCCTCCACATATACTCGTTCTCCCTCAGCCACTCCAGCACCTCCTCCTCATGCTACTCTGCGATGGAGTACTGCTTCCTCTCTCCCTTCTCCTTCCCTTGCCTCTTCCTCCCTCTGGCAGGGCCTTCATCATCAGGACTTTCAGGGCTTTGGGGCTGGTGCACCACAGCAGCAGCAGGAGAAGAGAAGCAGCAGGAGAAGCAGCACCAGCACCAGCAGCAGGAGAAGCACCACCAGCAGCAGGAGAAGCACCACCAGCAGGAGCAGCACCACCAGCAGCAGAAGGAGCAGCAGCAGCAGAGTCAGCGCCAGGGCTGGCAGAAGATGGCACAGGCTTCCTCTTCTTCCCCATGGTCTCTGATGAAGATGTGTCTGGCAGCAGGTCTTTCCTCTGATTGCTGGCCTCGTGCAAGCTGCCTCCTTTTATATCCGTGGGGCTGACGCAATGCATCCTCCCCGCATGCGCAGTTAACACTCTGCATCTGTTCTGCATCTGCTACGCATCCGCTACGCATCCGCTACGCATCCACTACGCATCCGCGTCATCCATGTCATCCAGTACGCATCCGCTCTGCATCCAGTACGCATCCGCTACACATCCGCTCTGCATCCGCTTCATCCGCTATGCATCCGTTTTGTCCGCTACGCGTCTGCTTTGCTATACTCCCCCAGGAGCCCTGCGGACGTGCCATCCGCTTCCATCCACTTTCATCTGCTAGGCTTCCGTTGAGCATCCATTTTACATCTGTGATATGTCCTCCCCCTGTCCGTTCTTTTCCATTCTGTTTATGCAAATTTTTGTCCCTTTTGAGAACGGATAAGAACGGATGGAGCCACCCCCGGATTTTTGGCCGTCCGCTGTGTCCTTTTCCATATGTTTTGCATCCATCGGGCGATGTGACCTAGCCTTAAGATGCAGTGTTTCACCCAGTTGAAGGTCACAATGTATCAAAAAGCGAGTTGTGGTAGTATATAGATGAATAATTTTCCTTGTCTGTAAAAGAGTACCCTAGATCATGTAAAAATTGGTAGGACAATTCTCCACAGGATAGGCAAAAACACACATTTTTCATTCCATTTTCAAATGCTGAAGATGTCAGCAGCACAAACCATAGGCTATTGCCCATTAAAAATAAAAGAAAGTCCTAATTGCTTCCCAAATGAGCAGGCTCCAAAGGCTTATACTTTTCAGGTTTAAAATGCTAGCTATCCAGAGGATGTGTGGATATTGCATTGAAAAGGATAATTTCTAAAGATATATTAGTAAGAAAAAGAGAGAAAAGCCAACCTAACATTTTTTTCTTGCCTTGTGAGCTCTCAGTGAAATTCAGGAATGGGTTAACCTTGCATACTGCAAAAAAAAAAAAAAAAAAAACATTTTATTACAATTGCAGAAACAGTCTGGGGAATTTGGTATAAAATTTATTTCACAATTTTTTCATTGAGTTCTGTAGTTTTCCTCTAAATTTCCCTTCGCTACTACTGTTTTCTCTAGTAGTTGTCTCTTTCTTTTCTTCTCTCTGCTCTTCTCCCATAGTTCCATTCTTTATTCATCATTGTGCTGCCAAAGTTGTCTTTTATCTCATTGTTCTGGTCTTAGGCTGCCCTATCTTATACTGACTTATCAACTCCTCATCCAGCAACATGTCTTTCTTTCCTGATATTCTAATATCTCAAACATCTTGTGGACTTCTGTTCCCAGAATTTCCTAGTCAGCATGGAGTTTTGGGAGTTCTTGGGAATTCTAGGAGTTCAGGTTCACAAGTCTTAAAGTTGCCAAGATTGGACCCCCCTGGTTTAAAGTCACCTCCTCTCCCAGCTTCACCTCACTTTACAAAGAGTGATTAGTGGGTATGTCTTTTCTGGCAGGAAACACATCAATCATCTCACTTTATTTACCTGGCAGTAAACTGTCCACTTGCTGGCCTTGTTATTGAGACAGAATAGAGATAAGCTTTGATAATGGGGCCAGTTATAATGGTATACTTTTGTGTATCCTCCCCGGCTGGAAGAAAATCCATTAAACAGGCTGCTTGGATGTGCATTTAGTTGGAAAAAGAAAGAGGAACATCAGAATGATGGATTCAATAAATCTGTATATTTGAGTGGCTTCTTGGAATAACGTAATGAAATGGTAGATGACCTGAAGACCTAAGCTCTTCCCGGTTACACTGATGGGAAATGAGAGGAATAGGTGTATTAAGCTACCAGTAGGCATAACACATTTTTAAAATATTTTTAATACTAATTGTAAAAAATATATTGCTTTCCAAAGACTAATTACATCATCATTGCCACAGTATTGGAAAAAAATGATCAAATGTTATCTATAATTTACCTTCCTTTAAGCACTCAAAGCAGAGAGATACAGATGTTATAATATGTCATCACTGCATGCACTGGGTTTTATGGAACTTCAATTCACCCTCTTGAGGGAGTGGTTGGAAGGGAAAATTCTCTGTTTTTGTGTGGTGTTTTTAGTTTCACTGACCAGCGTGATTGTTTTGGTTTTACTGGAACCCATCTTTTAATTAAAAATACGATACTGGATAAACATTATAAAAGCATAGAATTCTTCCACACTCCAAATGCCACTTATATTTTTGCCAAAAAAGAAAAAAAAGATGAAACTAAATATTTATTTTATGAAATTTATAGGCTGCTCCAATCTGTTACAACTCTAATTTATTTAGCATATGGCACATGTTAAGGCCCTGTCACACTGCCCAACGGAGGCAAAACGTTTGTAAAAAGGACACAACGGATGAGCAAAATGTTCCATCCGTTGTTATCCGCTCTCAAAAGGGGCAAAAATTAGCATAACTGGAGCGGATAACACAGAAAGGAACGGACGCTGGGAGGACGCAGGGTGGATGGAAAGCGGATGCGGAATGGAAGCCCAGTGGATGGAAGCGGATGGGAGCGGATGGCACATCCGCTAGGCTTCCGGGGGACCTCAGCAAAGCGGACGCGGAATGGATACAGCGGATGCACAGCGGATGCACAGCGGAAGCCTAGCGGATGCACAGCGGAAGCCTAGCGGATGCCTTGCGTTAATTGCGCTTGCGGGGGGGATGCATTGCGTAAGCCCGCGGATATAAAGGGAAGCAGCTCCCAAGCAGGTCACCATTCGGAGGAAAGACCTGCTGCCGGATACATCGAGTCCTTGCCTGCCCTGCCTGCATGCCTGCCTGCAAGCCTTGCTGCAAGCCTTGCTGCCAGCCTGCCTCCCAGCCTGCCTTCCAGCCTCCTGGCCAGCCTCCCTGCCAGCCTTGCTCTCTGCCTGCCTGCCAGCCTTGCTGCCAGCCTGCCTTCTAGCCTCCCGGCCAGACAGTCTGCCTGCCAGCCTTGGTGCCTGCCTGCCTTCCTGCCAGGCTTCCTGCCAGGCTTCCTGCCAGCCTTGGTGCCTGCCTGCCTGCCAGCCTTGGTGCCTGGCTGCCTGCCAGCCTTCCTGCCAGCCTTGGTGCCTGCCAGCCTCCCTACCAGCCTCCCTGCCAGCCAGCAACCCCACAACCATGGGGAAGAAGCGAACGTCTCAGCAACCTGCCGCCATCCCTGGCAAGAGGGACAGGGCCACCCTCCTGCCCCCTGTCCCTGACTCTGCTTCTGCTGGGGCTTCTGCTGCTCGGGCTCGCTCTTCTGGTGCTGGAGCTTCTGCTAAAGCTGCTCCTGGTGGTGGTGCTTCTGCTGGTGCTTACTCTGCTGAAGCTGCTCCTGGTCCTGCTGGTCCTACTGGTACTGCTCGTCCTGCTCATGCTTCTGGACTTGCTCGTCCTGCTCGTGCTCCTGGTCTTGCTCATCCTGCTCGTCCTGCTCGTGCTCCTGGTCCTGCTCGTGCTCCTGGTCTTGCTGGCGCTGCTGGTGCTTACTCTGCTGCTGCTGATCCTGGTGCTGCTGGTGCTGCTGGTGCTGGTGCTGCTGCTGCTGCTGATGATGATGATGATCCTGCTGCTGCTGCTGATGATGATGATGATTATAATCCTGCTGCTGATGATAATGATGATGATGATGATCCTGCTGCTGCTGCTGCTGTTGGTGGTGTGGAGAAGCAGCCCCTACTACCTGGGAGCCCCTCTGATGAGGGCCCATCTGGTCCTGCCAAAGGGAGGAAGAGGCATATGCGAGAACGGGAGAGGAAGCAATACTATATTGAGGAGGAACACGAGGATGAGGTGCTGGAGTGGCTGAGAGAGAATGACTATCTGTGGCAGAAGGGACACCGGCTGTACAGGGACACCAAAAGGAAGCAGGCTGCTTGGAGAGAGAAGGCGGAGAGTATGGGCTACACTTTGGAGGTGCTCCTCGGCTGGTGGAAGCACATGCACACCTGGTACGGGAAGCTGCACCTGAAGAAATCTGGCCAGGCCACGGTTAAGCTGATGGACAGAGAGACCTACGTCATGGCCAGGTGCAGCTTCCTGGAGGGTGAGATCCGCCACCGAGGAGCACCAGGAACCCCTCTCACAACCCTCTCTCTCCGGCAGCCTGCTGAGAGCCAGTCCTCTTCCGGCCGAGAGTCAGTCCCTGTCTCCAGGCAGGTTTCTGTGGAGTGTGCCACAGCGGAGAACCCGCGGACAGGTGTTGTAACCGTGGTGGAGCGTGTGGAGGACTCCTTGGTGCGGTGGGAGAAAGGAGACGGCGCGTCCACCACAGCCTTGGCCGCATCCACCCCACCAGCTCCACCTCCACAGAAAGGCAGAGAGCTGGACAGCAGGAGGGGCAGAGCCACACTGCCCTGCTGGAGATCAGGGACACCATCCACACCAGCATAGATCTCCTCTCTCAGCTGGTCCACACCGACTCCTCATCCTCCAACTGCAAGCCCTTCCTCACCTATGTCAACCAGACCCTCAGGAACATGGAGGAACCCCAGTACCAGGTGGTGAAGGACCGGATCACTGAGCTGCTTCACAACCCTCCAGATCCAGAGGAACCTGCTCCCACCCAGTCCAGGTCTGCTCCTCCACCCCAGGTGATGTCTCTCCCATTCCAAGGCTTCCCACAGCCCCTCACCTACCAGGGCTACGGCTACCAGGAGGTCCAGCAGCACGGGCAGCAGCCCTTCCCAGTCCAGGCACAGAGTCATCAGGTGACACTGTTGCCACCGGTTCCACTGATGCCGCTGATGCCACCCACGACAATGATGCCACCGATGACAGCGATGCCACCCCCGCCACCGATGTCACTCACGCCAGTCCTCACCCAGCTGCAGACCAGACAGCCCCACTACATTACTCCTTCCTCCACCCCACAGCCAAGCCCAGCCTCAGTACATTTGTCATCAGTACTGGGGCTGACTCCCCATGGCATGGAGGAAGGACCTCTCAGCATCATGGGTCTGAGCCAGCTGTCCGAGAGCTTTCTCAACACACCGTCACCAGTTGTCCTCCCGGGGCCAGGCACCCCAGTGGGGCTTCAGACCAGCACTGCAGCACCACCCACCTCCACAGCACCTGGACCCTTCACCCCTGAGACTAGGCACACCTCCGAGTGACCAAGAGGAGTGCCAGAGACTGGCTGGCTGGCTACCTGTGGACTTTATTTGGACAGTTGACTTGGGTCATTTTTCTTTTACAGCTTGTTGTTCAATAAAGTCTATCTTTGATTCACACATTTGCTTCATTTCTTTTTTTTAATAAAGTCTTGCTGGAAACTTTTAGAAATGGTTTAAGCCTTTGCATGCTTGTGGGATGGGTTAAGATAGCAGTGGGGTGGGCAGGGATACCTGTGGAATGAGCAGGGATACCTTTGGGATGGGTAATAGGTGTGGGGATAGATAAACCTCCAGTGCAAGCATAGTGGGACTGTATGGTCCACCCTCCCAGGTGCCACACCTATGGCCCTTTATTATCAATAACAATGTAATAATCATCCACACATGTCAACACAAACACAACTCTTTATTAAATGCCCTGATCATTGTAGGCCCACCCAACATACATGGCCCAATCTTATCAGTGTGATGAGACAGGCTGAAGGAAGCATCCATTAAGCATCTATCATCCTGTCTTGCCACTCCACCGCTCCAGCTGGGGAGTTGCACCAGTGTTTCAGGAGGTTGCGCTGCTTCTTCCCTTCACGTGAGGCTCTGTTGGGGCCTTGCACATCCTCAGTTTCTATCAGGTTTCGCCCTTGCCTCCATTCCCCAGGCTCCATGTCCCCATTCCCTTGTTGACAGTCTACAAGCCTGTTCTGCAACACTGGGTAGCGGGTGCACATGAGATTGTGCAGGATGCAGCAAGCTTCCACGATCCTCCTCATGGTCTCTTGGCAATGCTGCATGGTGGTGAGAAGTACCTGGAACCTGTTGGCCAGGATGCCAAAGGCGTTCTCCACCACCCATCTTGCCCTGGACAGCCTGTAGTTGAAGATCCTCTCTTCACTGGTGAGGAGTCTGGAAGTGTAGGGCTTCATGTGGTAGGTTGTGAGGAAGAAGGCGTCATCCCGCACGATGAAGTAGGGCACATCTTGTGTGTCGTTGGGCAGGGGGTCTGGATCTGGGAAGCCCACGATGAGGTTGCGTTCCAGCTCCTCCTTGAGGTCACTGGTGTTGTATACCTGGGCATCTGAACATGAGCCATTGCCTGAAGCATTGATGCACATGAACTTGTAGTCAGCATCAACCATGGCGAAGAGGACGATGCTGAAGAAGCCCTTGGAGTTGAAATAAGTGGACCCCGACTTGGCTGGCGCTTTGCAGGCCACGTGCTTCCCATCTATGCTTCCAACGGTGTGTGGGAAGTTCCACCTCTGATACCACTGTTCTGCAACTTTCTTCCAGCCTTCTTCAGCAGAGGGGCACTGTTGGAGCTCCTCCAGGTATTCTTCGATGATGGCCTGCACCACTTCTCTGACCATAATGCTGATGGTGTTGTGTGGCACCCTCCAGTCGTACTGCATGCTCCTGTAGGTGGTCCCTGAGGCCAGGTGGCGCAGAGTGAGTGCCACCTTGAGCCCAGGTTCCAGGCTGGGCCGGAAGTTGGTGTTTGCCTTGGTCAACTTGGGTGTCAGCCGCTGCACAACTTCGTCAAACATGGCTGGAGGCATCCTCATGAAGTTTTGGAATGCATGAGTGTCTTCGTTCCTGAGCTCCACCATCAGCTTGTTGTACAGTCCGTCCTCTGCTCTTCTGGCGAACCATCTTCGGACCCAGACGCTTCTTGGTCGCCTCCTTTTCTTCCCGTAGTAGAGTTTACAGAGCCTGTAGATGGCTTCGCACTGTTGCAGGATGGTGGCTGCCAAAAGGACTGTGTTACAATCCACGGTTGACATGACTGGATGCTGTGGAAGAGCAAGAGTCAGATGAAGGCTGCAGAGGTATGCACAGCTGGGCTGCTGGTCTGAAAGTGAGATGCAGGTGAGTTGCTCCCCCTTTTTATAGGCAGTATAGGTGTCCCTTTACATCCTCTAGGCATCCTCTAGACATCCTTAATATCCGAGATAGGTCCCCTCTGCAAACGTTTTTTCCGTTTTAAATGCTTTGTTTCCGTGCTGCATCCGCTAGGCATCCGTTCTGCATCTGTTCTGTGTCCGTTCCGCTTCCTCCCTGCGTCCAAGTGGATGCGAGTTGCGTGGATGCGGAACGGATGCCTAGCGGATATAGCGGATGTGTAACGGATGAAGAACGGATGCCTAGCAGATGCGTAGCGGATGCAGAACAGATGAATTGGATACATTTTCCGAGCAGAAGTTTTGAGCAGCTCAAAACTTTCTGAGCGGATGAAAGGTTCATAAACGGATGTTGGACAGATAGAGAGGAAGCAAAATGGAGGCAGTGAGTACAGAACGGATACATCGTGTTAACCAACGGATGGCAAGCTTTTTTGTCCGTTTTACATCCTCTTTGCGTCCGTTGGTGCAGTGTGACATGGGATTTAGCCAAGGATCACGGAGGTAGCTTGCTGCCTCTGTGAAAGAAATTTTTTCGGGAGATACTATCTTTACCTGTGGGATGCCTGAATGCCTGTAGGCAATTGGGGAGGCTCCTTTCTTGTCCCTCTGCAGTTTATTCACTCACTGGAATTGAGACGCTGGGCCTGCGCACCACTGAGCTGTTGACCTCAGTGATGCATAGGCCCAGCATCTTACATCTTGGCAAAACAAGTGTACTTTTTCCATTGTCTTCTTGTAATTGTCCAAATTTCTCTGCTGATTCCACAGCAAACAGCTGATACAAATGAATTGCAAAGAATAACAGAGTTGGAAGGGACCTTGGAGGTCTTCTAGGCTGCTTAGGCAGGAAACCCTGTACCATTTCAGACAAATCTCTTCTGAAAAACCTCCAGAGTTGGAGCCCCTGCAACTTCTGGAGACAAAATATTCCACTGATTAATTGTTCAACCGGTTCTTTGAAATGTGATGTAAGGAGCCAGAGTGTGACATCCACATAGAAGGAAGGGGCACCAGTGTGATGTTTATTTTATACAATTTATTGCATAGGCTGCCTGAGCCAATGGCAAAGTATCATGATGCAAGCCTAGCCTCTCTTCCCCATGCATCATGATGTGTGCATGCACCAAAGGGGCTGAGTTTGCAGTGCAACATAGTGGACGGGTTTTTTTTTCTTTCTAAGAAAAGCAGTGAATGTTTGTGCATGTCTCTGAAGCTACAGTAAGCTCTACCCTAATAGTAAGGTTTTATTAGGTAAGGTTTGAACATTTGCCTATAGAAAATCTTTAGTTTCAGCCTAGTATTTGTATTAATCAGTTCTTGAGTTAAAATCACACAAAACACAGTCTAAAACACAGAGATTTAATAGTAAAAAAGAGAATTTCCTCCATTGTAAAGTTTCTTAAAGTAGATTTAAAAACAAAAAAAACATATATTTAAAATAATTATCAAATTATATTTATAATTGATTTATTAAGTCATGTTCATCATCATGCACATGTGGAAAAAACCTGTGGTGAATTTTACAAAAAATATGCATTACTATAAAATAATTTTAAAATACTTTTACAGATTTTTAGAAAAAGCATCCTCATAAAACAGGATAATAACAAATGACTGTGCTTACATACAGAAATTCTTCTTGAAAAAATAAATATATGGCTTTCATGTTTTACAATATACATTATTTTCTGTTTTAAAGGAACCTTCCTAGACTGATGCCCTCTAAATCTGTTCAATTTTATACTGTTTTTGGATTACTGTTATCCAACCCATCTAATCACAATATATGATTTAGTATCCCATCAAACAACTTCATCAGCATTACTTATGCAATGGTACTCTAGTCTTTCTGCACTTCTACACTGCGAATCAAATTAAATTGGATGGAATATCAGAAAGATTTGGTTTATTGTGCCTTCATCTCTTCTGTCAAATCCACATGTTAGAGCTGCTATAATTGTGTGACATGTTTTCTAATGAAGATGAAGCCTGAAAACTGGAAGCAGTGAGATTATACAATGACTGAGATTATCTCTGAAAAAACAGACTTTTAAAGAAGTCATTATTAAATACAAATACTAAATTGATACTCTTGTGTATTGGCTACTTGATTTTTATTCCCTTATACATTAGCGATGGCACTGCAGAATACAAAACAAAGATGCATAGCTAATTAGAATACATGGATATACAGTCAAAAACTAAGTGATATATAACCTAGTTTTGCAGTATATGTGGACTGGCCAAAGATGGGATTACCAAGCCCAAAATCTCCTTTGGGGTTACTATTCCAATACATAGTTCATCCTCGCTATTTATACTATATCATCTGCTTCCTTCACTTAGACAGAACTCAGCACTCTTTATTATAGATATCATCTCTATCATCTATCCATCTGTCTGTCTGTCTGTCATCTATTTTTGTCCAAGAAAGAATTATGTGTGCTTTTAAATTGTGCTTCAAGGTTTTTTAACAGATATTCCTGTATTTCTATTAAGCTTTCTGTAGTCCAGCAGAAGCTACTACTGTTGATCAGAATGGAAAGTGACCATGACCATTAGTGTGGCTGTGAATACCTCTTTGGTGTTCACTGGACTTCCAGAAACTCTTAATTCTTTTACAGTTGTTCTTAATGTGTAAATAATAGATGGCAAGAAACAATCACTGTTGTCTAATAAAATAGTTTGCAACTGACTATGCCTACTATGGCATCCTTTTGTTGAATAGGCATACCCACTTCCAATGGTAGTCTTTTTTCTTAGTTTAACAACAAACTTTTATTAAAATGTAAGTGATAAATGAGACTTCTAATTGGCTACTTTCCCTTGTCATTTCCTAAATTATGTAGACTTCCTTTATTAGAGTTATCTAAAATTAGATGTATAAATGTCTGGTATTTTACATGCTTTCTGTGGCTCACAACACTATTGATCTTTGCATATTTTGAACAGATACTTTTATTTTCTAAGCTGTGGGTTCTACAGCTTAGAATGCTGTACATATGTATTTTAGAGCCTCACAGTGTTCAGCTGTCAAATTCTACCCAATATCTTGTCTTCTCTGATATCGTTAGTAAAAGGAATACAAGTTCCATAGGAAAACATGTAGATATCCTCAGTCTGAGTTCCGACTTCTTCCAATCTTACTAATTCCATTTAGACCTTCTGGAGTCCTTGCCCCACAATATAGAGTTCAGGATAAGAAGATGACTTGCCTATCCCTTTTCCCTCAGAGAAATACTTGCTTTTCCAAAAGTCTCCTTCTTTTAAAAGGCTATTTTTCATGCTGCAAAAGGAAAAAAATAACCTAATGAAATGTAATATTTCAAATAAAATAACAGAGAAAGCATCTTAATCTAGGAAAGGGAAAAAATTATCAGTTCATTTTTAATTCCAATTTCTTTAAAGAAAGCAATCAATAAAGTTATCCCTGGAAGATAATGAATTCCTAACACAAACACTTTGCATTCTAAATATCATTTCAGTGACCTGCATAAAACATGCACATATTAAACACATATTCATAGAATGGATTTTTTAAAAATATTATTTTTATGTAAAAAGCAGGGAGGTCTGAAAGGCAGTGGAATTACAACTCTGTTAGAATTATTAGCAATTGCCCAGCATGCCCATTAGTTTATGACCAGAACTGTTTTGAGACTTCTGTGCACATGTAGTGTAGTAGATCAGGTACTGAATTAGGTCCAGGAAGATCCAAGTTCAAGTTTATTTATAATCATGAAAGCTTATTGATGATTTTTTTTAATCGATCATACTTTCATCCCAGCCTGCTTCATAGGGTTGTTGTGAGAAAAAAATGGTATCAAAAAGTGCTATGTATGAACTTCTGGAAGAAAGATGTGATCTATGTTAACAGATAATGTACTTTTTTTTTTCAAGCATTCTACCATAACTTGGCAAGTTGAGATTATCAGGATGTTGAATTTTATACCTGTCATTCAATTTTCCTGAATTTTGGTAGAACCATGGGATACTTATCAACATCCTACTTAAAATTGCCATATATGGTACCAGTGAAGGAGAATATTTGCAGCTCAGGGTTGAAATGAGGGGTCCTTGGTGCTCTCTGTACTTGGTTGTTTTACTTGCAGATGTTTCCCTATCCAAGCTAGGTAACATTATCAGTGCTGAATGACACATCTGGCATATATGTTTCTGTTAGAAATTTTAGGGGCAATGAAAAAGGGAATTTACCATAATATCTTCAGTAAAAACTACAATGAGTTATGATGGCTGATGGAGAAAAAATAATCCAAATCCATAGTTCAGCATTATCTTTATTAGAACCATAAAATGACAAAAGAATGTACTTCATGAAGGTCTCACCACTGCATCCTCTTAACTACAGCATGAACCACATTTTTATGCTAGTCTGTATGCTGTTGCCTTCCTCTCATCCCTAATACATATATAAGGCAGTCTAAAATTGTCTCAAGTATTCCATTTTAGAGTAACACATATCCTTACACAACATTGTTTGTCAATACAACCAAACATGCTTTAACAACAATGAGATTATTAATACATTCAAGGGAAGGATCAGTCTGATTCCTGTTAACCACCTTAAGGGCTGTGGACATGTCCCTTCCTGCTTCTGAGATCCCTCTTCCATGTCTGTTTTGACAGGGGTACAGGAAAGATCAGACATTAAAACAAAGGGATAGCACCAGATTTGGCCAGCTGCATTGCTTGTTCTGTTATCATTGGTTACATGATAGGCTTTTCCAGCCTGTACCATAAAAGGTTCTTATGTGGCCATACTTTTAATTGTATTTATTACTTTTATGGTGTGAGGGGGGGGGAGGGGGAGAGTGATGCTGTTTTTCCTACTCCATTCAATTCCCAAATGAGGACAGCCTTGGAATTAAATGGCTGTGAAATATTTTTTTCCCTTCAAGGGATAAACTAGGTAGAGAAACTATATGGAAAAAGCCAGCTACTTTTTCAAAACCTACATAGCCAATTGTCCAAAAAGCAACCATAAAATAGAAAAATCAGAGGGTAGATGGATGATGAAAATCCTTTAGAACCTGAGTGGCTGCATCACAATGTAAAAATTCAGAGACAAGTCATGATTTAGATATTAAACTCATGTCCTCCAATCAGAATTGCTTCTAGCATTTCCTCTTCCTGCAATTACATATTACCACAATTGCCCAATGTTTTCTTCTACAAATGTACACTTCCTTAAAAATTGTCTTAAGCCCTTATCAACAAGGTAGGTTAATTTAATTAGGGACAGGCTAATGTTCTGTACTGTTTGTACAGCAAAATGCGTATTTATGTTGATTCTCACATTTAATAAAATAAATCATAATAATATATTTTGGATTATTGGTGTAAAATATTGATAGGAAACTTTAAAAAATTGAATTATGTCAGAACAGTTTTTTTAAACTCCCAAAATAAAGAAAAACTTAGTATGGACATATATCTAACTCCAGGTTTTGTACATAAATCAAATTTTTATGCATTTTATTAACAGCAATCTGTTTTATAATATAAATGATTTTCATTGAGCGATTTAACCTTAAAATAATATTTTATAATAACATAAGAGAATTTTACAGAACACTTTCATGATTTGTGATTTGGAAGCCTATTTCCTTAGTTTAAAGATGGATTTATTGATAATTTGGAAACAAGAACAATGATAGTAATTTACTCTGGTTATGCTTGGATATGATGCCTTAACATTAAGTGAAATTTTTGACTAGCATCCCTTTTCAGCTCCTAGCTGAACCATTATATAAGTGGAAGATTTTAATCTGGTATTCATTAGCCTAAAATAAAAGCTTTCCCCCTCTTTATACATGCTCAAATACTACATGGTTTTGTCATGTTTCTTCATGATGTGTCTGATTTTAACTAATGACCAAATGAAGAATAAAGTAATCTACCTCTTCTTTCCATACCATTACAGAGACTTACTGGCTCTCTTAGCTTCGAAGTCTGACAGTCTATTCCCTTGTTATTCAGGGAAAGGAAACTGTCAGGAAACTGTTAATGGACATTACTGTACAGTTCTAATTTGGAGCCATTGACTTTGTTCTTTGTTATACTGCAGAATCTGATGAGAGTGTAAATGTTCCATAGAAAACTGCTATACAGTTTGTTGATGTAATAATCTGTCAAACATTTTTTTCCTATTTATTTGCTTACAAGTTGTCAAACTGAATCCAAACTTGAAGATAGCTGATTTTTTAAAAAAACCTCAGGCCTCTGTCCTCTTTCAGAAAGAATGGCCATAATAAAATAGAAGCAGTAACTACAGTATCACCAAATAGTTTTCCCCTGAGGGTTTAACTAGTTGTCGCAGGATGAGCACAACCCCAATTGTTAAAAATAATTTTTGCCTGTTTTTTAACATTCATTAGTGTGATTGGTAAATAAAATGCATATAAACATATAATGTATAGGTTGGAAGAGGCTACTGTATATAATTTAGTATAGCATTTCTCAACATCAGCAACTTTAAGGTATATAGACTTGAAATACCAGAATTTCCCAGCCAGTATTCTAGGGAATTTTTGGAATTGAAGTGCACATATCTTAAAGTTCTTGAGGTTGAGAAACACTGATCTAATTCAACCACTTCTTTAATTCAGAATTCACGAAAGTATTCTCTTCTTCACCTCCTGTTTGAATGCCTCCAATTAGGAAGGGGGCCACAATTCTTGGTAAACTCTTCCATTTTCCAGCAATGATGGTTAGGAAATTCCTTTTGTTGAGCATAATCTTTCTTTTAATCTGTTCTTATTTTCTTAGAAGCAACAGAGAATAATTTTGCTCCCTTCTGCAGGTGACAAACTTTAAGATATTCTGGGACAACTATCATATATCCTCTTAGATTTCTCCTTTGCAAGCTAGACCTGCCCAAGTCCTTAATTATTCTGGTCATCATATTCTTATGTGGCCTAGCCCCACAAAGAAAAACAGAACAGTTACCTTTCATAATCTGCATTCAGGGGACTGTGCTGGTCTTTTTAGTAGCTGTATTACACTGTTTGCTCAATTTCAGTTGGAGGTCTATTAGTATTCTTATATTTTAAACATTGGAACTTACTCTTTACATGAAGAGCTTCCAGAACAATCAGCAATAATGATTGTTGATGAGTAAGGAAACAATAAGAAAATCCATCACACTCTATCAGCCATGGTAAAACAGTAACATTACCAAGAGGAATTTATACTATCAATTATTGTATATTTAAAACATCTAAGCCAGTAGAGATAACTTGACTAAAAGAAGAACAATCTCAAGTAAGAAACAAAATTTCTCCATCTGTGCTCATGTTTATTATATCAGCACACGACCTTTTCTTCAAGAGGTTTCTTCAAGAGGTTAGCTTCAGCATAAGTTTGTGAAATGTAGGTACCAGAAAAGGACTATAGTCAGGTAGTTAGTTTCAGAGATGAGAACATTTGATATCCTTTCTCACAACAACCCAATAAGGAAGCAGCCTGGCCAATGCTGTTAGTCTGCCTTTGTTCTCAGACTAAGTCAGCAATTAGGGCAGGATGATTATGTACTATTAAAATCAATGTGCAGATGTGCCACAATGAGATGTGCCCCTTTTCTACAAGCCTTTATTCATGGAAACAATTGCTTGTTAGAAAAGGGCTACTATATTATAAATCATGTTGATCCTGACAATCAGGCTATATATCTAAATGCAGTGAAAAGGCTTTGAAATTAAGGCTTCTTACCTTGTTTGCTTATGCACAGGGTCGCTCTCTGCTGTAACAAAAACTGGCAGTGGAAGCTGGACTTCAGGCCTGTGGTCAGAGAGGCTCCTTCTGAGGCAAGGCTGAGGATTAGCAGCACTGTTGATCATCCTCTGTTGACCTACAAGTTGCCTGAGCTGCATGCTATTTCTCCTTGCAGATGTTGGGGCTTCAGGCTGGGCCATAACCCCTCCCATCGGGCTGATGTTTGATGATACCACTGGCTTGGCTTCAAATAAAGAAGAAGTAGCTGGGCAAAATATTGAGTGAGCATTGCTAACAATCTTTGGGGAGGCAGAATGTGGCTCATCCCTGAAGTCCATATTGTTTTGTAAACTTCTGTGAAATTGAGATGGAGAAATAGATGGAGTAGTTCCAAAAGGAGGTGGGTTTATTTCTTGGTCATGGGATGGTAGGCTGGATACTTTTTGATTTTGGGAATTTTGTTGTTTGCGTATTATTGGAGGATTAGAGAGGTTTTGCTGGGGTGGTGGGGAAATCACTTTCCTCTGTACCGGGGGAGTTGCTGACCTGGAGTGAGTTGAGGGACTAGGTGGCTGATGTAGAATGGGAGAAGAAACTTGATGAATAGCTCTGTGATACAGTGGTGGACTTGCAAACCTCTTCTGATTAGGAGGTGAGGAAGGTGGTATTCTTACTGGTGATACTCGGCTGATAAAATCGGATGTTTTCTCATTTTTCTTTAATAAATCAGGAGAACATTGCTTTTCAGGTAAAGGAGCTTCATTGTTACTTATGTTTCCTGGATTGGTCCCATTAGGTTCTGATGCTTCTTTAGGATTTGGAAGAGGTATTACTTTACAAGACTGTTTATATAGATCTGCGACTTTTTCCATTTCATCATCTCTTTTGCGGCAATCAGACATATGAGTTGCACTCAACTCCATGAAATATTTATTCGGTATGGTATCTACCCCGTTATTTGGTGCTATGTTGACAGCTGGGGAATTGCTGAGATTTTTATTTGGTAACAAATCAAGTGAACAGATGGAAAGTTTCATCCGTGGAGAAATCTGAGTAATTTTCTTGGTGGTGCACTCTTCATTTGCTCTGGTAGTCTTATCAACCACTTCCAAATAGTTTTCTTCCATCTTTATATCTCCTGAACATTCAGCTGATTCAAGTAACATTTCCATTAACATTTCAGGTGGTGGAGGAGGAAGGTTTTCCATATCAATCTCACCAGAATCCTCATTTGTATCAAGGCTACTTGCAAATTCCATTGAACTATTGTCACTAAGAGTACAATGTCTAGTTCTGACGTTTTTGCAACTGGTATCTTCTAATGGTGAAACTTTATGTTTTTGATTTAAGGGCATAAATCCTTTGGGAAGTTGAAGGTTGGAAGAAATGCTTTGAAGTCCAAACTTTCTGACACATTTTACTGGGCCCAATGTTCTTAAATTTGAGGGTTTCGCCAGACTTTCTGATGGGCTAAATGTTTCAATTAACTTTTTCACAGATTTACATGGTGGAGTGTTCAGTTTGGAGGTCCCAGAATAATTTTCTTCCCTAGCTGTCAGATCTCCTGAAGACTTGCCAGTTGTGGTCGATTTTTTACATTTTACATTTTCATTGTATCTACAAGAAGAATCAGGCAGTATATTGAAATTTTTAGCAAGAGATGCTTTCAGTTTATTAGTGGAAGTTCTGTGAGCAACAGGCTCAAAATATTTTAAGTCAGACAATTCTTTTGGATTCAATATTTCCAATGTATCAATGATTTCCTCTCTTCCATTTAATTGATAAAATAATTCTAACCTTCTGTCAAGATCTTTTTGACTTCTTTGAAGTTCCAAAAGGGTTGGGTCCTCAGCATGACTCTTGAGAGATACCTCAGACCTAGACCGTTTCTGTTTAATCCGTGCCTTCTGTCCCCCAGAGGCTGTACTAGGTCTCAGAAATTCTTTTCCATTTTCATCTTCCATCCATGCCCTTTGCCGACATTTAGCTGGAACAAATTTTATCTTTTCACTAATGGCATCTTTCATTTTGAGAATTATCTCATTATCTGCGCTTTCTATTCGTTTGGTGGAAGGTTTCTCTCTATTCTCTAGTGCTGCAGGAAAAGACACAGATCTTTTAGATAAAGCATTTTTTTCTTTTTCAGATAGACTTATAGAATCACACTCTTCCTCAGATAAACTGTTGGCACTATTGTCTTCATTTGTGGAGGAAATGCTACCCAATTCACTCTGTTTGAAGCTATTACTTTCATGGGTTATATCAGGGTGCCCAGAGTTATAGGTTTTCAAGATATCTTGATGTTGGAGAAAAGTGGAACTACTTTTTGATACAACCTCAGATGATGATATTGAATTTCTTGTCTGTGGACATGAGTAAGATATATTCTTAAACTGCTTTTCCAGCACACAGTCTTGGGACATGGAATTGCATGGACTTTTGTGTATAGTCTCACAATTTGTTTCCATTCCATGCCAATCAATAATATTCAAATCTTTCACTGATTCACTGTCAATGCCTATTCCACTGTCTTCAGAATAAAGAGTCATATCATCAAGGTAATGATTGGAAGATCCAACTGCAGATTCTTCAAGGTTCTTTACTAACCTGACCAAGTGTTCATCAAGAAGTTGCTTTGCTTTCTTTTTTTTTTCTAAGCTGGTACTTGCAGACTGCAAAAAACTCCAAGACTCCTGCAGGACATCAGAAGCTAAAGAGGCCACAGTTCCATTTAACAACTGCATTTTGTTAACTGTGTATTGTAGCAATTGTTGCAAAAGATCTGGCTGCTCTTTTGGATTTTCTTTGCCAGCTGGCCAAACCAGGTTCCCATCCACTTCTTTGAGCAGGTCTTTTCCATCTTCAATGATTTCTTCTAAAAGGTGGTTGATTCCGTCAAACCGAAAAAGCAAAAAGTTCACTAACTGTTGCACAATTAATTGTGTTTCAGTAACCTGATCTGTCATGCATAAGATAGCCTCATATTTGGCAATATTAGGATTGAGATATGCATATGTGTTTTGATGGGCCTTAACAAGAGCGTCTGGGAAATCTATCTTTTTCTCAGGCTGACAAAGAGAAGGACTGGATTTCTCTTTTATTTTGCGAGGACACCCTGGTTTTCCCTGCCTATTCCTTTGCTTCTTCCCATTTTTGTGTTTCTGATTTTTGTTGCTTTCACTTTTATCTCCCATGTTAGCATCAATCTTTTCTGACTCAGAACTTTTTTGCTTTTTAATCATAATTACTTCTGCCGTATGTTTTCCTCTGTTTAATTTCATCGATTCAGAAATTGCTATCTCAGTCTCTGAGACTATTTTTTCAATTTCTTTCTCTTCCTGGTCCAGCCCAGATAGCAAAGGATCCTCAGATGAGGAATAAAAATTAACATCCTTCTCTTCATTTGATAAATTTTTGAAGAAGTGATCTTGAACTTGAGCTTCCTCCTGTTTTATTCCTTCAGTATCATAAGAAGAAGAGCCTTTGATCAGCAAAGGACATGAAAAATCTTCACCTCCTCGTTCAACTAATGTAATTCTTTTATCCATCAACTTTGTTTTAGGATTCTTAACAATATCACTACGTGAAGGAGTACAACCCATTGTGCTCTGCTTTCCTACGTTTCTTTACTACTGAAAGATAGTCAATAGATGAAGCAAAGATGAAAAAAGAATGAAAACTTACAAGTTTAGTTGATGCTGGGAGCTGGCATTTTTGAGGACAGCTTCATCTTGAAGAACCCCTGCTTTGCAAATTGGCTAGCTGTTAAGAAACCTTCAGTCCCAGCTTGGTCAGTGCATTCTCCCCTGTAACTATTTCTCCTATGAAAAATATCTGTGGCATTTTCGACTGAGTTAGGGGATTAAGAGGGCTTACATATCTTGCTCCTGCCTTAACAGATGTCAGCCAGAAAGAAGGATTTAAGCTAATTAGGATAAGAAGCCCACAGCTAGTTTGTTGCACTTGTAACAGGACAATTCCTGTTACACACTGTTTTTTACAAATTGGCTTTTGGTCCACTGCAATTCTCATTGTATTTCATTTCTAAACTTTCTTTGGGATCTGAAATTCCAAAGACAGATGCAGTTATAAATCAGTTCCAAGAACACTGCAAGGCAAAATACTACTGCATGGTCACCTAAAAGGACTGAACGTGACCTTGGAGGATTAATAGCAATTAGGAACAAACACAATCTACAAAGCCAAAGAAAACAGCATTAAAAAGCTTATTAAGCCATTTATCCGATCTCAAGATCAGCACAAGCAAGCATTCATTTCCTTGAGGACTTTCTCCAAGAATACTGTTCAATAGTTTTAGCTCTCTTCCCTTTTAACTTTCCAGAATGATAACGCTGTTTTGCATAATTCTATTTTTCAGAGTTAAATAATGGTCCCAATTCAGCATGCACTCCCCCCCCCCCAGCTCTGCTTTGATTTCTTCAAGTGCAAGAGCACCTGCAGCAGTTCATGGGAGGCTATGAATTATTCACCAGAGTGATGTCTCTCAGCATCAAAAGAGTACTCTGTAATCTACTCTTGCCCAAAGGCTGGATTAACGCAACCAGGTGCAGTTGATTAGTCTAATGAAAATGCCCTTTATATGATCTTGAAGTTGTTCCCAATCACTTTACAGCCGGTACAAACAAGAAATGTTGTCACTCTGAATACAGATCAGACCCTTGATCAAGAACAAGCTGGTGAAATACCTCGCAGTCATGGTAGATCTATTCTAATGTAAATGCTTGGGTTATTATGAATAATCTTTATTTTTCCAGGGTCTTAATTAATTTACAAGTCTTACTTCACAGATCTGCTGTAGATTACATTAAACCTTGAAAGAATTCAATACTGCGGAGTTAATATTATTTCTAGAGCAATAGACTCAAACTGATCATGAAATGGAGAAAATTAAAGAAGTTTGTCTCCCCTGTCATAATGCTAGAACTCAGGTCATTGAATAAAACTCATCATTGGAACTCATTATTGTTACATTACTATTGTAAGATATATGGATTATCAAAGACACCCAAGAAGTTAAAATATATTTGTATATTAATAACAGTTTCATGTTTCATAAGATGAATCCATCTGCATCTAAAAAAATATTCTAAGTTCTGCACAATATACTATCCTGAAATGGTATTGTACTTTCTTGGCATCACTGCTAGAGATTTTGAAATATAATTTATTTTCCACTGATCTGTCTGTTCCCTGCTTGCCAAGATAATGAAAAATGCTAATAGAACTATTCCACTCCCACTTTATAGGTACTTGAGTCTTACCTGCAGTGCAAACTGAAATTTGATGAAATTCAAGTGTCTTGAATACTCTTATGTGAAATTCTGAGAAAAAGAATATTATGAAGTGTGCTGAAAATAGTTGGATCCTCTTTCTGCACATCAGTAATTGTCTGCAACACTAATTTTATCAGGTACTTAGGAATGGAGGACTTGGTAGCACAAGGAAACAACAGCCAGTGACTTAATAGCTGGCCATCAACATTTCAATCAACCAATAAGCCATACCCAATCAGGCACCACATAAATACCACACATAGAATAATCCAAAGCGCACACTCCCATAGAGAGAAGTTCCCTGAGAATGGGCTCCAACTTGAGTCCGAGAGCTCAGGAGAGTAAACCTCTGAATCTGGTGACGACCCAGACTGGATCCTGCAATGCTAGTCTTTGAAGAGACAGAAGTGAAGAAAGCATATCAAAATGCTTAATCGTGAAGTAGTTTTTCAATCTGTAGCTAACTTTAGTTCACAACACACACTAAAGAGTTCACATAAGCCTTATCAACTTATCAACTGCAAGCTCACACACAAAAGCTGGTGCCCCGACAGAAAATTCGCATTGATGTTTTAAACATTAATTCAGTTTCCTCCTTATTTCTCATGTGTCTGGACCTTCTATTTCTGACTGATCTGTAATTTGAAATTTAAAGAAGTCCTATGGGAAAGAAAATGTAGCAATATCTTGAATGCTAATTTCGATGTGTTTTAAAGTTAAGCCCATGTCACACTGCCCAACGGATGCAAAAAGGACGCATTGCGTCAGCCCCGCGGATATAACGGAAGCAGCTCGGAAGCAGGTCGCCATTCAGAGGAAAGACCTGCTGCTGGACAGATTGGCTGCCTTGCCTGCCCTGCCTGCATGTCTGCCTGCAAGCCTTGGTGCCAGCCTTGGTGCCAGCCTTGGGGCCAGCCTGCCTGCAAGCCTTCCTGCCAGCCAGTCTGCCTGCCAGCCTTGCTGCCTGCCTTCCTGCCAGCCTCCCTGCCAGCCTTGGTTCATGTCTGCCTGCCAGCCTTCCTGTCTGCCTGCCTGCCAGCCTTGGTGCCTGCCTGCCAGCCTCCCTGCCAGCCTTGGTGCCAGCCTCCCTGCCAGCCTTGCTGCCAGCCTTGGTTCCTGCCAGCCTCCCTGCCAGCCAGCAACCCCACAACTATGCGGAAGCACATCAAGCCTCAGCCATCTGCTGCCAGCCCTTGAAAGAGGGACAGGGCTACCATCCCGCCCCCTGGCCCTCATTCTGGTTCTGCTGGGGCTTCTGCAGCACGGACTCACTCTTCTGGGGCTGGGGCTTCTGCTGCTTCTGCTTCTGGAGGAGCTGATGAAAAGCACTACAGCAACAGCAACCTCCACAGCACCTGGACCCTTCACCCATGAGACTGAGCGACCAAGAGGAGTGCCAGAGACTCATTTTTGTTTTATAGCTTGTTGTTAATAAAGTCTATTTATGATTCACACACTTGCTTCATTTCTTTTTTTTTTTTAATAAAGTCTTGGTGGAAACTTTTAGAAATGGTTTAAGCCTTTGCATGCTTGTGGGATAGGTAAGGATAGCTTTGGGATGGGTTAGGATACCTGTGGGATGGGTAATATCTGTGGGATGGGTTAGGATAGCAGTGGGATAGATAAACCTCCAGTGCAAGCATAGTGGGACTGTATGGTCCGCCCTCCCAGGTGCCACACCTATGGCCCTTTATTATCAATAATAATGTAATAATTATCCACACATGTCAACATAAACACAACTCTTTATTAAACGCCCTGTTCATTGTAGGCCAACCAAACATACATGGCCCAATCTCATCCATGTGATGAGACAGGCTGAAGGAAGCATCCATTAAGCATCTACCATCCTGTCATGCCACTCCACTGCTCCAGTTGGGGAGTTGCACCAGTGTTTCAGGAGGTTGCGCTGCTTCTTCCCTTCATGTGAGGCTCTGTTGGGGCCTTGCACATCCTCAGTGTCTATCAGGTTTCGCCCTTGTCTCCATTCCCCAGGCTCCATGTCCCCATTGCCTTGTTGGAGGTCCATGAGCCTGTTCTGCAAGACTGGGTAGCGGGTGCGCATGAGATTGTGCAGGATGCAGCAAGCTTCCACGATCCTCCTCATGGTCTCTGGGCTATGCTGCATGTTGGTGAGAAGTACCTGGAACCTGTTGGCCAGGATGCCAAAGGCATTCTCCACCACCCGTCTTGCCCTGAACAGCCTGTAGTTGAAGATCCTCTCTTCACGGGTGAGGTATTTGGAGATGTAGGGCTTTATGAGGTAGGTTGTGAGGGAGAAGGCGTCATCCCCCACGATGAAGTAGGGCACATCTTGCTTGTCGTTGGGCAGCGGGTTCTGGATCTGGGAAGCCCACCATGAGGTTGCCTTCTAGCCCCTCCTTGAGGTCACTGGCGTTGTATACCTGGGTATCTGAAGATGACCCGTTGCCTGAAGCATCGATGTACATGAACTTGTAGTCTGCATCGACCATGGCAAAGAGGATGATGCTGAAGAAGCCCTTGGAGTTGAAATAAGTGAACTCCGACTTGGCTGGCGCTTTGCAGGCCACGTGCTTGCCATCTATGGCTCCAACGGTGTGTGGGAAGTTCCACTTCTGATACCACTGGTCTGCAACTTTCTTCCATCCTTCTTCAGTGGAGGGGTACTGGAGGAGCTCCTCCTTGTATTCTTCGATGATGGCCTGCACCAGTTCTCTGACCACAATGCTGATGGTGTTGTGTGGCACCCTCCAGCCGTACTGCATGCTCCTGTAGGTGGTCCCTGAGGCCAGGTGGCACAGAGTCAGTGCCACCTTGAGCCCAGGTTCCAGGCTGGGCCGGAGGTTGGTGTTTGTCTTGGTCAACCTGGGTGTCAGCCGCTGCACAAGTTCATCAAACATGGCTGGAGGCATCCTCATGAAGTTCTGGAATGCCCGAGTGTCTTCGCTCCTGAGCTCCACCATCAGCTTGTTGTACAGTCCGTCCTCTGCTCTTCTGGCGAACCATCTTTGGACCCAGACTTTTTTTGGGTGCCTCCTTTTCTTCCCGTAGTAGAGTTCACAGAGCCTGTAGATGGTTTTGCACTGTTGCAGAAGGATGGTGGCTGCCGAAAGGACTTTGTCACAATCCACGGTGCACATGACTGGATGCTGTGGAAAAGGAAGAGTCAGATGAAGGCTGCAGAGGTCTGCACAGCTTGGCTGCTGTTCTGAAAGTGAGATGCAGGTGAGTTGCTCCCCCTTTTTATAGGCAGTATAGGTGTCTCTTTGCATCCTCTAGGCATCCTCTAGGCATCCTACAGACATCCTTAATATCCGAGATAGGTCCCCTCTGTGAATGTTTTTTCCGTTTTAAATGCTTTGTTTCCATGCTGCATCCGTTCTGCATCCATTCTGCGTCCGTTCTAGTTCCTCCCTGCGTCCGGGCGGATGCGAGTTGCGCGGATGCGTAGCGGATGCCTAGCGGATATAGCGGATGCGTAACAGATGTGTAACGAATGCGTAATGGATGCGTAGCAGATGCAGAATGGATGAACTGGATACATTTTCCGCGCAAAAGTTTTGGGCAGCCCAAAACTTTTCGAGCGGATGAAATGTCCATAAACGGATGCTGGACGGATAGAGAGGAAGCAAAACGGAGGCAGTGAGTACATTGTGTTTTCCAACAGATGGCAAGCTTTTTTGTCCGTTTTACATCCTCTTTGCATCCGTTGGTTCAGTGTGACATGGGCTTTGCATAAATTGTATTTTATGATTTTTCATAAGCAGCAGAGAAACCAAAAGCAGAACTATATATGTGCCATGGGAATTTGCCAGCATGCAAACTGAATATGTAATATATATTACATTAGAATATAAAATTTATTACTCTTAATTCTGTTAGTATTAACAGCATCAACATATACAAAGCAAAAGGAAGCGTAATATACTTAACTGTGGACCATAAACAACTCTGAATGAAACACTGTAATGGTTGCTTTGGTTAGAAAGCGACTCGGAATCTATTCCTGATTTTGACCCTAATTTCAAGGAGACTTAATCCTAACCCCAATTTCATTTTCAATGACAATGGGATTTTCCCATATATTTTACTGTGGACCACAAACAACTTAAAAAAACAACAGCTATCTCTTTCTTGAACAAAACGACTCAGAATCTATGGCTGCTATCCATTTTTGGCTCTGACTCCAAGGAGACCTAACCTTAACCCTAGTTCCATTTTCAATAGCAATGGGATTTTCCCATGGATCACAAAAAACTCCACACAAAATGCTATAATTGTTATTTTCCTTAGAAAAATGATTCAGAATGTAATCTTAATATCTGTTTTCCACCATAACTGCAAGAAATCTACCCCTACCCCTACCCTTATTCTCTTTTTCAGTGGCAATGAGATTTTTTTCATGTATTTCCATGCAGATCACAAACAACTGCAAGTAAAAACTGTTACTATCACTTTGCATAGAAAATAACTCAGAATCTATCCCCTGATTATACATTTTCAGTCAAGACTCCAAGGACCTAACTCTGCCACAACCCTAGTTTCTTTTGCTATTTTCAATGGCAACATATCTTTTCTTTACAAACATTGCAATGATATGGTATAGATATAAGCTTGAGAAGACTGAGACTTAAATTCCAGTGAAATATGAGTTTCCTTTACGGTAAACAGTGCATTCTCAGCCCAGCCTAATGAAAATAATTTCTGCAGTGGAAGAAAATGAAGGAAGATTCCCCTGTATGTTGCCTTAAGCCCCAAGAGACTTGAAATGTGATGAAGAAATACCTAAATATTACAGTAGCTGTTTCTTTAAACTTACAACAGAAAAATAAAATATGTCATAGAATACTTTATCACTAAGGCAAATTTAATCAGAAAAAGACAGGTGTCAAATGGATTGCTTGAAATATCTTTAAAATTTGTATTAATCAAAATATTTCATCACTACAAGTAATCCTCAAATTATAACAATTCATTGTGACCGTTCAAATTACAACAGCACTGAAAAAAGTGACTTAGGACCATTATTCACACTTACAACCACTGTAGTATACCTATGGTCATGTGATCAAAATCCAGATGCTTGGCAACTGAATCATATTTATGATGGTTGCAGTGTCCCAGTGATCCCTTTTGTGACCTTCTTACAAGCAAAACCAATAGGGAAACCAGATTCACTTAAGCTTACTAACTTAACAACTGTAACAATTCACTTAACAACTGTGGCATGGAAGATCATAAAATGGGGCAAAATTCACTTAACGAATGTCACGCTAAGCAACAGAAATTTTGGGCTCAATTGTTGTTGTTTTGTCTGGAAAAACGCAAGGTAGACCGGGGTACCGAGGTAGAACAACAAAGTCTTTATTAGTTAACAGCAGTTGAAAAACGGAACATTGGCTCAAGCTGCGGCAACCTTTTTATAGGGTTTTGCCTGCCGGCCTGTAGCCAATGACAGGTATTTAGTTTTTGCCGCCTTTAAGCAGCTTTGTGGATTGGTTCCTATTGAACCAATCCCAATTCAGGTTTTTTAACCAATCAGAATCCTGCATTTAGGAGTCTACTATTCTTTATACAGAACAGTTGTCATAATTCCCCAGATGCTCTGTGTCAAATGAAATATAGAATCCATGTAGCATACAGGCGTTTTTACATGGATTGCCTAACATTTTATAACAAAGTTTCATGGAATAAACATTATCCAATTGTGCTTTGAATACAATGGTCAGTTTTGAAGAGTAACAGCTTTCTCATATACCCAAGAGTTTTTATTTAATGTGGACAAACTACTGTGGATAGGACCAGCACCAAACTAGGAGCACGTCTGACTGCAATAGGGATTTGGAAAATCCTATGTTGCCTCTTTCTTCATATTACTTGATGAAATTATAAATGATTGGTACACTATAAGACGCAGATGACTCCATGTAGTGAATGTGGTGGTACATGTTGCTAAAGTCACGAAACTAAACATTGAGAAAAATTACTCCATGCTTAGTTTCAATAGACAGGCCTGCTCTTGTTTTAGAATCCAATAAGACATGTATTTCCAGAATTAGCGGTTAGGGTTGCTATATATGTGGGCCCAGCCCTTGTTTTTCCTGCAGACTATGTTGTCATAGAAGGTAATGCCTGCTCTAACCAGCTATGCAAGTTGCCAACCTGATTGTGCTTTTCTTCACTTTAATGACAACTGATAAAAATCCTTGCTGCAGAGCAAGCAAGAAAAACCTAGGGTTAATGCTTCCTACTCAAAAAGTAGGTGGTAAAATTAAATAAAGTTTCAGACTATCAGAGAAACCCACATTATTATTAATTACCTTTTTTCAATACTTTGAATTCAAGTTGCTTGGAAGGACTTAAGAGCATGATTCTGCCAACTGAAAGTGTGGAGCAAATATTTGGAGGAGTTTCCTTGGTCCCTGATACTTCATTAGATAGGTTTAGATCTACCAAAATCAGCCAAATTAATAATGATTTGATATACTATGGCCTTTCCTTGCTAGCACTATAGTATCTACCCTTGACGTTCATAAGATGCTGACTGAATTAAATCAGATATTTTGGCACTTATATATTAAAATTGACAAATTTGACAAAGGACATTCAATGGCAGACCTTAAAATGACTGTTTTGGAAAAATGGGACTAAATGCACAATTGAATGAAAAGTTGCTGAACTCAAATACATCAAAAGGTTTCAAGCAATCTCATTGGTCTCAACCAACACAATGGGTTTTCAATATATTAGACTTATTAATTTAAAAAGTAATGATTTATCTAAAAACCTCGCCAAAGCTTATGCCCTTTATTAAAATTTATTAGAAAAGCTGCCAACAAACTCCTGATTTTTTTTGCTACCTGGACTAACAGAAGTCTTTACCCTAGCACAAATGGGGTGCTACATGTAAGTACTCTTCAATTTATGACTGCTTGTTTAACAATCATTTGCAATCAGAATGGGTGCTATATGGTTCCCAAAGCACTTCCGGCTTTTGTAAAACATTACACTGCCCATTCTCCTGTCACATGATTGCATTTTGGGCACTTGGCAATCTATTCACATTAATGACTGACACCATATAATTGGCCTGACACCATATAATTGCCATTCTCCACCCTTTCCCCAGAAAGTCAAAGGAGAAACATCCCGGTACAATTGTAAGCTGAGGGGATGTTGGATTTGAGGTCTGTTTTCCACAGATCACTGAGGGAACTCCCCTCTTCCATGCATGGAAGGGAAATCCTCCCATGCGCTAGAGGTAGGGACCTCAAATCTGGTGAAAATGCTAGTGAACTCTATAATTCTTAGCCTACCAGAATGTTGGCAAGTGCCAGCATTTTAACAAACACCATAGTCTCCGTCCCTCCTGAGGGGGAAAATGCTAGCCAATTCCAGTGTTCTGAATTTTCTAGAACAATGGAATTTGCCAGTTTTGAAGTACGTACTTCCAGTGGGCTGAGAGATTGTCCAATGACAAAGGCCATCATTTTCATAATCATTCCCACTGATGGGGTGGAGAAAGGGCCCAGGTTCCAGTCCCTCTCCCCACACCCATCACACCCGGAAGGCCGTCATCCTCTCCCTAGTGATCCACTTAACGACCTACTTGGTTGCTAAACAACTTGAACTGAGAGAGCCAAGATGGTGGTTATGGTGTTTTGCTTAACAATCATGTCACTGAATGACCAAAATTCTGGGTTCAGTTGTGGTTTAAATGGCCTATCTGGACAATTGGTAAGTGACATTTGCTTATGCTTAAATACGGAGGCTGAGACTGTACCATTATGCTTTTACAAAGTCCCTTATATTTCCAAGGCTGATCAAAACAGATTCAGGTGCTTCTGTGGTTATGAGGTTATCACTCTTTTTAATTTGATCAATCATCAGAAACATATTAGGTTGCAATTTTCCCATTAATAGTTGTAAATTTTAGACCTCACTATTTCCTCGTTATTGTTTCAGGATTTTTATATAATTTTATCCTTTAAAATTGTATCCTTATATAATCCTGCTGCATTTCTTTTTACAGTCTTGGGCCATAATTAATTAGATAATCAAGAACCAGAAATGCAGAGAAATTATAATATTTTTAATTCTTTATAGGTTACCTAGAAGTCAGAAAGAGCAAAAACTGGCTGTAGTGTGGCTTATAACTACTTCAACTTTTTATGTGATTCCAAAAATACAAAATGTGGTGACTCCAATAGAAAAATCTTACATTAGATGAATTTCATGTCACTTGAAGCTAAAACTTTATTCTTTGAAGGTATACTCCCTCCAACTACAAGATATTCAAGTTGGCTTTAATGATTTTTCTTCTTTAACATAGCACACCACGTAATTATCTCCATGTTTCTCAATATAACATTTTCCTCTGCTTTTACTTTCCACTTATTAGGGAAATTAGATAATTTGCCTAAAGGTTCGAGTTAATAGATTTTTAAATGCAGATACCAGTCGCTTCCTTTTCATTTCCAAAATGGAAAGCAAGAGAGAATTGGAAAATTTGCCCAATTAAATGTAGTGTTCTAAATCAGAGCAAGAAAAGCCAAGAAGCTATAAACAAAGCAAGTGCATTTTCCTTTTCCTTTTGCACATATACTTGAACATAGATATTGAATGGTACATTTTTTTTGAAAAACTAAAATCTTCACAGGATTGTGTAGTGGGCCATAAAGGGTGCTTTGCATGATGCATTGACAGTGCACTAATAACATTTCTGCATGTCAAAATGTGTCACTCATTATATCTTTAAAAGGAGCAACCAACAGAATTGGGTAGATTTCAGGAAGCACCATGGAAGAGCTGCTGAAACCTGATGGGTCAATTTCCTGTTTTATAAATGTATTCTATGTAATCCCTTGGGGATTCTTTCCCTACAATTTTACATATAACCATATTTTACTTAAATTTTAGACACTAATTTTTGTAATTTTAGATGTTATTACATTTTACAAAATTTTTGAGTCTACTTTGTAACTTTATGTTTGCTGTATAGATGTGGATTACTCCTTTTGCTCTAGTTAGGTTGTTTTATAAATTTAACTAGTCTTAAATTTTATTTGCTCTTTACCAAGATTTATAAATACTCAAAGAACACATTGCTTGTACTAAGTCTAAGACAGTCATAAACTGGCTCTCAGCTAACAGTCAGCTGATTGGCTGAGTGCCATTATATTCCTCTGCTTATTTTATTAGAGGATTTACCATCTGAATCTAGTTTTGCTTATTCAAGGGGGAAAGGACATTCTGCTCCTCTTCAAATCCACTTGCTTATGGCCATAACTATTTCATTCCATCTAACAGGAGATAAAAGATAAGAACAGTTTTATTCGATCTAAAAGTAAGAATACTGTAGTTTAATTCCAACAGAAAAGCCAGTACAAATGTATAACCTATTAGCACAATGCCACACAAGCTTATTCAAAACTCAGGCCTAAAGGATTTACCTCCTTAGTATATACATACATACATACATACATACATACATACAGACAGACAGACAGACATACATACATACATACATACATATTATATAAAATATATATATATATTAGAAATATATATATTTCTTAAGTTTTCCCGGGTACTTACATGTATGGTATTTAGCTTTGTTCGGGTATTTTCCCACAACATT